>OY992888.1:51716023-52166023 GCA_963921405.1 Cepaea hortensis
GAGAGAGAGAGAGAGAGAGAGATAGAGAGAGACTATGATATAACATAGGTAAAACATCTATGTATGTGTGTGAGTGCTGAGAGAGAGAGAGAGAGAGAGAGAGAGAGAGAGAGAGAGATAGATAGATAGATAGATAGATAGATAGAGACTATGATATAACATAGGTAAAACATCTATGTATGTGTGTGAGTGCTGAGAGAGAGAGAGAGAGAGAGAGAGAGAGAGAGAGAGAGAGAGAGAGAGAGAGAGAGAGAGAGAGAGAGAGAGAGAGAGAGAGAGAGAGACAGACAGACAGACAGACAGACAGACAAAGCAAATAGTAACAACTGTGTTGTTATTAGACCAAAAAAACAAACAATTGATATTGCCCTACAAGCTAACAATTACATTTCGGCTCTTAAAGACAGCATTTCAGAGGACAAAAGTTTGACAAGGAAGATGAAGTACGACTGGTAATGGCTAAAGGACCAGCCAAAATAATTTTATACTGCCAGAATACAAACACTTGTAGCCCAATAAGAAAAATGTGTTGCAGTGGCATGTGA
The DNA here is from genome assembly GCA_963921405.1 of Cepaea hortensis. NCBI lineage: Eukaryota > Metazoa > Mollusca > Gastropoda > Stylommatophora > Helicidae > Cepaea > Cepaea hortensis. The sequence continues at coordinate 51,716,569 of OY992888.1, forward strand.
TTACATAAAAAAACAGTTCAGGCAATTTCATTTCATCTCTCATAGTTATCTAGAGAATACTGACATACAGATACTTTTTGGACAACCCTGGTATTATGGTTCTACTCTCACACACTGTAAAGTGATTAAAATAGATAATTTTGTTTAGACGCATCCCACTGTGGAGTACCCGGAAACGACAGAGCTGATCGATTGGCTAAGGATGGAGAAAGAGAAGAACAACCTGATGTGCCCATTACACACCACCAAAAGAAAAGAATGATCAAATCAGTCAGAAGGCCACCAAACCCTACTCAAGACGACTACCACATTATGGACAGACCAGAACAGGTCATTATTCTGCGCCTCAGAACAGAACACAATAGATTATGCAGCCACATGAATACAAAATTCAAGATTGGTGACTCAACCATGTGCACATGTGGTTTGGCGTCGCAGACAGCACAGCACATACTCCAGGACTGCCCAAACTACAACATATCCAGGCGAACCTTCTGGCCTAGAGAGACAACAATGGAAGATAAACTCTATGGACCGCTGAGTGAAATAAAAAAGACTGTTAGATTCATACAAGAGACAACATTGCAGTTATAGACATATTTCAGGCAAACCGAAGAAGAAGAAAAAGTTTAGACACAATGAATATCACATCATCATCATCACCAAGTGCCGTGCCGGCTGGTGTTGGCGTTCAAATTGGCCACAATTTATTCAGTTGTTTTAATTTGTGAATAGCAATAGATATTCGACTTTTAATTTCTTTCAATGTGTCACCATTGCTGGTAATTAATGACCCAAGATATTCAATATTTCCCACCACCTTCAATTTTTCCTCATTAACATATAGTTCTTTCTCTATATTAGTTTTATCTGTATACATTATCTTTGGTTTTGCTATGTTAAGATATAAGTTGTGATTTTCACTATTCTTGAGGATGAAGTTATTAGTTTTTCTATACCATTCTGTGATGTGGATAGTAATACTGTATCATCAGCATATCAAATCTCTGGTATTTCTCCAATATTTGGGGCATCATATTGCTCCATGGTTATATCATCTCTGACATTTCTCATATTTTTGGTTTTCTGGTAAAACAAATAGGGAGACAGCACACAACCCTGACGGACTCCTTGCTTGATGTCAAACCAATCTGATGTCTCGCCATCTATTCTAACCGCTGCTTGTTGGTCTAAATCAGTGATTCTCAACCGGTGGGGAATCCCCCCCCCCCCAGGAATTTTAGGGTTTCCAGGGGTGGGGGAAGGATTAAGATTATTTCAAGATCGCATTAATACAAGAACCAGTTACTTGATATTGTTTTCCCCTCTATATTTTACTGTTCTGTACTTCTCGCCTTAATGAAGTTCGTTTTATAACGTAAGTAGACCTGCAAATCATGTTTTATGTAGATGTCTAGACTTGTTCTAGTATGTGTTATTAAATTTAGCTTCCATTTTTATGTATAGTGTGTAAGGGTGGGGAGATTTATAGGGAGGAAATTTGAAAGGGGGAGGGGAATGACGTTCTGAATATATGGTAAAGGAGGGGGGGGGGGGCATGGACCAAAAAAGGTTGAGAACCACTGGTCTAGATAGAGTATATTTATGGGGGGAAAAATATTGCTTAAATGTCTTAATTCAACTTCATTGCACTGAGTTTTTATCCCATATGGCTCAGTCTCTTTCCACAGTGAACTGCCGACATCATCACACAAAGCACGAACTCCGTAGCTCCAGCAATGACCCCCAGTAGTTTCCGAAAAAATGCACCCGTGAAGCAAAGGATGCGGCCCTGAATTGAATACACAACCTTCGGAGCCCAAGATGTGACCACTTCGCCATGAAGTGGTGGAAAGACCATTTTTCTCATAATTTCCCAACATTTCTGATGTTGCACACAGTCAAGTGTCATAGAATAATCTACAAAACATGAGAATAGGTTTACATTAAACTCTCTTGTTTCCCTTCCTTCTCTGAATCCAGCTTGATCCACGTTAATCTCTACTTCCATTTTCTTATGAAGTCTTCCCATTAGACTTGTAAAAAACATATATTGGAAACAACAAGCAGCCATAAAGATTGATAATGAAGTAGGTCAATATCAGCTTATTAAGAGAGGTGTGAGACAAGGATGTGTAATGTCTCCAGATATTTTATCCCTGTACAGTGAGAATAGTTTCAGAAATGTATAAGATATGAAAGGAATCATCATTGGGGGATGTAACATTAATAACATTAGATGTGCGAATGATACAGTATTGATTGCAGACAATGAGCGGGATCTGCAACATTTAGTAGATGCGGTTGTTGCACACAGTGAACAACTAGGGTTACAATTAAATTGTAAGAAGACACAGATTATGGTCGTCATGAGAAAGAGGGAAATACCACAATGTAATAAACAAGTAAATAAGAATATTCTTAAACAAGTGAATCCGTACAGTTATCTCGAAACAGTCATAACATCTGATGGGAGATGTCTTGAAGAGATTAGAACAAGAATCGCCATGGCGATGGTAGCCTTTTGCAAGATGGAAAACATTCATTCATTCAGTAGCATGTTCTTTGTAGAACCTCGCTGCCATAACAACCTTCCGGAAAACCTCTCGATCATAAGCAAGATGTCGCGCATCTGATACACCCATCTGGAGATCATCCGCTACATCCTGCACCCATCTTCTCTTTGGCCTTCGGCTTCCTCTCTTCCCAGGCATATATCCTTCCATTATTGTTCTCTCCAAACTTTCGTGACGTTTCAAGTGACCAAAATATTTCAATTTTCTTTGTTTTATCATCTTTAATAGCCAACCTTCTTCAATATTCAATTCTTGAAGTATGGATGCATTTGTTCTTTTCTTTACCCAAGATATTCTTAGAACTCGTCTATAACATTTACGTTCAAAGGCATTTATGCGCTGTTCAGCTTGTTTAGTAAGTGTCCATGTCTCACAGGCGTATGTTGCAATGGGAAAGATGCATGCTCTTAAAAATCTAATTTTTGTAGTTCTGTCTGTCCCACTCCATAATTTATTCAGCTGTTTTAGACTTTGAAGAGCAATTGATAGTCGCCGTTTAATTTCTGTCATTGTTTCACCATTGTTGGAAATCAGTGACCCAAGATATTCAAAATTTTCCACCACCTCCAATTTTTCCCCATTAATGTATATTTCTTTCTCCATTGCAGTTTTGTCTGTATGCATTATCTTAGTTTTTGCTATGTTAAGATATAAGTTGTGATTTTCACTATTCAATTGGGTTGAGGCTATGAGGTTTTCTATGCCATTCTGTGTTGTGGATAGTAATACTGTATCATCAGCATATCGAATCTCTGGTATGTCATGACCGCCGATATTTAGGGCTTCATATAGCTCCCTGTTTATATCATTTCTTACATTTCTCATTATATTTTCGGCGTACAGGTTAAACAAATAGGGTGACAGTACGCAGCCCTGACGAAATCCTTGTTTGATGTCAAACCAATCTGATGTCTCACCATCTATTCTAACTGTTGCTTGTTGGTCTAGATAGAGCATTTTTATGAGTTGTATTACATGTGATGGAAAGCCCATATTCCTCATGATTTCCCAAAGTTTTTTATGTTGTACACAGTCAAATGTAATCGTTTCTTTACTTATTCAGTCTCTCGGTAGAGATTTGTTTGCAGCAGACGAGCATAATCTCCGGCGGGCCTATTCTCGCTGGTCGCGAGATCCGCACAGTGGAAGTATGGGAGATTTGCTTGCAAATAGACAGGCAATATCTCCTGCGGTAGCTATGGCGGGCCTATTCCCGCTGGTCGCGGGGACCGCTATAAGTCAGGTGGGGAGTCTGACGATAGTGCACGCTTTACACAGGTCCGGACACTTGCGATCGACAGATGTGCGCGCCCTCATGGTCCGGGCTCGTACAAGGCCCTCACCTGTGGGACATGGCTGAACGCCTCTAAGCCGGGTCCCTTGGGTGTCAGGGTCTGGCCATAACTCGCCACCGGCTCGTGGTGGTGAGGTCTCGGTGGATTGACGCTGAGCCGCCAGCGTCTGCAGCCTACCTTGTGCCAGACGTATTGGTTACCCATTCCTCTGGAATACACAAGACTAGGCCGAGAGTGAGGTCATGTCGTTTGGGCATCACATGATTCTCTGAAGCTCTGCCCAGACATTGTGATGGAATATTGGCCACATTCCACTCACATACTTTGGTCTGTCAAGACTGCAAGGTGTCTACTACACAGTCAAATGCCTTTGAATAATCCACAAAACATGAGAATAGGTTTACATTAAATTCTCTGCACTTCTCTATTATTAATTGCATGTTGAATATGTGATCTCTTGTTCCTCTTCCTTGTCTAAATCCAGCTTGAACCACGTTAATCTCTTCTTCCATTTTCTTACGAAGTCTTCCCATTATGACTTTTAGTAGAATTTTACTTGCATGACTGATCAGGGCAACAGTTCTATAGTTGGTGCATAATTTCAGGTTGCCCTTTTTTGGTATTGGAATGAAGATAGTTCTCTTCCAATCTTTTGGCCATATACCGTATTTCCAAATCTTGTTACATAATGCATGATATATGTGTATGCTTTCTTCTCCTCCTGCTTTAATTAGTTCAGCTGGTATCTCATCACATCCAGGTGATTTATCATTCTTCAGGTTCTTTATAGCCCAAGCAATTTCATCTAATGAGGGTTCAGGTTCTGTCTCTGCTGTCATTGGCTCATGTATCTCATTCATATCCTCACTGTCACTCATATCATACATTCCACTGCAGTACTCCTGCCATCTTTCTAGAATTTGCCTAGATTCTGTTAAGGTATTTCCCATCTTGTCACAGATAACATTCAATTGAGGTTGAACATTTCTTGTCAATACCTTCATTTCTTTGAACATTTCATAATCTCTTCCAGTCTTATGACATTGCTCTATTCTGGTACAGCAATCTTGTATGAATTGATTTTTGTCCTTTCTTGTGTTCTTTCTTATTTCTCGAGTTAAAGATTTATACTTCATCCTGCTGTTATCGGATTCATCTCCTTTCTTTTTCAGCTCCCTTCGTTGTTTTATTAATTCTAACATGTCTGATGTAATCCATGGCTTAAGTTGCTTTTTCTTGGTCGGAATTAAATCTTTGGCTGCAGTTATCAAGATATCTCTAGCTTGTACTGCCAGTTCATCAGGTGTCATTTCCTCTTGTACAGACATCAAGACCCCAAAGCGATTCCTAACTTCTATGTTGTATGCATCTGGTATTTTTATGAGATCAAAACGAAGTGGACTTGGTCCTCGGGTAAGCTTTTTGAGTTTTAATTTCAGATCTGCTTCTAATAACTGATGATCTGTATCACAGTCTGCACTTCGTAGGGTTTTTGCAGATGTTATGTTTGATCTCCATCTTCTTTGTATTAAAATATAATCTATCTGATTTTTGGTAATACTGTCCGGAGACTTCCATGTGAAGAGTCTTCTTGGATGTTGTTTAAAAAGCGTGTTGGCTATCGTGAACTCATTTTCTGTGCAAAATTCAATTTATTTGTCACCTGCATCATTTCTATTTCCCAATCCAAATTTTCCTAAAACGTGTCTCTCATTTTCAGCTCTTCCTGCACCTACTTTTGCATTAAAATCTCCCATTATTATTGCTATATCATTATGTCCAATCTTATGTAATGTGTCTTGCAGTATGTTGTAAAAATCTTCAATTTCGTCCTCCTCTGCTGTACAAGAGTTGTGTTTTTTGGGCGGCCTTTAAGTCTAATAGTGAGGATTCTATCACTAACTGGATTATATCCCATTAAAGCTTTTGCAGTTGTCTTATCTAAACAAAATGCCACTCCACTCTGGTCTCCGATGTCTCTACCAGAATAAATGAAAAGACTTCCATTTTCAGTTGTAAAATGTCCCTTGCAGCTCCAGCGATGTTCACTAATTCCTAAAATTTGAATGTTTAACCTCTCAATCTCATCACATACTACTTTAAGCTTTCCCTCATACAGACTTCTCACATTCCACGTTGCTATTCTCACTCTGTTTCTTAGTCTGACACAAAGGATTTCCTTGGTAACACAGTCAGGACTAACTCCGTCATCACGATTACTAGTACTTGTCCCTGTGTCACACTCTTCCCCAGTGTTATCTGATCTGCCTGGCCTGGGGGTCTCACCACCAGATCTCTTTCTTATTATGTTTTCTTTCATGGTTGCTTGGCAAGTTTTGCAGAAGGTAGTTTGCCATTGCTTTACTTCTGGGCAGTGACTGTACTAGTCGCTGGCCATAGCCATTGTCTCTACTGATGAGATCATCTGCCTATCGCAGCAGAGTGCAAGATCATAACCAACAACAATCTGTCGGCTGCTCTCACACTCCATCCACCACCTGCTGATGGAAAACATACTGACCAATAAAAAGATGTCATTTGCAAGAAGAAAAAAGAGTGTTGTGGTGCTATATAGAACCTAAACTTTTGTATGGATGTGAAGTGTGGACTATGAGCAGACACACTGAAAAACATCTGATGGCTGTGGAAATGTAGTTTCTGAGGAAAATGTAAAGATTACCATGGACAGACAGAAAAACCAATGACCAAGTCCTACAAGAAACAAATTAAAACCATCAACTGATTAGAGTAATTAGACAAAGGCAGCCACAATTTTTGGCCAAGTTATGAGAAGAAATAAATAGGAAAACTTAGTGACAACTGGTAAGATCAAGGGGAAGGCAGAGAAGTAAATACCTGGATTGCTTGGCCACATGGTATGTTGAGACAAGAACACTAAGCTGATCCACTACTCTGGTGATCACATGAGATGGCGAAACATGACTGCCCATATTTATCAGTATTGCACTTGATGAATGAATTAGTGTTTGTAATGTATCTACTGCATTTTTTGTACCCTTTTCCACAAATCCATACTGTTCACTAATTTCCATTTTTATTTTCGTTCTTGTTCTCATTATAATTCTGAGTAAAAGCTTAGAGACAAGGTTTAGGAGGTTAATTGTATGAAAATCTTTGCATTCAATTGCTACTGATATTTTTGGTACAGCTATGAATAAAGATTTCAGCACACAGTATCACTCGGAAAATAACCACTGCTGTAAATATCATTCAACATTTTAGTTAATATATCTACTCCAAATTCTCCCAGTACTTCTAATTCTTCTATTGTGATTACATCTGGCCCAGCTGTTTTTCCTTTCGTCACATGATTGAGAGCGTCAGCAACTTCTTCTTTTAGAACAAGTGGACCTTCTAGTTACTTTTTTCTGTTAATTCTTCCCTTTCTCCATCATATAGTTCTCTTATATACCCATTCCACCTATTCATTATAGCAATTTCCTCCACTAATATCTGTCTTGTTTTTGATTTCAAACACTTTGTATTTACTCTTATTTTTCTTCCTGTGATCACACTGATATGCCTGTGCATATTTTTTTTTAACTTTAGCAGAATGTAACTCAATTTTCTTGAACTGCTCATTTAACCAACTTTCTTTTGCTTTCACATATTTATCTCTTATTTCTTTATTTATCTTATCATACTTATATTTAACATTTTTATTCTGTTTTCTTTTGTCCATCAACTTTAAGATTTCTTCTGTCATTAATGTTTTCTTAGCTATATGGTTTCTCTCGGGTTATATTTCTTTGCTTCTTTGATGAATGGATTCCCTTAACATTACCCATTGTTCATTTATACTCTGTATTTTAGCTATTGCATTGTACCTATTTCTCACAGTTACTCTGTATTGTTCTTGAATGTCTTTATCTGCTTTCAGAATGTCTTTATCAAGTCTCATGTTCATAACCACTGTTTTCCTCTCTTCAATCTTACTTTTATTTGTCCACATAGTGGTATTAATTAACACATTTCTAAATCTTTTATTAATAAGTATTCATTTCTATAGTTATCAATAATTATTGTCCCTTTTGCACTTGTCTGCCAAGATTCAGGAAGATGATTTATAGGGAGGAAATGCGAAAAAAGGGGGGGGGGATGACATTCTGAACATATGGTAAAGTGGTGCATGGGTCAAAAAAGGTTGAGAACCACTGGTCTAGAATATGAAGAGGTTTAACACTTCTCACAAAAGGAAGAGGCTGACCACGTAAACGATGGACGCAGGGAATAACAGAGTCCATGGGAATATCGATACATGAAGCCCATAAGCGAGCACTCTCCCGCTGTTTATACTTCACCTCGACACCGCAAGGTACAAGAGGAACATGATAAGATGAGATGAGACTACTATAAATAGTGTGTATGGACTATGCTTGAGTTCAAAGCAAGCGAGTGCCAAAAACAAAAAATTGCTTTAGTTATTGGTTTACTATTTTTTAAGGTTTACTATGTGATCTTCCTTACTTATTTTTATCTTGTGATAGTCACAAGCTGTGCGTGTGGTTCTGCGCCATCTTCTGATGCCGTGTTTAAATAATGCTATGTATAGGGCATGGAGTTGGAGTCTGTTGATCTAAAGCCGATGAAGGAAACATTGAAAACCTGGTTGTGCTATGCTAAACTATGATCTAGTTACATCCTAATAAGCATGAATAAAGTTCCAGTACTGACTAGAATTTAAAATGGCTTTTGAAAACAGCTCAGTAGATTACATTTTGTGACAATGAAGTAACATGCAACAAGTTAAAAATATCAAATTTTCTAACATGATGTGAAAAAACAAATTCAAGCTGTCATATGTTGTGATGTGTAATGACATAAACCCATATTGTGACATGAAATGGCATACAGGTTCAGTTTACCACTTCTGGTGACATGTAGTGATATAAAACAATTTCCACCCATCACAGTTTGTGATATGAGAGTAACATAACAACATTTCAGCTTGCCACATTTTTAAACGTGAAATGACATAAAATAAGTTCATCCTGTCACATCTTGTGACATAAATAAAGCTTAATGCAAATTATAATATTACTGTGACATTTTGGTACTGTGATCAAAGTTATGAATCTGATCGTTTTTGGTGACAACAAAACATAAGTGACTGATTGTATAAATACAAATATGTGGCATAAGCAATATAATGGCACCACATACTCTATTGTATTTTACTTACAATTATTCCATAGATTTTCTACTTGGGAGGAAACAAACACAACACTTGCAAGTAAAATGCATCATCAGTGTTCAACTTTCTGGTAATTAAAACAATTTGTAATGAATATCTGAGGTCTACTTAAAGTGATAAATACTTGAGCATTAATGGTAGGTACATTCAGGATAATGTAGATTTAAACTCTCAATAACAGACTATGACTGTGTAACTCAGGTCTCAAACAAAATACAAAAATACATTTTGGTTTTATTTTTTTGTATAAAATCTGGTAAAATCAAAATCCATCTCTCTTTCTTCAATAAAGGTATAAGCCCAAGGAAGAATTAGAAGACTGAAAAATAAAATGTCACCCCACTGATGACGTTTATAATTCTATGACACAAAATTATGCAGGTAGAACTGCCATCACACAAAGTGATTACAGTCTGGAAACTACAATGATTGTAAAATCTCAATTTGATGTCATATAAGTTACTGCCTGTTCAGCAGCAAAGACGCCATAAGATGTAGATAACAACCTTGAGACATTCTGGCAGTCAAAATGCATTTTATAAAATGCAAAATATAATTCATTGTCACAGACTTTCAGACTTGAGTGGAAACTTGTAGTTTGACAATGTGTGAACTTATCAACGGCTGGCTGATACCACCTTTCCTGCCACCATATTTGCTCAACGCAGGTGAGAAATTCAATTGCTGGCAAAGACAGAAATTAAGTGTGAATACTGAGATTATGTAATGAGAAAAGTACATTTGGGATGCAGGATTACTGAGAGGTGAAATTGAGAGTTTATAGTGAAAGTGAGGGCGGAGATAAAGAATGCTGGACAGGTTACACTCCAATGTGAAAAGGGAACAAGAGAAGATGAAAATGATGGAAGGGATGTATTACCAGATGTGATATAGCCTACAATTCGTGTAAAAAAATTTCTTTGCAATGTATTGTGGTTGGTAATGGACAGCTATGCATCAAGTTTCATTGTTATGTGTTATGGTTGGTTATATTAATGTGTTACATATCTTTACCTGACAGATATACCACTGCTACTGAAAACTAGCTCTGAGTAAATACAGAGCTTTAAAACTACTTTCATATTTTTACTTGTCTATATAGTAAGCATGAGAAAAAGAACATTAAGGATAATGCGTAGAGTCATATCATCTAAATCAGTGGTTCTCAAATAGTGAGGAATCTCCCCCCCCCCCCCCCTGAATTTTAGGGCTTCAGGGGGGGGGGGGGGAATTAAGATTATTTCAAGATCGCATTAATACAAGAACCAATTACTTGATATTGTTTTTCCCTCCATAGTTTACCATTCTGCACTTCATGCCCTTCTGAAATTTGTTTTATAACGTAAGTAGACATGCAAATCACGTTTTATGTAGACATCTAGACTTGTTCTAGTATGTGTTATTAAATTTAGCTTAAATGTTTACTTACACTATGTAAGGGTGGGGGTGGGGGAATTTATAGGGAGGAAATACGAAAGGGGTGGGGGTGGGGAATGACATTTTGAACATATGGTGAAGAGTGCATGGGCCAAAAAAGGTTGAGAACCACTGATCTTTAGAGTTTCAAATTTCAGCACTCTAGGACTATCAGTTAAATGTGTAGCAGAAATGAGACAACCACTTACGTTGTATCCAACTGGATGAGATTTGTGTCTATTGGGGCATCCCCTCCTTCATTTGCTACAATGCTAGCTGATCGAGATGGAGCTGGACTGTCAGGGGGCTTGGGGTGTGTCAGAGTGAAAGGGAGCTCCACTGCCAGCTCTCTGTGAATCACAAACATATTTTATTACTGCAGGCAAGCGGCAAGCATTAGGTGAAGCATGAATAGTATAGCAATAGCAAATATGTCAACAAAGAAAGAAAAACATACGTGACTATGACATATTGCCACCATGTGAAAGCTATAAAAGAAACAAAATACATCTTCATAAGAAAGTTTTCTTATTAAATTACTTATAGTTAATAACTGCTAACATTTTACATTACAAATTTCTTTATATGTTAATACCTGAATGGCAGACAATGCTTAATCCTGGCTGATCAGCAAAAAAAAATAAAATTATCTATAGTATAATTACAACTACAGCATACAGACAACCATATCAGACAGTAATATTTTTTTTTTAATGCAAGGCTTAGTAATACTTCTGTTTTCTTCAAGTGTCCCAATATTCAACTGACTATCTTCTTCTTCTTCAGCTTTCCGAGCCATTGAGGTTCTTTGCTGCAAATACAATCTGTCTCCATTCGTCTCTCTGGTGGACCTTCTCTTGCCAGTCATTGATTCCAAGTGCTTGTAGGTCTGTACATGTATTATCTCTCCACCGTCTTCTTGGTCTACCTCGGGGCCTACGGTCATTTATTTCCTGAGTGTAAGCGAGTTTTGTTTCCCTATTATCTTCCATTCTTTCTATATGCCCCAGCCATTGTAGTCTATTAGCCTTCATGATACCAGTGATTAGCGGGGACTTAAACAGATCATAAATGTCTTTGTTAATTCTTCTTTTCCACTATCCACTTTGTGTATCCCTAATGGGTCCAAAGATGCGTCTTAAAATTTTGTTCTCAAAGGTTTGTAACAAGGCTTCGTCTCATTTCGTTGTACTCCAGGTTTCAGAGCCATACAGCACAACTGGTCTGATCAGTGTTTTGTATATTGTGATTTTGGTGTTACGAGATAGTGCCTGTGATTTTAGTAGATGTTGTAGTGCATAGTATATCTTATTTCCAGAGTTGATTCTAGTTTGTATTTCTTCCCTTATGATGTTGGAGCAGTTGAAGATTGTACCCAGGTATTTGTATGTTTCCGTTCTTTTAATGGTATTCAACTGACTATATATTTATAAAATAATGAAGTTACAATTTGAATTTGATCAGCTTTCATACTTAAAGAAACAATCTTAGATATTTAAGCAGAAAATGAATGAATATCAAAGATTAATTACAGCAGAAAATATTCAGTGTGCCTTAGAGTGATCATTAATAATATATAAACTTGCAAGCTATGCATGAGCTAATAAAACATTCATTCTACAGATTACGAAATAAATCTCATCAGCAGTTCTATATGCAGTTTTGCAAAATTCTCATTATATATAAAAGGAACATCAATTACAACCAACATTATTTGCCCAAAAGAAGAGATTTTAAAAACTTACTTGCAAGTAAGGGATCAACGAGCTAGCTACTTAAACTTTTCAGGAAATATATCAACGATTAACCTTCAGGCCATGATTCCACTATTATTAGACTAAAGGTAAATTTTATTGATACAAATAAATATAGTGTAGCTCGTTCATTGACTCACTTACTTGGAACATTGTTTTAAATGTCTAGTTTCTTTTTGGACTGCTCAGTGAGGGCATAATCTGTCTTGTTTTGTTTTAAAACATGCTTTAATACAATACATATTTTATAAACTGTACTGCATCACAGAACCCAAAATAGATGATACAACTTATCAAGTAACCTCAATCAAAGAACCTTTACTTTTTGTTTATGCAATACTCTATTAACCTAAAAACAAACAACACACAACATTCACATCTTATCTTGATGATCCTGAAAACTTTTACAACACAAATTTATTACAGTAGTTAGAAATTAAAGCTATACACATCATTATGTTCTTCTAGCAACCCCTAAAAAGACATAAATAGTTTACTATACTAAGCTGTCACACATTTGCCAATCACAGAGGCTGAACCATGAGGATAGTTGTATCAATATAGCAACTATTTGGTTTTTTTCTAAATAGATTTCAACACGGCAGAACCTTTACTATAGTGCTAATCTTTAGAAAATGGTGAATGAAAAATAAAATACTATAGACATTTTACAAGATGTGAATATCTAAGAAATTAGCTCGTAACTTTATCATGTCTGGGAAACTAAAATACTTTGGCCACAAAAAACACCAAAGTGTTTAGAAAGAACAGTAATAAAAGGCATGGTTCCTGGAAGATAAGGTAGGAGCAGACCAGTATGATAGTGAACACAAGACATCACAGATTTCCTGGGCATGAAAATTCATGACCATGACTAGCGAAGAATTTAGTCTTTTGCGCAGGCTGTGATGACAGTGAAGTTCTGTAAAGGACTTACAAAATGATAAACATCTTTATGATGAATCTTTATTTTGTTAAGTTCAAATCAAGTATTTAACTACTACTAAAAAGATGGACACAAAAACAACCATATTGCTTGCTTGCTTGTGTTCGTTGGCTTAAGCTCCAACACGAAGTCCTGTATGTCGGATGAAGGCATCCTGTTGTCCAACATCAGTGTGAATGATGTCATACAGGACCTGAGGTTTGTGAGAGTATTCGTTGTCCCATGTCTGGCTTATTGGTGTGCAGACTGGTGGTCCCTCACCGTACGGGCAGACACTTTCCGACTTCGGAGGAAACAACCATATTCAACGACATTCCAGCAAAAAAAAAACAAAAAAACATCCACCCAATCACCGATAAGGTAACTAACTCATTTGTAACCAGATAGAGAAGTTAACAAATAGAACCCCCCAAAAAAACCCACACACCCAGCAACATATTCACCCCTGCACCAACATCCACACTTTAGGTATAAAGCTGCTTATAACTGTCATCCTCATCATGTGCCCTGCCAACTGGCACAGGCATTCATTTCTCTCCACAGATCTCGGTCCTTGATGTTTTGGATTAACTCTGCTGTTGATATTCCCCCATGCCAGTCTCAGCCCATCCAGCATCATATCTCCAGGTCTGCCTCTATTCCGACTGATTTCTTCCTTTGCAACAATTTTCTCCAATGCATCAGTCATGCATCTTCCATCTGATGTTATAATTGTCTCTAGGTATTTACATTTATCCACTTGGTTAAGCATTTTCCCTTCTGTTGTAGTATCCATTTAGGTATTATATTTTTTGGGGGGATATAACCATTGGTTCTGCTTTCTTGATATTCAAGGGATGTCATATTTTTTTACTCAGTTATTACAATGCTACTTTCAGACATATTTCAGACATAAACTGTTATGAACTTCTAGTTGAGGGTCTAGGGGATCTGGTAATTACTGCTCATTAGATGAGGTAAAAGATAGAGATATATGCAGTAATAACAACATTCTGGACAACATCTGGTTATGACATGTGTTTTATTACTGATAAATATGACCATTAAAAGAACGGAAACATACAAATACTAGAGTTCAATCTTCAACTGCTCCAACATCATAAGGGAAGAAATACAAACTATAATCAATTCTGGAAATAAGATATACTATGCACTACAACATCTACTAAAATCAAATGCGCTATCTCGTAACACCAAAATCACAATATACAAAACACTGATCAGACCAGTTGTGCTGTATGGCTCTGAAACCTGGAGTACAACGAAAGGAGACGAAGCCTTGTTACAAACCTTTGAGAACAAAATTTTAAGACGCATCACTGGACCCATTAGGGATACACAAAGTGGAGAGTGGAAAAGAAGAAGTAACAAAGACATTTATAATCTGTTTAAGTCCCCGCTAATCACTGGTATCATGAAGGCTAATAGACTACAATGGCTGGGGCATATAGAAAGAATGGAAGATAATAGGGAAATAAAACCCGCTTATACTCAGGAAATAAATGACCGTAGACCCCGAGGTAGATCAAGAAGACGGTGGAAAGATAATATATATACAGACCTACAAGCACTTGGAATCAACGACTGGCAAGAGAAGGTCAACCAGAGAGACGAATGGAGACGGATTGTATCTGCAGCAAAGAACCTCAATGGCTCGGAACGCTGAAGAAGAAGAAGAAGAAGAGGAGAAGAAGCAGAGAAGAAATACCCACCACGATGGGAGATACCCCGTAACGGCTTGTCTGGCTCATACATCAATAAAGCTTCAAAATAACTTATTATAGGTTGTGATGTCATTTCCAGTGCAGTCATGCACAGCTCCTGTCTACCTTTGAGATTCTACCTATAAAGAACCATTTAAGATAGTACTTGCGTCTGACCACTGTCTGGTCTCATGCACTATCCTGCCTGAGTCATTTGTTAATAGCACAACTAGAAAGTATTTCTTGTGGAATCCATAAGGCAAAAGAAATATAGGGATATAAATAAACACACAGAGTAGCAAATCCATTACGTGGAAAGTCCAAATCAAAAGCTTATTGTGTGGGTGTCATCAAAGGTGGAAAATCAGCAGTCTCTGTGGCGCAGTGGTCAAGCAGTCTGACTCGGGGTCCAATGGTTGTAGGTTCGATTCCAGGCCGCGTCTTTCGGTTCATGAGTGAATTTTTTTCGGAGATTTCTGAGGGTCATCGCTGGAGCTATAGATTTCGAACTATGTATGATGCTTTCTGCCCTGCGGAAAGAGACTAAGCCATATGGGATAGAAACCTGGTGCAATGAAGTCGACCCTGTCAACTTTTTTTTTAAAGGTGGAAAAAGCGCCCAGTAGCCCCAAATGGAATACTACTTGGCTAGCGAATCCATTACGTGGAAATTCCAAATCGAAAGCTCACTGTGTGGATGTCATCTGCAAACTGCATTCTTCTGGTTTCTGGATGAACAGCCTGTGGTTAACGGAAGGCCCAATATATGGAAGTGAGTCTAAGCAGCCATGTGCAGAACATGTCAATTCCTTGGGTGAGCCCAGTACCAGAGCACTATGTGTCGGCTCTAAAATTATGAAAGCCTCCATGGACATCGGGGAATGTCTATGGTCTGCCCCTTGAGGGCTGACCAGGATGTCTTCAGCTGTTCTAAATGGGCCAGCTGGGATGGAGATAACACCACAACAGTGAGAGTCAAAAGTCCTTCAAAACAGCTGGGAAGGTTAACAAAAGCCTAAAGAAGTCGGATATGTCATTTGAAAGGTGCAAATATCACAGCTCTGCCGTAAGCAGGCACAACACAATTGTGTGCAAAACAACATTCCAGATGAATGCAGAAGAAGAGAAAGAAACACAGACAGAGATGACAGATGAGTTGTAAGGAAAGACATGGACAGAACTCAATGAGACAGAAAAGGATATGCGGGTCTGAGAAAATTTGGTTGAAGGTCAATGCTCCACTGGATGAGAAGAAGGGGGGAGAGAAAAAGAAGAAGACATATTTTAATCATAAAGATACAAATATAGACAAAATTGAGTATTAAAGTGTTATTAGAGATAAAACGCTGGCTTACTGGCCTAGAGGTTAGCAACTTTTCTCCGTAATCTCGTATACTCTCGTGAGTAACGTGACGACGGTGAGAATCAGCAGGGATTCAAATCGTGCCGGTAACTTACGGGGTATGTGAGCCGGCCGCTCAGAAAGCAATGGTAAACTACTGAGTATAATCATGCCAAGAAATCAACAATCAGCTGAAAGATGCTGATGTTGACAGCGATGTCCTGTAAAGGATATGCAAAAAAAAAAAAAAAAAGAGATAAAGCACAGGAAGCCAATGACTTTTGTTTCAGGGATTTTCAACCATAAATGTAGTTTCCACTTTTAAAGGATAGTGGCTTTCTTCATACAACAACCATAATCCACTTTAGAACCTTATTGAGAAACAATATTCTTTAAACAGCTATTTATTCTAGTCTTGTCTATAGCATATATATGTAGGTAGCAAAAGAAAACATGGATACAACATAAGTGGCTGAAACAACATGTGCATGAGGACACCACAAAAGAAATAATCCTTGAAAATCGATGTAAAGCAGGTACCACCATCATCATGTGCCATGCTGATAAGAGTGGGCGGTCATGTTTCGACATCTCATATGATCACCTGAATCGTTGATCAGCTGTGTGTTCTGGTCTCGACCATGCCAAGTGGTCACGCTATCCAGATATTTACTTCTCTGCCTTCCCCTTGCTCTCTTCCCCCCAGTCTTGCCAGTTGTCACCAAATTCTCTAGTTTATTTCTTCTCATAACGAGCCCAACAATATTCGACTGTCTACGCCTAATTTGTTTAATCAGTTTATGGTTTTAATTTGCTAATTGTAGGACTTGCTCATTGGTTTTTCTGTCTGTCCATGGTATTCTTTGTATTTTCCTCAGAAACCATATTTCTACTGCCATTAAATGTTTTTCAGCTTGACTGCTCATTGTCCATGTCTCACATCAATACAAGAGTACAGGTCCTATGTAGCACTTCAACGCTCTTTTTCTCGTTGTAATTGACATTTTTTTATTGGTAAGTATGTTTTTGTCATAATCTCCCCGCCAGTTATACCGCGTCGTCTTCGACGGAGCCGGGCAAGTACGGCCCAACAGTGAACGACGCTAACCACGTTGTGCCAGCGATGGTCAGTTAGTACAAGCATGGGACATAAAGTCCACGCTGGGACACAATCCCGTCAAGATGATGTCAATTATGCATGGAGATAATTGCCAAAGCTGTAGACCTACATGAGACTCTCCGACTAAAGGAGGTTGGGGGTCGAATGTTGGAGTCATCTTATAGGGAGATGCTCACGGCTTGACCTGACGTTTATAGTATTTTTGTTACATTGTGGCATTTCATGTGTAAAATAATCACATCTACTAGATGTTGCAGATCCTGCTCATTGACTGCAATCAATACTGTATCATCTGAATATCTAATGCTATTGATGTTATGTGCCCCAATGGTGATTCCTCTCATATCTTTCACATTTCTAAAATATTTTCACTTATCAGGAAAAAATTCAGGAGACATTACACATCCCTGTTGCACACCTCTATTAATAGGCTGATATTTACCTATGATTATCAATCCTTATGGCAGCTTGCTGTTTCCAATATATATTTTTAACAAGTCTAAGGTCTGTCCCATCAATTTGTAGATCTGCAAGCAAGAATTGCCATGGCGAAGGTTGCCTTTTGCAAGATGAAAAACATACTGACCAATAAAAAGATATCAATTAAAACGAGAAAAAGCGTGTTGATGTGCTACATAGAACCTGTACTTTTATATGGATGTGAAGCGTGGACAATGAGCAGACATGCTGAAAAACATCTGATGGCTGTGGAAATGTGGTTTCTGAGGAAAATGCAAAGAATACCATGGACAGACAGAAAAACCAATGAACAAGTCCTTCAAGAAACAAATGAAGATCGTAAACTGATTAGAGACATTAGATGTAGACAGTCACAATTTTTTTGGGCATGTTATGAGAAGAAATGAAATGGAGAACTTGGTGACAACTGGCAAGATCGAAGGGAAGAGACCAAGGGGAAGACCGAGAGGTAAATACCTGGATGGCTTGACCATGTGTGGGGGGGGGGGGGGGAGAGAATAATTTATTTCAAGATCGTGTTAATACAAGAACCTATTACTTGATATTGTTTTTCCCTTCATACTTTATGGTTCTGTACGTCTCACCCTTCTAAAATTCATTTTATAAAGTAAGGAGACCCACAAATCACATTTTATGTGGACGTCTAGACATGTTTTAGTATGTACTTCCATTATTACGTATACTGTGTAGCAGGGGGGGGGGGGGGGGGGGGAAGAGAGAATGATGTTCTGAAAATATGGTGAAGGGGGGCACGGGCCAAATTTTTAGGTAGGAAATACGAAAGGGGGGGGGGGGGGAATGACGTTCTGAAAATATGGAGAAGGGGGGCACGGGCCGAAAAAGGTTGAGAACCACTGTTCTAAGGCATTGATCGTATCTGTTGTGATGTTGTCTGGACCCAGATCTTTCCAGTTTTCATATGGTTAAGATTCTGAACCTCTGTCCTGAAAATTGATAGTCCTTCATTCTCATCTCATCAGGTTCCTCTTGTACCTTGCGGTGTCGAGGTGAAGTATAAACAGCAGGAGTATCAATATTCCCATGGACTCTGCTATTCCATCCGTTCATCGTTTCCATGGTCAGCCTCTTTCGCTGCTTCAATTTGGTCTGTACATCATTGCTTGTTGTGGTATACTGTTAGTTGTTAACCTATTTGCATGGCCAAACCATTTTACTTGCTGCCTTCTAATAAAATCTAGCACTGATATAACCCCCACTTTAGTCCTGATTTCTTCATTTCTTATCTTATCTCTTCTTGATACATTGAGTATTCTTCTCAGGAATCTCATTTCTGTTGTTGTGATTTTTCTTTTATCTTTTTCTGTCATTGTCCAGGTTTGGCATTGATAGCATAGAGTTGGTAGGAATATTGTGTTTTAAAGTGCTTTCTTAGTATTGATACAAGTTTGTTCTTTAGTATTGGTGCCATTTGTCCAATGAGTTGGTTTGCCTGATTGCATCTATTTTTGATCTCATCTTCTGATTTGCCATTTGATGATATTATACTTCCTAGGTACTTGAAACTCTTTGCTTGTTTCAGGGGATTTTCATTTTGGTTCATTATTATTCAGAATATCACACTGTTCCTCTCTCGTACTTATACAAAGGTCTCTCACATAATCTAACCATGCATGTAAAATCTGATCTTTTTCTATTATGATTTAGCCATGTTTCTTTTCTCTCTTTGCACAATTTCCTAATTTTCCTGTGAATCTCTTCATATTTTTCATGATTATGTTTGTTATTTCTTCTTATTTCTATTAGTTTTAAGATATTCTCTGTCATCCATGTCTTATGTCATATCATCTACATTTTTGGGATTGTTGTTTCTGCAGCCTGGCTGACTGAGTTATTCAATATTTCCCATCTGGAAATAGAATTTCCATATTGGGCAATAGATCAAATCTGGCATATTGGACAATAGATCAAATCTATTCTTTACCTCTATGTTGAATTTATCTTTTATCTTCTCACTCTTCAGTGCATATAGATTAAACTGTAGTGCTTCTTAGTGTACATTTGACCTTCTTTAATTTTATATGTATATAAAATATGCAGGTATCCATGATCATGTTGCCATCTATTCAACAAGTGTGAACAATTAGAAATTTTAGCGAGCATACAGCACATATTAATGATCCCTCGATATCTGGAACTAGTAAAGAAAACTGGCCAAACCACAGGTCTAATAAAATATAACAATGAGAAAATCTACGAACATTAGAATGTTAAAGTACATGTGAATTCTGATATACACATATTAAGGCCCTCTCTGGTGCCACACATTTCATGCACTGAGCTAGTGTGATGTAGAGGAGATTGAGAGTTAATAAGAAAGTTTTGCAGTGCCATGAGAACATTCTTTCATCATCATCATCATCATCATCATCATCATCATCATCTTCCACTTCTGCCGTCAAGCGTCGTGGGGAGGAATAATTTGCGTTCCAGCGACAGGAGGACGGCACTGGATAGTGTCATTCTGTGTGGTTGTACAATGTCTCTGATGTCGTCAATCCATTTTCTTCTTGGACGTCCTTGTGGTCTCGTCGCAGATGATCTTTGATGTAAGGCCAGTGATGGTAGTTGCTGATGATGCATTCTAACGACATGACCAAACCACTTGATCTTCTGTCTTTCAATAAATGTGGCACAAGGTGTTGATCCCACAGTCTGTCTGATAGTAGCATTTCTTACTCGGTCTCAGATTGTTAAGTTGGCAGCTCTCCTCAGGCATCTCATTTCGCAGGTGTTGATTTTGTGAAGGTGTAATTTGGATAAAGTCCAGGTTTGAGATTGGTAGCATAGGGTTGGTGTAAATATGCTGTTTATTATCTGTCGTTTTGCGGACATGGGTATGTTTGGATGTTTCAGTAAGGGTGATAGTTGATATGTAAGTGCACTAGCTTTTTGACATCTGATTTCAATTTCTCTGTCCAATCTGCCATCTTCTGTGATCATACTTCCAAGGTATTTGAATTCTTTAACTTGCTTCAGAGGCATGTTATTTATCTGTATACTTAGTGGGCCTGGCGATCTGCTAACTTGCATTACTTCGGTTTTGGCTGTGTTTATACTCATATTGTATCTGCTGCAGGTTGAACTCAGATTAGTAATATGATTTTGTAGTCTGCCCTCATCGCTGTAAAACCGGCACTGATCGTCTGCAAATAGAAGTTCATTTATTCCCTGTGGGTCAGTTGTTTCATCTGGAGTAAAAAGTTCTAAATTTTCTGAATCTGTTCTGTCGAGACTTGCTTCTTTGGAAATTCTGTCCATGTAGATATTGAATAACAAGGGAGAGAGCGCACATCCCTGCCTCACTCCTGTATTGACTGTGAACATATCTGATATACCTTCTTGTGTTCTTACTGCACTTTGGCTCGAGTGGTACACGGCTATGATGTTTTCTAGCAGTTGCCCTTCTATCCCATAGTCTTCAAGGATGGTCCATAACTTGTATCTGTCTACTCTATCGAAAGCCTTTTCCTGATCTACAAACACAATATTCTGCAGGTCACTATATTCGATAGTTTTTTCATAAATTTGTCTAAGTGTAAATAATGCATCAGTGCAACTTTTACCTTTCCGAAAACCGAATTGTGCTTTGCTTAACTGTTGTTCAACTATTGGTCTAGCTCTTTGTTCCAAAAGTTTTGCATACATTGTCCCTATATGACTCAGGAGTGATATACCTCTGTATGTTTCACACTCTCTCATATTGCCTTTCTTTTTCCATATTGGTACTATTATTGCCTGTTGCCAATCATCTGGGACTTTTCTTACTTCCCATGCTATATTAAAAAAGTCTTGTTAGCCATTTAACTCCTGTTTCCCCACAGGCCTGAATAGCTTTGAATTCGGTAAATCTATTAAATTTCTCTGCATAGGAAAACTGATGAGGAAAGGAGCTGGTCACTTATGTGATCTATTAGCTGTACAGTACTTTCATTTCACATCCTGACACCAGTGTCTGAAACAGGTTACTTGTGTCCTTCATTTTGTCCCAGTTATACAGAACTCTGCACTCTGTAATCAGTGGTGTGTATAATATCTAAATTCCTACTGATGAAATATTTTACTCCTCATACTTCCATTTCACAAATGATCTAGATGTTAATGCATCTGTTTTGTAATCAACTTTATGGTCTCCCAAATTGTTTCCCTGCTTCCTTGGTTGTCAAATACTTTGAGCTGACATAATCAGGCCACAAATCATGTCAGAAACTTTCTCAGCTTCATAAACTACATTGGGGAAGAGGAATATTTAAAAAATAACTGAAGAACAGAACAAAAGTAAAAAGAAGAAGACAGATTTAATAGAAACAAATATAACACAGTTTTCGCGCAAAAGAGAAAAGGCAGTTGAGATTGCAAAGGTTGGAGAGCATTTGGTATTCCAGGTGTTATTGATTTTAAATTTCCCTGCAATTTTCCTCAGTTTCAGAAAATTCTCAATGTAGATGACAAATGGAGAAATAACTATATCCATGAGTGCATTGACTTTCACAGACACACAGTGGAAGTTGCCAATAAAGAAGCCTAATTCCCCTAGTATTTATTGACCGACTGCAGCAAGTTACAGAGCACAGTATGCAATGGCTAAGATTCATGGGGAAGAACCAGCCGCACATCACATGTTATTTGGGACTAAACACGTTAAACAATCAATGAAAATAAAATGGTGAAAACAAAATGAAGGTTACACAATGAGGACTGACAGATAGATTAAACCAGTGGAGATCAGCGTGGCCAAATGGATAAGAACCCTCGTTCTTAAACATCCGGTGTGCTAATGCTGAGGTAGAAGGGGGGGGGGGGGGGGTGTTCAACCTGTAAATGGGTCAGTTGGACTAAAATATTGACTTCTCATCCTTGACCTGGAGACGTAAATTACAATTACATGTACCTCTTAAGTTGGAGTGGGTTCGCCTGACGGCGAGGAATACTAATACAAGGAAAGCCAATCCACACCAAAAATTCACTCCAGTACTACTAGATGTAGTGTGTATGGACTACGCTTGAGTACAAAGTGAGCGAGTGCAGACAAGTTTAACCAGCTCGGCAGACAAGTTTAACCAGCTCGGCAGACAAGTTTAACCAGCTCGGCAGACAAGTTTAACCAGCTCGGCAGACAAGTTTAACCAGCTCGGCAGACAAGTTTAACCAGCTCGGCAGACAAGTTTAACCAGCTCGGCAGACAAGTTTAACCAGCTCGGCAGACAAGTTTAACCAGCTCGGCAGACAAGTTTAACCAGCTCGGCAGACAAGTTTAACCAGCTCGGCAGACAAGTTTAACCAGCTCGGCAGACAAGTTTAACCAGCTCGGCAGACAAGTTTAACCAGCTGGGCAGACATGAGCAAACCAAGTCATTCAAGTTCACAACAGAACACTGTAGGCGAAACTGAATGGATCTTCTTGACTCCATTATCTGGAATCATAGATCCTTCAAGCAAACAGCAGAGCAAATCCTACAAGACTGCCCAATTTTATTTTCAGAGAGAATGAAAATCATGGCTCATAGAAGCAAATTAAATAAAACACTGTGGGGGAACTGGTTGAGAATTTATGGAAGGAAAGATTTAATGGCAAAAGCTGACCGTTGAAGAAGGTGCAGTTCTAGAACATGGAGTGTAAATATTGTTAATGAGCACATAAATTGTGCAAATAATTATGCAAGCACATGCCAGTCTGAGCTTAAAAAAGATGTGCCAATGTCCATGCAATCAGTGTAGATAAGTGTGTAGATACAAGTACAATTTGACATGCCAGCAAAACGAATACAATTTGACATGCTAACAAACTTCAGATCAACAAACATGAACACAGATAACTTTACTTACTTTGACTAAAACATTCAATAACAAATAGTGCATTAGCTTCTCTATCTGCTTGCAAAGATATGTGGGAATGACTGCTTTTTTACATGATAATCATGTTCGTCATTAAACAAATACTTCTATGCTGAAAGTGTAAAATTTTGGTGTCTGTAAAACTGCAACTCTTAAAATATGATTCACAATGGAATCATTGATATTGTATTGGATTGTATCATTTATCATAAATATCCTGCTCAACTCATCTGGTTAATAATTGGGATATATAGTGTATATTGCTATTTCAGATAATGACTATGTAGTTATACTTTTGCTATTTCATACTGTATCTTTTGTATAATCAGGTTTCTCAGATAAACGTTATATTGTGCTATCCATTTTCGAAGGTTCCTGCCATTTCTTTCAGTATATTTACAGCTTTTCAATCAATAAAAAAACAACAAACAAACCAGTAAGTAAGGATCCTTTTACATGCCTTAATGTGAATTGGGTATATATGATAGCCCCCTTGTTTAAAGCCCATTCAGCACTCAATGATGTAGGCAAGGTCATGCCAGCCACCCTTACTTGCCAGGATGATTCTTGGGATCCATTTTTCACTGGGTTGACTTGGGAACCCAGGTATATTTTAAGAATTCACCTTGAATGGGATTCAAAGAAATGATCACTGGACCAGCAGGTAAGCATGCTAGCCACTGCAGTACTGTGGCTCCCTTTCCAATAAGTATCTTAAATTATAAGTATTTTTACTTTGCCATATTGATCCCCAGAATAAAAATTTTTCTTCTTGTGCTATATTGCTTAAATTTTCCTTGCAGTTCTTATGGCTATCTGTCTTTAATATGTTTTCCATTATCATCGGCTTATTGCAATGGGCATATATTCAATTAGTCATATTCTTTGGAATTCACACCTCTTGCACTTCAGAAAAAAACAATGCATATAAAGTTTTGGGAATGTAACTATGGTTTTACTTTCCTGTTTGTCAGGTTCATTTACCAGAACAGAAACCTTTGCTTCAAACAGATGTATAGGATGTATACAGTAAAAAAAAACCTACAAAACAGTGCACTATTGAGAATAGTAACTCTTAACCTTTTCTAGTCAAGGTTCCAACTTCACGGCAACGGGTCATCTCCATTCCTGTGCCAGTGAATATCACATAACATGCTCCCCACTGTCCAATGTGAAAAGTGGCATAGACAGGAGTCTCGGCAATCCAACAGCCTGCACAGGTATACTGTGCATAATGCTGCCGCCAGAATGCCAACACATAATATATACCCTCATGAATGCTGGATATGCTTATATACAGATGGATCAGCATATAATGCTACAATACATAGAGGGCTGGTTTATATATAAAATATCCAGACAAATCCAGGGTAACTATTTGTAGAGTAACTGGAAAGTACTGCAACATTAAATTATTCTGAATCTAGAGCAATATTAGCTGAAGGTGAAGAACTCGTAACGTTAAAAATCTACACCCAGCAGTAGTCAAGCCGTCTGACTCAGGCTCTGAAGGTTGTGGGTTTGATTCCGGGCCACGTCCTTCGGTTCACGAGCATTTTTTTTCGCTTGGGACTTCGCTGGAGCTGCGGAGTTCGTGCTTTGTGCTACGCTTTCCATGCTATGGGATAAAACCCAGTGCAATGAAATCGACCCTGTCAACTTTTAAGCAACTTCTTTTATACCCTGTTGTATTTCTTACTGGTGCACTATCAATTCACGAGGCACTCAAATTCAATAAGCACCCAAACTACATCATTTTCTGTCACAAGTATATCACAGATGTAGAAATAAACTGCATTAACCCATCTTACTGCAGTATACCAGGAAATACGTTTCTTCTTTATCTGCAATCAATGTTAGCTATGCGTCTATTCCAGCATGAGTTACAAACAGGGTGGCTCACTTGAGGTCTTCACCAGTCCCCCAGAATGTTCTTATTGGTTTGGATGTTACAATGTTAGACTGTGGTATTTCTTTCTTCTTGAAGATCATCATAATTTCAATTTTCTGACAATTTAATTCTAACCCTAGTTGCTCACTGTGTGCAATAACAGCATCCATTAAATGCTTGAGATCCTGTTTATTATCTGCAATCATTGCTATATCATCTGCATGTCATATATTCTTGATGTTATGTCATCGGATGGTGATTCCACTCAGGTCTTTTAAATTTCTTATGATATATATATAAAAGGTCTGGAGATATTACACACACCTGTTGTACACCTATATTGATTGACTGATACTGATCTACTTTGTTATCAATTTTTATGGCAGCATGTTTTCAATATATTTTCTTTACAAATGTAAGGTCTTTCCCTGTCAATTCAGAGATCTGCAAGCATTTTAGCAGGTTGACATGTTTTATTCTGTTGTGTAACCGATGAAAAATGTACTTGGAAGTTAGATTTATTTACTGTTTATTTAATTCTGAAGCTGTCTATGAAAGTATGCATTTTGCAGTTGAATTTATAGTTTAAAAAAAATTAATTATAAGGATGAAAAACAAACACACAATTTTGCAGGGATGTTAAATGAAAAAGGCTGTTCAAGTTACAGTGTCAAAATAATAAGCCTTTCCACAATCACACACAATCTTAAAATATTTAATCCATACAGGGGCTTTAGCAATCAGTTCACAGCTGTTATTCTAAAAATGAAAATGTAAAATTAAATTTATTTAGTGTGGGTGTTTTTATTTTTATTTTTCAAAACAGACTACAAGAAAACAAAACAGAAGAAATGCAACAAACAAAAAAGGTAATGCTATGTCAAAAATGCTGTCCCCCCAACTCGACCAACTTGCTTTGAGCTTCCCTCGTTCGGGGGCCGCCTTCGAGGAATAAACTTTTGAAACCACATTCTGAAAATATCAGGAGATACTGATATGCAGATGGCAAATGAAGAAATAAAAGAGAAATATGAAATGAAATTAACCCTGCATTCTTTAATGTATAGTTTTTCTTATGTAGATATTATTAATTCAGTCATAAACATTACAATTATTTGGGTGTCAGGCATACATGACTGAATTGCTGAATTTCTATCCCTTTGGGGCTTAAAAAAAGGAGAAACAACAGAACATTACTCCTCTTTTGTTGCATGCCTGTAGTGAAGCAGCTATTTTTTATATTTATACTAGCTGACCCAGCCCGGCTTCGCCCAGTCCCTGGCGGGGATCTGTATCTATCTATCTATCTGTCTGCCTGCCTGCCTACGTACCCCTCTCTCTCTCTATCTATCTACCTACCTACCTATCTGTCTGTCTGCCTGCATACATGTCCGTCCGTCCGTCTCTCCCTCCCTCCCTCTCTATCTATCTATCTATCTATCTATCTATCTATCTATCTATCTATCTATCTATCTATCTATCTATCTATCTATCTATCTATCTATTTATCTATCTATCTATCTGCATATCTGTATATCTATCTATCTGTCTGTCTATCTGCCTGCCATCCTACCCGTCCGTGCATCTCTCCCTCCCTGTCTGTCTGTCTGCCTGTCTAATAATTTATTGGTTGCAGTTCGAAAATTTCGCTTAATGCTAGGATTATTTTTTTTTTAAATGTTGTCATATAATTTTCTTGTAAAAAAGAATGTTGTATAATTTTCATGTAAAAAATGATGTGGTGGTATCGAGAACAACCTTAGATAAACGAAGACTAACTTACAAAAAGCATTAGAAAGAGCACTTGAAAGATCTTTACATCTTCCCCCAGCAATTAACTTGGGTAAATGGAGCGGTGGCGGTAGCAGCAGCAGCAGCAGCAGAAGAAAAAGAAGGAGGAGGAGGAGGAGAATGAGGAGGAGGAAGAGGGAGGAGGAGGGGGAGGATGAGGAGGGGAGGAGGAGGAGTAGGAGGAGTGGGAGGAGGAGGAAGGGAGGAGGAGGAGGGGGAGGAGGAGGAGGAATATATATATTATATATATAAATAATAATGTAAATTAAAATATTAAATTTTATTAAGTAAATAACTGTTTGTACACTAACAAACTATGACAGTTGGTAGCATCGGAATGAGAAGAAGACTTGTAGAAAATTTCATCTCAATCGGATGGACCGTTTGCAAACGCATAAACAACATACATACATACTTACAGACAGACAGACATCGCATTTTATATATATATATATATATATATATATATATATATATATATATATATATATATATATATATATATATATATATATATAGATTGTGACGCATTACTGTGACATCATGTGTTCTTCTACACTGTGATGCTACCTACTGTTTTATACTGTGACATCATGTGATCATGTGGTTAAACTGCACTGTGAGTAATGCTACCTGCAGAACACTCTTGATGTCCTTAGCAACAATACTGTCATGTTACATGACAATGGCACAGTACATCACATTTGTACAACAAATTTAAGGTTTTCCTTTATTGATATCGCTTCATAAAGCTCTCACCATGCTGTCAATTTATCTAGCATCTTCTCTCTTAAGCTTTTAGCTAAATATCTGGTGAGAATATTTTACTGTATTTATGCCACCTTCCTGTTTACATTTTATGTAGTGTTCTAATGTATAAATAACATTCTATGGCTATTGTGTCCACTTCTTTTTCAACTTCCTAGCAAGTAAAACTCTTTGCTGAAAGCACAATCTCTCTATATGTGATTGTGTCATATCATATATATATTCATCCAATCGCTCAGTATGGCCAAACCATCTTAATCGGTTGAATTTCATGACATTGACAACTGATAAGTTCCTACTTATTTTCACTTGCTCCTAGATTACTCTTTCTTATAAAATTTTCTTATAAATATCTTTGACAGGTCAAAAGATTTGTCCTAGCAACATGTTTAAAGTGCAGTAAGTGAACAAGATTCTGGTTTATATTCTCCCAATTTCTAATCCATAGAGTACTGATGTTGTTGCTTTAAATGAAAGCCTTAAATGTGTTGTTTTTTTTTGGTGAATATATTCTGAAAAAGTGAAGAACAAGGGTATCATTTTTCGATGCAGTCACCACTGTATTCAATGCAAGTCCTCCAGTGCCGATAAAGTGCTTGGATTCCTGTATAAAAAAATTGTGTTGCGCGCGTGTTTGACTATTCATGCACTACCTGCCGTACCTCTTCATTGGACCAAAAAGTCTTTCCTCCCAATGACTCTTTGAGTTATCCAAACGGGTGGAAATCACATGGGGCTAGGTTTGGTGAGTACAGGGAATGTGGTACACACTGAAAGTGGAGGTCTTCTATGGTTTCAACCATTGCATGAGCAGTATCGGTCAAGCATTGTCATGTAGCAAAAGGATACTTTAACTCAGAAGTCCAAGTTGTTTGGATTTGATTGTGGGTCAAAGATGATCCCTGAGAAGATATCTATATGTATCACTGGTGACAGTTTTCCATCTTGGCATGTAGTGCTCTAAAATTATGCCTCAATTCATCCCAAAAGAGAGTCAGCATAATCTTCGCTGCAGATGGCTGCATGCAAAACCTCTTTGGTTTCTGTGAGGAGGGATGGCGCCATTTCTTGCTAACTCTCTTTGTTTCTGGCCCATAGTAGTGAACCCAGATTTCATCTCCAGTAACAATTCTTGATAGGAAACCATCACCTTCTGCTTCAAAGTACTGCAAAAGTTCTTGAGAAGCACCAATGCATGGTTTCAATTCTGGAGTAAGCTGCTGTGGCACCCACCTTGCAGACACTTTGCAGTACTGCAGCACATCATGGATGATGTGGTGTGCTGAACCTTGACTGATGTCAAGATGTGCGGAAATATCACTCACAGTCAATTGGCGGTTTTCCTGAACAAGGCCTTCAATGGCTGCAATCGACTTTGGGGTCACTACTGAGTGTGCCTGAACCAGTCGTGAACAGTCTGTCACAGAAGTCACACGGTTTTGAAACTTTCTACTCCACTCATACACTTGCTGGACTGACAAGCATGCATCACCATACTGGACCTTCATTCGCTGATGAATTTTTATAGGTTTCACCCCTTCACTGATTAAAAAAACAAACATAACAGAATGCTGCTCCTCTTTGGTGCATGTCAAAAGTGGGGCAGCTCTTTTTAAACTGTCCTTATGGCGTCAATTTGATGTCATGTGCATAACACTCTTGGCATCCTTAACAACAAAATTGACAGGGTACAGTGGCATGGTTATTGTAATTTCTATCACACTTTTAAGGTTTTCATTCAAAGCCCCCTCATACATTTTTACTTCTGCTGAATAGGTTATGATTTTTAATTTTAAAATATCTTGCAGGATTTAAATATACAAAGCAATGTGACATAGAATCTTAGAGCGTTAGACTAGAAAAATTTTGTATTCTACAAATAAATTGTATGAATGAATGGAACACATTTAGAATTTGTTCCGAATGAGTTGATTCTTCTTTTTCTTCTTTCTGCATTCTCTGTTGTGCCTACTAAGTTTTAGGTTAAGAAGAACTTTCTGGGCAATGTCCTTTAGAGGACTGTGTTTAAAGTGGTGTTCAGTGTCTCTGCTATTCCACTAATCCATTACTGAGGGATCTACAGCTTGCTCTGTATATGCTGCATGCAAATGTCAGTGTTGTTTGTTATATGCTGTTTCTGGATAGTCTTGCCACTGACTGACTCATTGTCTCTCAATAAAATCCATTGTTGACATTGTACCAACCTGATGTCATCATTTTGAACTAATTTTCTACATATAATTCACAACTAGATATCTAGTAACAACTTCTTATAGTCCATGTCGTGTGGCACTGGTGATCATGTCTCTGGTGATGCCAATAATTTCTGATATTAACATTCTTCTATGCCACGATGTCAAGCATTTTCTCTCTTGGTCTCATTCCTGCCTCTCTTCCCCTCAAACTAATAACAACTAGTAAAATGTTATTCCATGCTTGGTGAATTTTTATTTTCCTGTTAAATATTTGCTTGCCCCTCTGCTGTTAGGTAAATCAATGGTACAATGGAGTCAATTTGGCCAGCAATATAAAAACTTCAAATGCATCTAAAACCCTACTGTCTGATTTATAAAACTTTGGCAAAGTTGGAGCCCTCTTAAGAAGCAAATAATTCTGACTTTTTACCTGTTTCATGATTCTCTATTTTTGATTTAAGTCTTATTGTTTTGTTTTACTCATAAATGTCTTATAATTATTATAAATATATAATATTTATTCTCTCTCTCTCTCACACTGTATTATGATGCAGATTTATTTAATTAATGTTTTGTTACACATACTGTATTATGATATGATTTAAAGATAACTGTTTTGTAAAAAATTGTTAAATAATTGTGGTCTCAATTAGTACAGGTGGAAAAGAACTGGGTGGATAAGCGTAGTGCTGTTAGGAAATGGCAAAACGCCAAGAAAAATAGAGTTGCCCATCCTAGTCCTTGCGTGCACTTAGAAAGAGAGGGGCACACAAAAGAAAGCTACTTCAAAAAACTGGTTAAGGGGGTTA
The DNA here is from genome assembly GCA_963921405.1 of Cepaea hortensis. Taxonomy (NCBI): domain Eukaryota; kingdom Metazoa; phylum Mollusca; class Gastropoda; order Stylommatophora; family Helicidae; genus Cepaea; species Cepaea hortensis. The sequence continues at coordinate 51,747,723 of OY992888.1, forward strand.
AAAGTGAAAAATGGGCAGAGTTATGTCGAAGAGTAAGCACAGACAAGTCACTGAAATTGTTCTGACGACTACATAAAAGCATGAATGAGGCAGTCAAGAATACGGGTATTTCTGACTTCCAAGGTGCTGACCTCATCTGGCAGAGGACTGACGAGAACAAGGGCAAAGCCCTCTTCCAACGCTATCTAGAGCAGAGCAACCAGACAGATATGAGAGGCCGAAATCTGCCAAGGAGGTTACCTCAGATAGTTATAAGGCCCAGAACATTTCGGATGAAGACACAGCAACAGTGAAAGAGATCAAGGCTGTGCTTCGATGATCAAAAAACAGCGCTCCAGGGCCAGATGACATAAGGTATGACAACATCAATAGGTGTACCAACAACGAGCTAGAGGAACTAGCAGACATGTACAACAACAGTATAGGGAGTGCTAGCATCAAGAAGGAGTGGTTACACAGCTATCTGATTCCTTTGCCGAAGCCTGGCAAAGACCACATGAAAATTCAGGGATATCTGGTAATAACCATGCAGAATACAATAGGCAAGCCGCTGGAGAAGTTAATAGCCAGAAAAATATCAAGCCAGCTAGAGAGGCAAGGTTTTTTTCTACCTACCCTGGGAGAGTACCGTCCAAAAAGAGAAACCTGGACCAATGCAGCAGTTTTTGTCCATGATGTCTATGAAGGGTTCCTCTCAGGCATTGAAACATTTGCTGCAGCGATTGATCTTGAGGACGCATACAACAGAGTACCATTGGAATTTTTAATGCTTCAGCTTCTTGAACTCAAGATAAGTCCTTTCCTCCTTAGTTTGATCGCCGCAGCCCTCTTCCAACGGAAAGAAGTTTTTAGATGTGGCAGATGGACTTCGGAACCAACAACAATATATCCTGGCCTACCACAGGGATCACCATTATCTCCGGTGCTGTTCAACACTTACACTGTGAGAATTACCAGTGAGCAAATTATAGGACCGGGCAGGACATTGTCATATGCAGATGATGTTTTAGTGTATCCTCAGGGTAAGGATAGAGATCAGGTTGCTGTGGAACTACAAACAGAACTCAATCGCATAAGCACTTGATGTGATGAAGCTGGGGAAATGGTCAATCCAACAAAGGCAACAGTGACATGATTCTCTTTGAATAACCATATTCTCAACACCCGAACGTTCAGAGACTGTGGAAAGAATGCAGGCAATGAATTACCTGGGGATACGATTTGATCGAAGCCTCGCTTATACTGAGCACATAGACCAGGTGATAACAAAGGCCAAGCAGGGTTTGGCATGATGAGGGTCATGGCGGCGGCAAACTGTGAGCAGCGCCATCTATGTCTTCTTTACGAGGGTCTGGTCCTTTCTGTTTTCTGTAAGTGACGGCGATCCTGACTCTCAGCCATAAGAAGATGGAAAGGATAAAGAACGAAGCTATGCATATTATTCTTGATTGAACAAGAGATACAGCATGCAGGGCTATGTGCTACCTTCTTGATTTTCCAACAATGAGGGACAGAATACAAATTTGCTGAGAACTTGCCTACCTCAGAGTCAACACAAACACACAACATCCAGTGCATATATGCGAGATTAAGAAGGTAAAGGGCAGCAGATTAATAAGAGGAAAGTCATGGATGGGTCAAGCCGAAGACATTCTTCAACAGGTGTGTTCACTTGAGGACTTATAACAGGGCGAGGAGTGGGTGCAAATGCCAACAGAGTTCTGTACATCTCTTTCAGTGTGCATCCAACTAGACAGGAAATGCAGACAAGAAAATCCAGCTGCTGTGGAGGCGAAAGTACAGGCTCTGATCTTCGAGAATTCTTTAGAGGATGATGCTGTCATTTACACGGATGGGTCGGTTGTTCAAGGAGTGAGAAGTTCATGGGCTTTTACGGCTCAGGCTGGAGGAAAAACTTTGAAGGAAAAGTCTGGTGATTTTGCTTTGACTACAAGTAGCCTGACTATGGAAGTCATGGCAGTAAGTAAAGCAATAACATGGCTCGAGACATAGATATTCAATCGGGCATGTGTCCTTAGTGACTCAATGAGTATGCTCAAGAGGATAGAGATGGGGCGGGTCCGAAGAGAGTGGTTGCTGTCTCTGGAGTGGTCTCGGTTGGCAAAGATTAGTTTCATTTTTGTGCCAGGGCATGCGGGTGTACAAGGAAATGAGCAGGCTTGCAGGTAGAGCTACTGTGGAAGGTGGACTAGCCATGAACCAGGCAGACATTCTGAATGCTCTAGGAGAAGTAAGTCATTTACGAGAACCAGGCGGTGACTGTGAGTCTACAACCATGATCAGGCTGCAAGAACAAGTTAAAAGAGGTGTGGCCAAACAAGAACACTACCAAAAGCCAAAGAAGATTAATAAACCAACACAGAACTGGTGTCATGAGCCGCTCTATGCAGCAGGATTTGCTGAGGAGGGGATCCGAGCACTTATGGACTGAATGGTTCGATATGCGATGAGAATGATCTGTCGACTAACTAACTAGAACACTGATAAATTAATGTTATTGTAGACATCACATAACTTAAACAGAACAATATGATTTCTTGATATTTTAAAATGAATGCTACAGATAAATAAAGCAACATAAAACACAACATATAAGTAGAACATAACATATTGATTAACCTATTCATATTCTTTACAACATATATAGATAAGTAATGAAATTATGAATAACAGGAACACCACAACATTAAAGTATAACAAATACAGTAACAAATCAACACTTTTCATGTGCTTACATCAAAGATATTAATCAGAAATCTGAAGAAAAAAAACACAGAACAAAGCTACCAGAACTGCAGCAACTACAAGAAAAAGCAGAACAGTGATCATTACAGTTGCTTCTGGATCAGTCATCTGCATTCTTGGATCAGTTATTTGCATTCTTTTTTTTAAAAGTAAGTAATTTCAATTGCATCACCTTCTTGTTAGAGTCTAACCGTTTGTAAGCATAGTTTTCAATAAAATAAATCTTTTACAAGAATATATTTATTACAGAACTGCCCTTATTTAACTGATTCACTGCCGTGCACCACTCTATTGATATAATAGAATTCTTTGTGACTGCCGTATGCCGCTATATTGACATAACGTTGACAGTTTGTTGTTTGTTTCATTTCTCTTATTTTCCACAAGTTTTAGTGCCAGGTAATTGAAAATTTACACTCAGAATAGATATGCCTTCGAAATTTATCAGACAAGACAAATGGATTAACCTTTGTGAAAGTGGTTTAAGCGGAGTAAGCTTTGTGAAAGTTCTTTGTTTTTATTATTTTAGTAATGGCAACGCCCTATGGTTCTCGACTCGTTGATTTACGCCAGATAATCTGTGAAACAATTTTAAATTATAATTATTCTGATTTCATGGAATTTGTGACAGATTGTAAAACTGATAATACTTGCAGTAATGTGGTTATTCAGTTAAATTATTTAGCATTATGGAAAACAAACCCAGCTGTGAAAGCTCGTCATCAAATGATGGCACATGTCGAATTATTCTTGCTCTAATGGGCCACACTTGTGCTCCTAAGTTTGCTTTGCCTATCACAAATAAGCTAAGGAGTATTTAAATAATTAAATTGAAAACAATAATACTTATAACTAAATTGAAAATAGTGTATATATTGTAATGAGCACTAGTCTGCCTCATGTTTTCCTGGCTTTTTCTATTATGTGTGAAAATGAAGTGCTTCAAAATATGATGTTTTACTAGTGTTTTGATGTGTTAAGGAGCAGTTCTTGTAATATTTGTGAAGAAATGTGGTGTATTTATCATTATTCATTAAATTTAAGTGGATTATCATCAAAGATTGAGGAGTAGTGCCTTGGTAAGTGGAAATTTTAAATAATTGTCACCCGTCTTCAAATTTTCTTTTACAAAATCTAACATTATTTCTATTATATTTCTAGCCTATAGCAATACTAACGTGTTCTTTGTGCAATCCCCTGTAATTTGATATATAATACAACATAACTGCTACCATTTTAACAACTTTTAGATCATTACTGTGACACACCCCCAATTCCCATTTTCTGCCATCAATTTCTGTTTGGTCCAAACACACTTTTTGTTTGGCAGTGAATCAGTTAACTGATTCACTTCTTCAAGATAGAGTGACTGAGAGGTTCAATTCAATTCTAAGTCCAGAAGTACTGGCAACAAGTTGTCTACAATTACTGTTACAAACTAAGAAAAGCAACAGTGTTATAATCTTTCCTTGGGTAGTGAAGTATGAAGTTTTCATAAATTCTAGGTCACAAAATAATGAAGTGGCTTGAACATTTTCTTTCATTTCTCTAGATTGAGAGATAGTTCTTGGGCCAGCTCAGCCACAAATTATAGTAGATACTATCTTAGTGGCAATAACATAATATGAGGCAACATTTGTGCATCTCAAAGTATAACTCTATTCACACTTTATCAATATGAGCTGTGGTGATGCAGTGACTTGTCTACCAACACTTTGGTCCTTGGTGCTATAATCACCATCAGTGGCACAGTTGATTTTTTTCAACCAGTTCAGCTCTGGGATTGACTTGACCTAAAATAATGGGTACCAGAGATCTGAGAAAGTAAAAGTTACTAGCTTAATATTACCATATCACGCGTTATGTACCATAACACTGTATTCCTATTATGCTTTTTATGACATGTAAGCATTGTTATATTATGGACATAATATATGAATTACAGACACTAATGGAAAGATCAATAGAGACACAGAAAGACACATATTTGTGCTTAATAATTATACGTGGGGAAGTTAATAATTAAGTCACAAATGGCTGTAGAAAAATAACTAAATATGATAACAACTTGAAACCAGTTTATTTTTATACATACACTGTCCCTTTATTTCTCAACATAATTTCTATCAACATTGATGCACTTATCCCATCGTTTCTTCTTCTTCTTCTTCGTTCATCCGGAGTTTTTTTTTCCGGATGTGATTGCGTTGTGCCTGTTTACAGCAGAGCTGCGTTCTTGCGCCGTTAGGCCGACACATCCGACTTCTGCGGGCATTTGTTGACCGGGTTAACCTTCCCGGGGATCCCATCGTTTTATCAGTCCTCCCAAACCAGCTGCATAGAACTGTGTGCTCTGTTTTCTAAACCACGTTTTCACTTCACATTCAACTTCGGCATCATTCGCGAAATGTCTCCCGCCAAGGTAGGTTTTCAGAAGACCAAAAAGGTAGAAATGGCTAGGGGCTAAATCTGGGCTGTATGGTGGATGTTCCAGAACTTCCCACCTTAGTTGGTTAATTTTCTCCTGAGTTAATCAAGCCGTATGTGGTCTGGCATTGTCATGAAGAAGCAACACTCCTCTAGTCAGCAGTCCTGGATGTTTTCTTCGAATTTCATCATGAAGCATCAATAGAACTTCACAGTACAATTCAGAATTCACATTGTCACCTTTCTTCTTGAAATTGGTTAAAAGCACTCCTTGACAATCCCAGAACACTGTCAGCATAACCTTCCCTGCTGATGGCATAACCTTGAATTTTTGGACACAAGGCAAAGAAGGGTGTTTCCATTGCATTGAAGCACGATTTGATTCGGGCTGGTAGTGATGGACCCATGATTCATCCCCAGTAACAATCCTGTTCAGCATGTCTTTTCCTTCATCTTCCTCCTTCAATTGTCTGGGTACCCACCTTGAGCTCATTTTCTTAAATTTCAATCGATCATACATTATGCTGTATGCTGAACCATGTGAGCACTCTATTGCAGATGCTACAGAGTCTATTGTTACTCGCCTGTCACCTCTAATAATCTCCTCCACGTGCTGCACAGATGCTTCTGTTGCAGGACGACCAGATCGGATTTCATCAGCAATTTTAGAGCTTCCTTGAGAAAATTTTTCTACCCAGCTATGCACCGCTTTACGGGACAAACATTTGTCAGTATAAACAGAAAGCATTTCTTTATGAATGTCCTTTGCAGGCAGTCCTTTTGCACACAAAAAACGCACAACAGCACGTTGCGCTTTGGTTGTACACTCCGTAAGTACAGTCGCCATTTTGTTTATGCGCTGCGCATGTGCATGAGACACTTAGCACCACCTGATGAATGGGAATATAAAGTTTGATGTTGCTGTCACCTAATGACACCTGTAGAAAACACCAACTACATTTACCTGCCATCCCACAGAACTGTGTGACTTACTTATTGACTCGTCCTCGTAATAGGGCATTTGATAAAGTAAAACATGATGAACTGATTAAAATCTTGCAAGATATTAACATTGATGGGAAAGATCTCAGAATAATAAAGAATATTTACTGGAACCAAACAGCAGCAATTAAAAAGGGACATAAAGAAGGAAATTATGAACACACAAAGTTGGGAGTAAGACAGGGATGTGTTTTGTCACCGGATCTCTTCTCCCTCTATAGCGAAGTAATAATGAGAGAAGAAAAGCCAGGAATAATATTTGCAGGTTATAATATAAATAATATACGCTATGCAGATGACACAGTATTGAAAGCGGATAATGCAACAGATCTACAACAATTGTTGGACATTGTAGTAACAGAGAGTGCAAATAAAGGCCTCTCCTTGAATATCAAGAAAACTGTAACAATGGTGATATCAAAGAAACAGGTGAAACCCAAATGTGAAATAGAGATAGAAGGGAAAATTCTTCACCAAGTGGATAGTTTTAAATATCTAGGGACATTTATAACATCAGATGGAAGATGCACAACAGAGATTAAGAGCAGAATAGGGCAAGCAAAGGCTGCATTTAAAAAAATGAAGAATATCTTATGCAATAAGTCGCTATCATTGAAAGAGAGCGCTGAAGAGCTATATAGAACCTGTTTTGCTGTATGGCTGTGAATCTTGGAATATAAATGAACAAATTAGGAAGAGATTGGAAGCAACAGAGATGTGGTCCCTTAGACGAATGTTGCGAATTCCTTGGACTGCCAAAGTAACTAACGATGAATGCCTTAAAGAGGCTGGCGAAAATAGAACATTATATACAACAATAAGAAAGAGACAAACAACTGTTTTGGTCATGTGATGAGAAGAGAGGCGCTGGATAACATCGTGACAATTGGAAAAATCGAGAGGAAGAGAGGCAGAGGTATACCACGAGAAATGATGCAGGATGGATTGCGACAGTGGCATGGAGGAATATCAACGGCAGAGTTGATCAGAAAACCAAAGACAGAGATCCGTGGAGAGTCATGAACGCCTACGCCAGTCGGCACGGCACTTGATGATGATGATGATCTTATGCAATAAATCACTATCACTGAATGTAAGAAAGAGAGTGCTGAAATGCTATATAGAACCTGTTTTGCTGTATGGCTGTGAATCTTGGAATGTAAATGAACAAATTAGGAAGAGCTTGGAAGCAACAGAGATGTAGTTCCTGAGATGAATGTTGCTAATTCCTTGGACTTCCAAAGTAACTAACAACAGTTGCCTGAAAGAGGCTAATGAAACTAGAACATTATATACAACAATAAGAAAGAGAAAAACAGCTTTATTTGGTCATGTGATGAGAAGAGAGGCATTGGAGAATATCATGACAACTGGAAAGATCAGGGGGAAGAGATGCAGAGGCAGACCACGAGAAATGATGCTGGATGGTCTGGGACAGTGGCATGGAGGAATATCATCAGCAGAGAAAACCAAAGACCGAGATCTGTGGAGAATCATAAACACCTATATCAGTCGGCATGTCACTTGATGATGAATCATTGTTACTTTCCTTTTCCTTTTTTTAAAAACTGACAAATAATTATAAAGTGAATGGGTTTGTGGTTTGTTAAGAATCATCTTCATTGCACACAGTTACCTCCATTAATGATCCAGTCTCCTCTAAATCTTCCCCTTCATTTTTCCTTCCAGAACATTCTTTAACAAGGAATTGTGTATCTTTATATGACCAAAGTACTTTAATTTCTGTCCTTGATCTCATTATGTTTTCTACAATACCACATTTTGAAATACTTCTTTGTGTGCTTTCTTCTCTCGCCACGAAACACTCCTATTTGTCTCTGTATCCCCATTTCAAAAGCTTCTATTTTACTCTAGCACTCTTTATCCATTGTCTATGTATCTGTACAGTTGTATTTATCTTTATGATTTCTAGCGTGCTCAAGTAAGCTCCTATTTTTCACCCATGTCTGAGAAATCTAAGCAACTACAGACAGACTGGGGTGGTGGTGGTATACTTGGGCCCCCTGAAGTAACTGTTGATATACTGCCTGCAACCAGATCTGAATCCTGTGCATTTGGAGTTAAGAGTCAGACACAACACCTCCAAGCCATTCTAAACTCCAAATAAATAAACTTACATATAAAGAGCCATCTGAAATCAATGTTCTCAATTTAATCTTGAGAACTAGTCATCCACAGAATATCATTGCTGAAACTGATTACATTGTGAATGCTGACTGGCTGCCACATTTCAACAAAACTATTAAACCGTAATATGCAAAACTGCAGCAAGGTGATGAGTGGTGAGGAGACAAGCACTCAAGGATGATATGGCCACGACAAGCAGCCTTTGTCCACACCTTTATAGCATACTAGCTGACCCGGCCCGGCTTCGCCCAGGCCCTGGAGGGGATCTATCTATCTATCAGTCTGTCTGTCTGCTTGTTTGTCTGTCTGTCTGACCCGGCCCGGCTTCACCCAGTCCCTGGTGGGGAGCATCTCATTTAATTCATATAAGTAGTCATATAAGCTCTCCCGTTCCCGACTATCTGTCTGTCTGTCTATCTGTCTGTCTGACCCGGCTTCACCCAGTCCCTGGTGGGGAGCATCTCATTTAATTCATATACGTAGTCATATAACCTCTCCCGTTCCCGACTATCTGTTTGTCTGTCTATCTGTCTGTCTGTCTGTCCCGGCTTCACCCAGTCCCTGGTGGGGAGCATGTCATTTAATTCATTCATATAAGTAGTCAAATAAGCTTCCGTTCCCGACTATCTGTCTGTCTGTCTATCTATCTGACCCGGCGTGGTTTCGCCGGTAAACAGTAACTTAAAAGAATGTCCTTCCACACACCATTCATTATTTTTAATGAAAACTGTTTTTAATCACCGACATGACAGTTGATAAGTTTTGTAAGCAGAAAAAGATGGGTTAAAATGTTATGCATAATGCATTATTTTTATGCAAACTTTAAAAATACCTTAAAGATTATATCATTATTTAATATAACTTATATGCCTAAAAATAACTATAGACAAAGAGTTTAACAATAGTGCAGGTAAGTCCAACAATATGACTATAAAGTATATAGAAATGTTATTAAAAGTTATACCCCTTGAAATAACTTTTCTAGAGTGAAGTCCCCCTGCTATATAGACATTATATAATGAAAATGGAAAAGTAAATGTTATTAAATAAGTCGAAGATTTTACATTAAGAAATTATTATAGTCGGTTGCAAATGAATGAAAGGAAGACGTGTAGAAAATTTCATCTCAATCGGATGTACCGTTATCGAACGCATCCAATACAAAAATCCCCACACACAAACAAATATACACTCTGTTTTATAGATATAGATACTAGCAGTGTGATATAAGATTTATGGCAACTATTTGTATAGAAAGTGACACTAAATGGCAAATAGTCATTCTTGTTTGAGTTTATAAATATGATGAAAACATACTTTTTAGAACTCTGTGTATTGATCATATTCTGCTGAGGTATTTCAGAGTTCATCTTTATACAGAGCAATTGGTAGCTGAGCATGTAGTTTATGGGCTTCTTATGCTTAGAGACACAAGCCTTATTAAAGTGAAGGTTGTTTTAAATCTGTCATGAGTTAAAAATAAATTGTCTGAGAAACATTCTACAGAGGAGTTCAATTACAAAAATATTATCCTGACATAAAGTTACTGGTTGGTTATGTCACATAGATAATCTGTCTCAAGAATATTTACTTTTGTTAACAAACAAAAAAAGTCTCCTGGCTGTTGTCATAAATAAGTTTCACTGCTTACCATATTCTCCCGTCTACCTACATGCCTGTTAACCTGTGTCTGAAAGTGATACTTTATTTACTAATATATGTACATATGTTTAAATATCATGACATATATGCATCTAATATATGTTGACTCCCCATCACAGCTGAATTAGAGTATTGTGTGCTGCAGTTTTCTATAAAAAATAATATACTGCTTTTTGAATACATTTACTTTACAACACTTTTGCAGAATGGAGGTACATCTAAGGCACATATTATTTCTGCAACTAACATGGTATTACTTCGGCAACAAACTGGTTGACTACTGTTGCACAATACTATGATTAAACAGTTAAAAGCATGGCTATATCTAAAGCACATCAAAAGAAACATAAATAAAGGCAATGACAAAAGATTTTTTGACTTACCCAGACCCAAATCCCATGATGAGTTTCACTTTGACCCTGTATGAGACAACAATGCCCAGGCTCTCTTTCTGACTCTTATCAGTCATGCTAAGAAGAAACAACAAACACCAGCACTTATGAATTTTAGTATTCATTTGTCTGAATAATGATAATTGCCAAACAAACACAAAAATGAAATATTAGCATAGAGGTAATAACCAATGAACAAGTGTTGAGGAGAAAACGATCGAAAAATGCGATCCGTCCCCTCTTCCAACAGCCAGCAAAGAGTCACACTACTAATCGTACACACTGCTATCTGACTGAAAGTTCTCCTGGTCTTCTTTCTCAGTTTTGAGATTCTACCAGAACCCCTGCCAATCCCCTGCAATCTTATTCTTTCCACATAAGGGTTCTCATCTATTCCTCCACCTTCTCCACCTGGTCCCACAGGTGCACGACCACCTCTCCCTTGTCCATAGGCAATCGACCACCAAGAGGTGCATTCTCTGCCAGCCTATCAGCCTGTTAGGGGGTTACGGGGTGTCAGGCATTGGTAGTACAATTGGTAGTACCTTTGGTAAGGATGACTATCACGCCCTTTCAAGGCACATCCCCCATAGGTCCAAGCCTGACATCCAGCTCACGCCTGTGGCTCCTAGTAGCTGTCAGCATGCAACAGCGGCCACCCCCCAGGGCAACAGCTGTGACAGGCTGGCTAAACCAGGTGTGGGTAGCCGATTTGGTATCAAACCAATCGGTGAACCAGGGTATGCCTACCCCAGCATATGAAGACAGGACTCGGCAGACTGCGCGGAAGAAATCATTGTTGATTCAACGGGCAAGACAGCGTTTACCAGCAAAGCGTTGTGGAACATAATGAGCAAGGCAAGGCACGTAGAGCACCCTGGTCATCCACTGCACCTATATTCGTCTCCAGTCGTCTGGACTTACCTTGCCACTGGACTCGGACTCAGATGAGAGAGTGAGGTCGACGAATTGCATAACTCTTCCTCACTTTAATCCAATTCATTGCGCAAGCCATTCTTCATCCAACTTCATATATCAACTTCAGGCCCTGTGGCGATGGGGGAGCGGTGAAGCAGCAGGCGTGGGTACGCTGGCAGCCATAGTCGCAGACCTGCACACAGGCGGCTCAGGTCATATGGTCGTCTTCTACTGACCGGAGCAGCAGTGGGATTCATCAGCCCCCTGAGCGACTGAGCAGCCCTTTATAGGAAAGCACTGCTCACCTCCATAGCATGAGGAAGGGGTTAGAAAAGGTGCCCTAAACATTATCTGCTCCATCATTACCTAATCAGCTAGCCACGGTTGGTGGGAACCCTATACAGCAGTCGACATACAAACAAAGTAAAAACTGGTAAAGCTAAAAGAGCAAACCATATTCCCTTGACAATCAGAACTTCGAATGTATGCACCCTACTTGATAGAGACCACGCGTCAGGCCCAGAGAGACAAACAGCACTGACTGGGAGAGAGCTTGGCAGGTACAACATCGACACTGCAACCTTGAGCGAGACACGATTTGCAGAAGAAGGCCAAATCTGTGAAGTAGGTGCCGGCTACACATTCTTCTGGAGTGGAAGGAAAAGTGAGGAAAGACACCAATCTGGTGTGAGATTTGCCATTAAGTTGGCCCTGGTTGGCAAACTAGCTGAATTTCTGAAGGACATAAATGACAGGCTTATAACCATTAAGTTACCCCTGCTGAAAGGAAAGAAGCATGCAACCATCGTGAGTGTCTACGCACCAACCATGACCAATGAAGATGACGTCACAAACAAGTTCTATGAAGACCTGCACAAGGTATTAACATCTGTTCCCAAAGAAGACAAACTTATACTCCTTGGGGGACTTCAATGCCAGAGTAGGCAAGGACACCACCTCTTGGAGTGGCATCATAGGAAAGTACGGAGTTGGAAATTGTAACTGCAATGAATTCCTCCTCCTCCTCCTTCAGACCTGTGCCGCATTCAATCTCCTGATCACCAACACAATTTTCTGTCTTCCCACGAGAAACAGGACATCGTGGATACACCCTCACTCGAAACTCTGGCACCTCATTGACTATGTCATCGTCAGGAGGAGTGACAGACAAAACGTTCGGGTGATAAAATCCATGTGTGGTGCTGAATGTTGGACAGACCATCGTCTTATTATCTCAAAAATAAACATACACATCAAACCACCATGGCGTCCTCAAGGGGTAAAAATGCAAATAAAAACTAAATGTCACCCGCCTAAACAGCAAGAAAATGCAGCTGTCATTTGAAAATATGCTGGAAGACCGCCTCAAGCCCAATGCTACAGCTAAACAGGATGCGGAAACAGGGCGGAGAGCCCTAAAGGACATAATGTACAACACTGCTATGGAAATCCTGGGTCCAGTCAAAGAAAACATAAAGACTGGTTTGATGAAAATTCCGAAGACATCAACCTATTGCTGGCTGAGAAACATCTTCTCCTCAAGGCACATTTGAATGACCCGAAGTCAACATGAAAAAAATGCCTTCAGTAACATTCGGAGAGTGGTGCAGCAGAAACTTCGGCACATGCAGGACTCCTGGCAGAGCAACAAAGCTGATAAAATTCAAGGTTTTGCTGACAGACATGATATGAAAAATTGCTACGACTCACTGAAAGCGGTCTAGGTCCTACATCACCAGGCATAATTCCCCTCCTCAGTCCAGATGGGGGAACATTGGTCACCGATAAGAATGAAATCCTTCAACGCTGGGCAAAGCATTTCAGCAACATCTTAAATGCAACTTCCTTCTTCAATGATGAAACCATCAACTGCCTTCCTCAAGTTCCCACTAATGATACACTTGATGACCTGCCAACCATAGTGGAAGTAAACAAAGCCATCCTGTAACCTTCTAGCGGTAAGGCGCCTGGTCCTGACTCCATCCCAACAAAGGTATACAAGGCAGGTGGGCTGATTCTAATAGAACAGCTTCACCAAGTCTTTACAAACATATGGGTGAACGAGACCATGCCGCAAGATTTCAAGAATGCATCAATAGTCCACCTTTACAAACGTAAAGGAAACCACCAATCCTGTGACAACCACCGATGTATTTCCTTGCTCTCAATTGCAGGGAAGATACTCACCAGAATTCTTCTCAATCACCTCATGGCCCATCTCGATCAAGGTCTTCTTCCTGAGAGTCAATGTGGCTTCAGAAAAGAACGAGGAACTGTTGACATGATTTTTGCTGCAAGGCAGCTGCAAGAGAAATGTCCAAAGAAGCTCAAAGAGCAGTGATTCAGTTTCTTTCATTTGAAGGATGTCGACCAGTGGGCATTCATTGAAGAATGCAGGCAGCATACGGTAACAAATGTGATTGGAAGACAACAGTGACAGACTGGGCACGAATGTTTTGGAAAGGATGTCAGTTCACGACAGATCTTCGACGGCTGGGTCAAGCGCATATTGTTGCAACAGAAAAAACCAACGCCAAAATTGATGCAGCAGTATAGTTGAACCAGTGTCGAAGCATATGTTCGCTAGCGAAAGAACTTGATGTGTCAATTGGGACAATTCAAAAGGTCGTTCATAAGAAACTGCAATATCGGAAGGTGTGTTCGCAGTGGGTACCAAGGGTGTTGACCAACCACCAAAAAGAGGAACGCATGAGATTGTGTATGAACCACTTGCTGTGTTACAGAGTGGAGGGTGATGCATTTCTCTTCCGCATAGTGGCAGACGATGAATCATGGTGTCACCACTTTGAGCCAAGCAGCAAAAGAGAGAGCATGCAATGGAAGCATGCTGGATCACCTAAAGCCAAAAAATTCAAGTTACAGGTTTCCACTAGTAAGGTTATGCTGAGCGCATTTTTTTACCATGAAGGGTTATTGTTGGCCAACTTTAAAGAATCTGGTGTCAACATCAACTCTACCCACTACTTGCAAACACTAGTCCAGCTGCAAAAAGCCATCAAGAATAAACGACCCAGCATGCTTTCTTGCGGTCTGATTGTGTTGCATGATAATGCTCATCCGCATGTCATAAAGGTTGTGCAGGAAGCATTAGCAAGGAAGAAGTGGGAAATTCTGCAACATCCAGCCTATAGTCCTGATTTGTCACCATGTGATTTTCGTTTGTTTGGGCCTCTAAAATAAGCTCTCAAGGGGCAACGATTTCACACAGATGCAGACGTAATGAACGCGGTAAACACTTGATTCAGTGAGCAACCAGAATCCTATTTTGTGGAAGGCATTCGCCATCTACCTAAGCACTGGGATGCTTGCCTGATTGCCTACGGCGACTTCTCCTGACCAACCCATAGTGCACAATTCATTCAAAATGAATGCTTTGTTTAATTCTACCACACTGTTAATGTTTCTTTCATGCTTTTGTAATAAAGCCATTGGAACGGGTTTCAAATGAACGTCCTTAATAGTTGATCTGATTTTACTTATTTCCTGTTTATCCACTCAGATGCTCTGCCTCTAATTAGATGCTTTAATGTCATTCCTCTTACTCTACTTAGCTGCTCTGACTCCACTGCTCTGACTCTACTTATATGATTTTAATCAAACTCTATTAATTTGTGCATCCATTGGAAATTATGTTTTAGAGGTTTAGAACACAGTATTTGAAACTAATAAAGTCTTTTAACAGGCTGTCTATGTTGATAGGAAGAACTAAACATTTTGAAAAAGATGGTAAAGACTGAATGACTCAACAACTGTTCCACTAAATGCTGCTAACATTTCACATTTTTGTGGCTGAATAGCCCAGAATTCTCCTGTACACATACGGAATCAGTTAACAACCACTAACTACATGCCGCACAGACTTACATGGTTGAGGATGCCAGGTTAGTGTCTTCATGTTTCAGCTTCCCATCCAATGCCAGTCCACGCTTGTCCCGGTTGTTGGACAACAGAGGCGTCAAGTGGTAGACTTTACAGAATCCTGTCTGACTAGGCTGAATAGGGAATCCTTCACTTAAACACACACAGAATTACAACTTGATTCATATTCATTACATTTTCCACTTATGATAAATGTAAAGCCTGAGAGCTGTGTCAGCATAGCGGGCAATGTACCAATTTCCAAACACACTGATAAAGGTTCAATTTCCAGTGAGGAGTATAATGTTAAGCCCATATTTTTGGTGCAGGTTACCATTATATTCCTATGAACATATCTGACATAAAAAAATCACCTCTGAGCCATTCTGGTCATAGTGTCACTACTAAGGATTGGATCTTGCATCTCTATTTTCGTAAGCCAGTACTCTAGCCACTATCCTACCACAGTTCATAATGTACACAAGATTTAAAATCAAATGCTTTTAAATCAAAGACTACTGGCTCTTAAAGGAGGGGAAGACCAGCATTAGCGGTGGAGAAATTATTTTTAAAGTTAAAAAATAAGACATGGAGATAATTACCCTTAAACATTAATAATAGGAGTGGGTGAGTTAGCAAGATTTATTGGGAATTGTGCTGATAATTTCATGGTCAGATGAGGGTTTGACACAAGGGTTCATCAACTGCTAAGTGAGGGAAAGATTGGCCATTATACCTCCTTGCATTCAGGCCTTCAAAATGTGACTTCTCTATCACATCACAGTCCTAGAGCAGGAAACTGCTTTGGGGCAAAATAAATAAATAATAGAAAGGCTTAAAACAGAAAACAATAAGATAATTCTGTGCAATAGAGGAAAATTCTTCTTTTTCTTATTCTTCAGCGATCAACATGTGTGTCTATTCTGGCATGGATCACAAACAGAATGGTTTCCATCACTAATCCCCCAGAGTTTGTCTTACAGGGTCACTCCAGTAAGCCAGATTTAATCCCTCAGTTCAGCAAAATCAGGCCAATCTTGAATAGCATGTTTTGGGGTATGCTTGAGTGTTCCACATTTGCAAGAGGTAGAGTCAGTGAGACCCATTAGGTAAAGGCTTGCTCGGAATCCACAATATCCTGTTCTGAGTCTGAAAATTTTGGTCTGTGCATTATCTGCCAAGCTCATTTATGCTTCCACAATCTTGTCTGAAAAACATCTGATGGCTGCAGAAATGTGGTTTCTGAGGAAAATGCAAAGAATACCATGGACAGATAGAAAAACCAATGACCAAGTACTACAGGAGATAAATGAAACTCGTAAATTGATTAGAGAAATTAGACGTAGACAATCAAAATTTTTTTGACATGTTATGAGAAGAAATGGACTGGAGAACTTAGTGACAACTGGCAAGATCGAAGGGAACAGACCAAGAGGAAGACCGAGAGGAAAATAACTGGATGGCTTGGCCACATGGCATGGACGAGAGAGGAACACTGAGCTGATCCACGACGCTGGTGATCGAGTGAAATGGCGAGTCATGACCACCCACACTTTTCGGCATGGCACATGATTGATTGATTGATTAATTTTGTTTGTAGCTTTTATTTTCTTTCCTCCAAATTGTCCTCATAGATTGTTTTATTAGTGTTCTTGCCTCCCCAAAGCTCTGAGATGGCCAGGGCTGCTGAGGTTTTCTCCAGCCTTTGCCAACTCATCTGTCTTTTCATGTTCAGGGATATTCCTCTTCTTCTGCGTTCATCCGGTGTGATTTTTCAAACATATTTGCAGTGTGTCCCGTTATGCACCCTTAGGCCAACACATCCGACTATGGCGGGCGTTTGTTGACCGGGTCTGCCTTCTGGGACTATTGTAGTGCCGTCCACATCCCAGCTGGTCAAGTTAGAATGGTCGAAGACTTCACGGTCAACCCTCAAGGGAAGGCAGGCGCAGTCCATGGGCATTATCCGCCATCCAAGGAGGCTTTCCATAATTGCAGAGCCGGCACATAGAGCTCTGATACTGGGCTCACCCAAAGAATCACCACGTCCTGCACATGGCTGCTTTATTTCCTCACTTCCATGTATTGTCGCCACAGGCCGATCCCCGCGCAAACCAGGAACGGTCAGTCTGCAGACAACATCCATTCAGTGAGCTTTCGCTTCAGACTTCCACATAATGGATTTGCTAGCCAAACGTTCCATTTTGTGTTAATGAGATGACATCCACTCAGCAAGCTTTTGCTTTGGACTTCCACATAATGGATTCCCTAGCCAAGCGTTCCATTCGTGTTAATGAGATGTTTGTCCATTTTTAATTACGCTCACTCAATGAGTTTTTGATACAGACTTATATCGTAACCATTGCATGCGACTGGGATGCTTTTTCCACCTTTGGTAACACTCACGAGGTAGGGTACATTTGCTACTGGCTCAGCATCTTACCTCCATGCAGCAGAGAGTGAGTAACATCAGGCCCTCACATCCGGGGGATATTGACTTAGAGGTGTTCAGCCATATGCCTCAGCTAAGAGCTGTAGAACAAGTGTCTGGATCAAGCATCTAGCAGGCTCAGCATCTCACTTCCATTCAGTAGTGGGTGAGTAGTGGCCCGCCATCAGATCCAGGGGGTATTTACTTAGAGGCATTCAGCCATATCCCTCAGCTGAGAGCCATAGAACAAGTGTCTGGATCAAGAATGTAGTGGCACCGTGCAAATGATTTGGACTTTGAGTGCAATGGATTTGCTTTGCCAAGGTATATTCCATTTCACTTCACTTTGCCACTGGGTTGGCTAGTTGGCATCGTTTATGGTCAGAACTATGACAGTATCTGATTGTCTTCACGTCGCTGACTTTTGTTCTGATTAATGAAAACATTCTTGACAAATGCTTTCGCTGTAGCTCGTGTTGTGGCAATCCAAGAATTTCACCTCTAATGCCGCAATATGAATGCTCCCGATTGTCCCTGTTAATTATTACTTCCAATTCCGAAAACCAACAAAATTGAAATGAGGTCCACTCCATTATTCCATGCACCATTATTCAGGCAGCCGAGGCCTGCTTTTAACAGTTCAGGGATATCACAGTGGGTGTGTATCCATTGCAAAACTAGTTCTATTCTTGTAGACAGAATTGCAATGCTGACTTATTTTGTGGATGATGCTGTCTTGTAAAATAAAACAATAAAAATAATAAACAGGAAAATAATCACACCCAGTAAGAGTTGATATAATTTTGCAGCATGGTATGGCTTTCTGTTACTGCCCAAAGTGTTATTTTCTTAATGGAGTTAAAGTGAACAATTGATGAAATATCAAATATTTATGACAATAGTAACATCTTTTGATTCTCAATCTTTTTATAATTACAGACCCTGAATGGGTTGCCTAATGTGTTACCATTCTTCCATCACCAGACTATTATCCCCAACCCTATTATATACACATATGGTTTCAAAAGATGTCAATGGCATGATTTTACTTTGCTTTTGATATCTAGGAACAACACAGTTGGAAAAAAAATCACACAAATGTTCACAAATTCACAAGATCTAGACTCATATCCCATTGAACCCACCCTGCATCACCATCCCCTATTTTCCCTATTTTGTTCCCATACTTCCAAGTGTATGGGTACCCATAGTTAAGCCCTATTGCCATTGTAGATTTCACATATGTAAAAATGTAAAATTAAGCTTTTATGATGTGACAAGGTCAAAACGCAAGAACATGGATCAATAATTACACAACACTACCAAATAAATTTTTTTTTGGGTTCCAAACATTTTACACCTGATTTTGCATAAATGAGGCCTGCTAAATCCAAATATCATTTATTCATTTGCCATTCAGTGACAGACACTGAATGTAATAGCAATGGTCAAATCTACTTAACACGGACTAATGATTGCAAATAGTTTTTTCTAACATCATCATAGCCACACCAAAACCTGGCACGAATGGAATGACGTAGATCAAGCATCTCAAATTGACATTATTCTACTTATGAAATTAGACGGAAGACTACTATTGGATTCATGAGCACTCCCAATTGCAGATGTGATACTGATCACAATTCAACATACCGGAAAATAAGCAACAAAAAGGTAACAATCGATGCCATCAATTATAGGAGGCTTAGGAAAATACATTTAAAGACGAATTCAAACAGGAAATAAAAAAACTACATAAGAACATCCCTAATAAATACTCAAGCGTAGATAAGCAATGGACAGTTTTCAAGGCTGTCATGCTCATCACACTGGAAAATAAATGTGGAACAAAGAAAGTAGGGCAGGACAAAAGATTAAGAACAGCTTTGTGGAACAACAAATTTAAAGATAACATATTCAGAAAGAAGGTAGCGTTCAAAAATTGGATCACAACTAAATCTGAATAAGATTATGTTACATACAGAATAGCACGACGAAATGCCAAACCAACAATTAGAGCATCTAAAGATGAATCCTGGAGAATATACGGTGAACAGATGGTGACCCTTAGCAAAGACTACCCAAGATAATTTCATAAACGTATCAATAAAATGAGAAACAGAGATGCATGCTACAACCCAACCACCATCATAAACAGCAAAAGAGGTACACCATTATTTAATCCACAACAAAGACTAGCAAGGTGGGCAGAATACTTTCAAGAACTACTTAACCCCACACATAATAACATAGAAAACCTCACTTTTGTGCCTAAAAGCAATCGACAACAAGAACCAAACTTCATCAGTGCAGAAGTCAAAACATTTATACAGAAAAGTCCTAAAAACAAATCACCAGGTCCAGATGGAATAACCACAGAAGCTATTCAGGCATGTGGGAAAGCTGGAGTTAAATGGCTGACAACACTTTTTAATATAAGCATGGGAAGAAAGAAAAGTCCTAGACGATTGGCAACAGGCAATAATAGTACCAATATTGAAAAAGAAAGACAATATGAGAGAGTTCAAAACATACAGAGGTATATCACTCCTGTGCCATACAGGGAAAATGTGCGCAAAACTATTGGAACAAAGACCTAGACCCATAGTTGAACAACAGTTAAGCAAAGTACAATTTGGTTTTTGGAAGGGTAAAAGTTGCACTGATTCACTATTCACACTCAGACAAATATGTGAAAAAA
The DNA here is from genome assembly GCA_963921405.1 of Cepaea hortensis. Lineage (NCBI taxonomy): Eukaryota > Metazoa > Mollusca > Gastropoda > Stylommatophora > Helicidae > Cepaea > Cepaea hortensis. The sequence goes on from OY992888.1 coordinate 51,768,049, forward strand.
CTATCGAACATATTGATCAGCAGAATATTGTGTTTGTAGATCAGGAAATGGCTTTCGATAGAGTAGACAGATATGAATTATGGACTATCCTTGAATACTATGGGATACAAGATCAACTGCTAGAAAACATCATAGCCATGTACCAGTCAAGCCAAAGTGCAGTAAGAACACAAGAAGGAATATCAGATATGTTCACAGTCAATACAGGAGTGAGACAGGGATGTGTGCTCTCTTCTCTGCTATTTAATATCTACATGGACAGAATATCAAAAGAAACAAGCCCTTCTGGAACAGATTCAGAAAATTTAGAACTCTTTACTTCCGATGAAACAACTGATCCACAGGAAATAAATGAACTTCTATTTACAGACGATCAGTGCCTGTTTTATAGCGACGAGGGCAGAATGCAAAATCATATTAATAATCTGAGTTCAACATGCAGCAGATACAATATTAGTATAAATACACCAAAACTGAAGTAATGCAAGTTAGCAGATCTCCTGATCCACAAAGTATACAGATAAATATCACATCTCTGAAACAAGTTAAAGAATTCAAATATCTTGGAAGTATGATCACAGAAGATGGCAGATTGGATATCTATGCTTTATATGTTTGTGGCATAGCAGGCAAAAGATATGCATTGGACAAAGAAATAATAGCCGTTGAGGGATGAATCGAGAGCTGGAGAAGAAAATATTGTCAACAAGCCTCTCATTGATCGAAAAAGAGTTCTACTGCCACCATTACATGTAAAGCTTGGCTTGATGAAGCAATGTGTTAAGGAACTGAACAAAGATGGTATCTGTTTAAATTATTTATGCAGAAAGTTTTCGGAATTGAGCATAGAAACATTTAAGGCTAGAATTTTTGATGGACCTCAAATTAGAATGTTAATAAGAGATCCCAATTTTATTGATTCGCTGAACATAAACAGAGTCGAGTCCCCTGGAGTGAGTTCCCTTGAAGCAAGATGGCGGGACATTTCTTCGTCCCGTAAAATGGAACGTGTTTTTTCCAAAATGTTTATGGATTAAGTGTGTTTTTCGTGGTGAAATGGAGTTCGGACCGTGCAATGGAGTCCGTGCACGCGCGCCCGGACTTCCTTCGGCGTATCATCGGCGCCCGGTGGCGATAGTTAAGCCTAACATGACGACCAGACGACCGGTGAGGACACAGAGTGGGAAGAGGGCAGGCGCACGCAAGATGATGACTTTATTCAAATCCTGTGCCAAGCAGGACAAGGCCGAGAAATGGGACGAGTTCTGCAGGAAGGTGTGCTCCGAGCGATCTCTTACGACATTCTGGCGCCTCCATAAGAGCATGAACGGTGCTGCACAACGTAGGGGTATTCCAGACTTTCAAGGCACAGACCTCACATGGAAAAAGTCGGATGCGGATAAAGGTAAGGCCCTTCTTGCACGCTACATAGAACAGACTGACCAGAAAGACGAGCCCGCCAGACAGAGGACCACAACGACACTCTCTCAGTTGCGCGAGGGGGTCGGGACAGATGAAGAATGGATAATCACATCTGAGATAGTGCGTGCGATGCTCAAGAAATCACCTAACACCGCCCCAGGCCTAGACGGCATCCGATATGATGACCTACTGGTGATATCAGAGGATGACATGGAAGAGCTGGCCAGAGAATTCAACACCAGTATCCAGAGTGGTCAGATCAAAGAAGAATGGCTACACAGATACTTGCTGCTGCTGCCAAAACCGAACAAAGACCATTCCCAGATAAGCGGCTACAGAATCATTACGATGCAGAACACTGCTGGCAACTTACTGGAGAAAATTGTAGCACACAGACTTGCTTGTGACTTGGAACAACTCAGCTGCTTCCCGCCCACACATGGAGGATACAGACGCAACAAAGAGTCATGGCTGAATGCGGCGGTCTTTGCTCAAGATGTTTACGAAGGATTTCAGGTCAGAGAAGAGACATGTGCGGCCGCCATAGACTTAGAGGACACATATAACAGAGTATCCTTCGAGCACTTGATGCAAACCCTCCTCAGACTGAAAGTGCACCCTCACCTTGTACGATGGATAGCTGCAGTTCTGCTCCAAAGGAAGGTGGTGCTAAGATGCGGGAGTTGGTCTTCTGAGCCAATAACGATATGTCCAGGATTGCCGCAGTATTCACCACTGTCACCAGTACTATTCAACGTGTATACGGTGGCGCGACACTGTGAGCTGTGAATTTCGCGTGGAATGCTTTTGCATCTGCCCGCAGTTGTTATTCGCGTGAACTGCATGTTCGAAACGATGATGGCCGGCTGTTGTTGGATTGACTGGTTTGCCTTTTCAGTTCACGAGTGCATTTTTCAGGAGACTCCTGGTAGTCGTCGCTGTAGCTACGGAGTTCGTACTTTGTGCGGCGCTTTCGGTGGGTCGCCCTGCAGAAAGATACCGAGCCATATGGGATAAAACCCCGGTCAATGAAGTCTTTCTGGTGACTGCCGTTTTCATCGACGATGAACTGTATTTTTCTTGGAGGACATTTGTGTTGGCATTCTGGCGGCGGCATTATGCACAGTGTACCTGCGCGGGCTGTTGGCTTGCCGACACTCCTGTCTATTCCATTGTTCACATGGGGCAGTGAGGAGCATTTTGTGATATTCACTGGCACAGGAACGGAGCAATATGGGGACGACCCGTTGCCGTGAAGTTGGAACCGTGACTAACTAACTAACTAACTAGTGTATACGGTGCCGATCACTGAACAACAGTTGGACGGGAGGGGTAGGACTCTGTCATTCATTGACGACATCCTCGTGTATCGACAGGGTCGAGATAGACAGGCGGTTGCCAATGATATGCAGGGCGAACTAGATCGAATTTCCTCATGGTGTGCTGATGCCGATGCCCTTGTCAACCCTGCAAAGGCATCGGTTACATGGTTCTCCCTAAACAACCATACTGTGAAAACAGACATGCCGGCAGTAAGAATGGATGGGAGCATTTTGAGTAGAACCCAGTCAATGACATATCTTGGCGTGAGGCTTGATCGTAGCCTGTCCTTCAATGAGAGTCATGGCGACTGCCAATATCGAGCAAAGACTGCTAATACTTCTGTTCCAAGGACTTGTGCTTTCACGCATCGAGTATGCCCTGGCCATCCTCACTGTCAGCCCCACACAGATTGGAAGACTTGAAAAGGTACAAAACGAAGCCATGCGCATCATTTTGGGCTGCACGAGAGACACCAGCTGTGTAGCAATGAGATACCTCCTTGACTTCCCGACAATGGAACACAGGATCAAGATCTGGAGAGCTCGTGCATACTTAAAAATAAGTGCAGATGAGTAGCACCCTCTGCATGACGCTATATTCAGAGAAAAGGGTGACAGGCTAAAGAGGGGCAAATCATGGATGGGTCGGGCGGAAGATGTCGTCAGACAGGTCTGCAGTCTTACCAGTATCCACCCAGGCAAGGAATGGGTGCCGGTGCCTCCAGCTTTTAAGTGCACTTTCTCCTGCATTATCACACTTGACAGATGGTGCAGAGAGCAGAACCCTGCCGTTGTCAATGCTGAGGTTAACGCGCTCATCTATGAACACTCAGATAGTCCCGAAGTGCTCATCTATACAGATGGATCTGTTGTAAAGCAGCAGAGAAGTGCATGGGCATTTACAGACCGCTCAGCGGGCCAAACCGTTCAAGAATCCAGTGGTGCCCACTCTATGACCACGAGCAGCATGATGATGGAGGTGATGGCAGTTACACAGGCTTTAATATGGCTGGAATCACAGCATTATACCAACGTGTGTGTACTAAGTGATTCAATGAGCATGATTCAGAAGGTCGAAGCTGGATCTGTACGTAGACAGTGGACTGAGTCGCTGTGGAAGTCTGTTGTCCGTGAAGTCACCTTCATCTTCGTCCCGGGACATGCGGGAGTCGAGGGAAATGAACGAGCTGATAAACTGGCTGGCTCTGCACCCCCTGTAGATGGCCAGCCTATGGATCGTGCCGATGTTTTTAACGTCCTCAAAGATATGGCGAGAACAGAGGACTTTGACGTCAGTGTTTCCACATCGCTGTCCAGGATGAAAGACTTGGGAGTAAGAATCGGCACAGCCAGACGCGAGAGGTACATCGGGAAAACAAAACGCCTCGTCAACCAACACAGAACTGGCACTATTAGCCACCGGACGCTGATGCATATGCTGGGGGGAGGATCTGAGCACCTATGGACATGTCCGGAGTGCAATGAAGATACCCCAACTGATAACTGATAACTGATAAGAGTCGAGTCCATAGTCTGGTCATCTTTTGTATTAGTTGTGTAAACCTTTCTGGGTAACTTTAAAGCAGACAGTTATTCTGAATTAGTTGAAAATATGCTGTCGAGTTTTTGTAAGCTGGGATGCAACATGAGCATAAAATTGCACCACCTCCATAACCATTTACATTTCTTTCCCAAGAATCCTGGCGACTTTAGTGAGGAGCAGGGTGAAAGATTTTGCAAAGATATAAAAATAGGAGAGAGATACCAGAGACTTTGGGAAGCCCACATGATGGCAGATTACAGTGGAAACCTTAAGATTGACTGTTTGGGCATATCACATTCCAGGAAGTCCTCATAAATCTTTTTGTGTGTTGACTACAGATTTAAAAAATGCTAGTGATAAAGTTTTAATACATTTTTTGTGTTTTATATCAATGCAATAAATGCACAGTAATTACATATAATATGAATGCAGATTAGTCAAAATGCCACTTACGGCACCTAACTCTGGGCTTGTATGTAACAACTGCCCTACTAAGAAGGTATAACCTTCTTTCAACTGTAATAAATGAAGTCAAGGCTCCGACCAAAGTGTATATGTGTCCGTTTATTAGTCCAGGTATAAAAACGTATACAGTAAGTTGAAACACTTCTGGCTAAGGTTATTCTTAGTTATCTAAAAAACTAGAGCTGATAGAAAAAATCTGATTACATTTTTGGAATCAGCAACACAAAATTACCCAAGAATAGCTATAAAGTTTAAGGCACTAAAATATGTGTCATTCATTCATTCAGTAGCATGTCCTTTGCAGAACCTCGCTCCCAGAATAGCCTTCCGGAAAACCACTCGATCATAAGCAAGATGTCCCGCGTCCGATACACCCATATGGAGATCACCCACCACATCCTGCACCAATCTTCTCTTTGCCCTTCCTCTTCCTCTCTTACCAGGCATATACCCCTCCATTACTGTTCTCTCCAAACTTTTGTGACGTTTCAAGTGACCAAAATATTTAAATTTTCTTTGTTTTATCATCTTTAATAGCCAACCTTCTTCAACATTCAGCTCTTGGAGTATGGATGCATTTGTTCTTTTCTTTACCCAAGAACTTTTTATATTCATATGCATTTATGCGCTGTTCAGCTTGTTTAGTAAGTGTCCAGGTCTCACAGGCGTTTGTTGCATGAGAAAGATGCATGCTCTTAAAAATCTAATTTTTGTAGTTCTGTCTGTCCTATTCCATAATTTATTCAGTTGTTTTAGTCTTTAAAGAGCAATTGATAGTCGTCGTTTAATTTCTTTCATTGTGTCACCGTTGTTGGTAATCAATGACCCAAGATATTCAATATTTTCCACCACCTCCAATTTTTCCTCATTAACATATATTTCTTTTTCCATAGTAGTTTTATCTGTATGCATTATTTGTCAATACATATCATCATCATCAAGTGCCCTGCCAGCTGACATAGGCGTTCATGGCTCTCCACAGATCTCAGTCTTTTGTGTTCTGGATCAACTCTGCTGATGATATTCCTCCATGCCACTGTCTCAATCCATCCAGTGTAATTTCTCTTGGTCTACCTCTGCCTCTCTTCCCTTCAATCTTTCCAGTTGTCACTATGTTCTCTAATGCCTCTCTTCTCATCACATGACCAAAGAAAACTGTTTGTCTCTTTCTAATTGTTGTATATAGTGTTCTAGTTTCATTAGCCTCCTTCGGTACATATAGAAAATCCAAATTTATATTTTTTGCTTTCAAAATTAGGTTATAGCATTTTCCTGCTCGGTATAATATGCATAAGCTCCACATACCAATTTTCAGACATCTCCTTCTACTTTTCAGGTAGGTAGGTGGCTTGGCCACATGGCATGGACGAGACAGGAACACTGAGCTGATCCACGACACTGGTGATCGAGTGAAATGGCGAGTCATGACCGCCCACGCTTTCCGACATGGCACATTATTGATTGATTGATTCTCAGAATGCATCCTTTCAAAAGAATGTGAGATGCATTCGTCATTATTCACTATATGAGTTCCCTCTTTCTTGAGTACATTTACAACAGGCTTCTCTCCAGCTCTAACCCCTCCCCTGGGTAGGTGGAACCCGTTAGCTTTGGACAGCAGTCAATCTAGGAGACGGAAAACTCCAAATATAAACCCCCAATTTCAAGGTGGACCAACATGCTGAGGAAATGGATGGCCATGGGTAAACTGGTCGTGAACGTTGGACGTCTGGCAGGCGTGCGGGGCAGCACCAGGCGTATGGACTCCTGCGGGACATCCCCTGCCTCTTCCCTAGCAAGCAGGCAATGCTAGGGTGACCGTTTATTTCCTGCAATATCCAAACTTTGCCTATGGATTTATTTAAACATGGGAATTGTTGCCGGAGTTACGGAGCACGTGCTCTGCGCTTGACACATCCTTCAAAGGCTAGCAAAGAGAGAGTGAGGAGGAGAAGACGAGGAAATGGTGTGAGAAGAAGGCATAGAAATAGGAGGGCAGGTGCCAGGAGAGCAAGATGAAAAGTGGAGAGACTAGGTTTCAACTATGTAAGAGTGGGATACTGGAATTGTCATAGTGCCAGACAGAGAGGTCCTGTATTGGAGAGACTGTTATATGATTTTGATGTTCTCATGCTCCAGGAGCTAAATACAGACAAATACCATTGCCCTGGGTATGCCAGTTATATAAACCCTACTGGGCAGAAGAGACATGGACAAGGTCTGCTGGTGAAGGAAGGAGTGAAGCATGTGGTACTTGACTTGAGCCAGTGGAATCACAGTGCAAGAGAGGTCCAGGGTATACAAATGGAGATTGGTGGCTTAAGCTGGAACATCATAAATGTATATGCTACAGTGGACTGTTTTGTCAGAAAGGAACACTGGGACTGGCTTAAGGAACTGGAGGAATTACCAGGTGATAGGCTACTCATATGTGGAGACTTCAATGCGAGGAACAGAGATTGGGACAGTAGTGGAGAAAACAGACAGGGAATTGCTCTTGCGGATGCCATGGTGGACTCCGATGTGGTCTGCATAAATGATGGTAGATCGACTAGAATGGCAATGAGGCCTGGCAATGCAGACACAGCTATTGACTTGGCACTTGTCTCCCAGTCATCAGTCCTTGATGTAAAGTGGACTGTTTTGAATGACCATGGGAGTAATCACATGCCATGCTCAGTCCTGATCTCTAAACCCAGGAAAGTTAAGGCTGGGAGAGCGAGCAAGACCTTCCGGTATGAGTGGACCGATTGCCTTCTTGGACGCCTCAGACAGGGGGCATGCAACAGGACTGTTAAAACTCCTTATTTGCAGCCCCCATGGTGGACCCCAGAAGTAGACCATGCTAGCAAAGCAAAGAGAGCTGCAGTGAAGCAGTTAAGGAAAGTGCGACAGACACCCCGAAGCTCACGAAAGGAAGTGAACACAGTGGAAAATGTCAAGAAAGACAAGGTGGAGGTTTTCAATCACTGTGCTGCAGAGGCCAAAAACGCAAAATGGAAATGTTTCATGAAAGAAATTGGAGGTGATAAAACACTGCGAAAATTCTGGAAACTGCACAGGCAAATGCAAAGAAAAGATCAGCCTATGACAGTGGGAACAATTTATAGAGATGATGGTGTGTGCGTGACAACAGACAAAGAGAAAGGGGAGGCGTTTCTCCAGAGATTTTTAAAGCAGACCAATCATAATGATGCAGACACCAGGGATGCAGTTAGAGAGGAGTTATCTGGTACCGCGAAGAATATGCAGTATGAAGACATCATACAGGTGGAAGATGTTAGAGACATGTTGAAAAAGGCAAAAGACACGGCTCCAGGGCCAAATGGGGTCAGGTATGGCCACATGAAGGGTTTGAGCAAGCAGACCTGGAGGAGATGACCGAATGCTTTAACCAGAGCATTAGGACAGCATCAGTACCAGAGGATTGGGTGCACAGCTATCTCATCCCTCTCCCAAAACTATTCAAGGATCATTCAAAGCTTAGCGGCTTTAGAATCATCACCCTTGAAAATACAATTGGGAAGGTTCTAGAGAAGATAGTCGCTGTCAAGCTGCAAGAGTTTTTGGAAAGGGGGAAGCTTCTTCCAAGAGGCCTGGGGAGCTACAGGCCAGGAAAGGATACCTGGTCAAATGCAGCCACTTTTGCCTTTGACGTTTATGAGGGGTTCCAGAGTAGACAGGAAACGATGGCAGCAGCGCTTGATCTCGAGGATGCGTACAATAGAGTTCGATATGATATTTTGATGACCGCACTGATGGAGAAGGGGGTCAATCCCTGGTTGGTGAACTGGATAGCAGCCGTCCTGCATTCTCGTTGGGTTGCTCTCCGTCTGGGTGCATGGACCTCAGAGCCATATATTTTAACCCCGGGACTGCCACAGGGATCTGCAATCTCACCGGTGCTCTTTAATGTGTATACGAGCAAGATTGCATACCTAGAAGCAACAGGGGTTGGATATTCTTGCATATAGGCAGGGGAGAGATAGGCAGCAAACAGCCCAGGAGTTACAGGCGACAGTAGATAAAGTGATTGACTGGCGCACAGAAATGAGTGCTGTCATCCACCCAGAAAAGGCGGCTGTTTTGTGGTGCTCTCTGGACAACAGAATTGTGAGAGTTGATGTCCCAAGCCCCGCGACAGATGATAGAAATGTCAGCAGAGAGAACAAACTGAAGTATCTGGGGATCACATTTGACAGGAGCCTATCCTTCAAGGACCATGTGGTCACGGTTGTGCCAAGATCTCAAAAGGGACTCAGTACATTTAAAACTATGGCTGCAATGGACACAGAGCAGAGAATGCTTTTCACATTATACCAGCACTTAATCCTCTCAGTAATTGATTATGGATTAGGACTGCTCACTGTCTCAGAGAGTCAGCTGGTGAAGCTAGAGTTCATACAGAGCGAAGCTATGCGGGTCATTCTGGGATGCACTAGAGACACCCCAGTAGTGTGTATGCGTTACATCCTTGGTCTGCCGACTGTTGCTGGTAGGCTCAAGGTGATGCAGGTGAAGGCATACCTCAGAGTAGCTGCAGACACAGACCACCCGTTGCATGAGGCGATGGGCGCAGTTAAGGGTCAGCGACTGATAAGAGGAAAATCATGGATGGCTCAGGCGGTGGATACGATCGGACAGGTGTGCATCTTGGAAAACATTAGGCAAGTAGAGGAGTGGGTCAGAGTGCCAGCGGAGCAGTCAGACTTGTGCAGAATTATAATCACATTAAGCCGGGAGTGCAGGGAGTGGCCAGCAGGGGCCACGGAAGTGGAAATCCAGCAACTAATTCAGGACAATGCTCACTCGGGTGATGTGATTATCTACACAGATGGTTCTGTGTCAAGAGGTGAGAGAAGTGGCTGGGGGTTCATAGCCAAAGCTAATGGTCAACGTTTGGTGCAGGAGAGCCTGGCATACGATACCACAACATCTAGCTTAAGAATGGAGGTGGAGGTAGTCATTGCGGCTCTCCGCTGGATGGAGAATACGACACACACACACATCGTGATTGTAACTGACTCAGAAAGCATGCTGACGAGGGTGAGGACGGGCAGACTTTGTGCGGAGTGGCTTGCTTCGCTTCGGAGGTCAAGGGTGACAAGCATCGCCTGGATCTTTTCTCCGGGGCAAGCCGGTGTGCTGGGAAATGAACAGGTGGACAGATTGGCTGGCTCTGCAGAACTTGGTGGAGTATTGATGCATGACAAGGCAGACGTGGTTGCGGCCTTGTGGGAGCACGTGTACAACTCAGAGGGGCAAATGGATTACCATGGTCTGGCAAGAATGAGACAGCGAGGAGTGATGAGGGCATCTGGCCGACGCTCAACACTCAGAGGAAAGGCGAGACGGACATATAATCAGATTGCTACAGGTACTATTGGTGTTGGAACTCTTCGCTGGCTACTGAGGATGGGGACGGAGTACTTATGGGAATGCCCCGAATGCTGTGATGTCGATTCCTAAATCAATCAATCAATCTCTCCAGAGGATATAAGAGTTACCCATTTTGCTGCTTTTCTTTTGTTGTATTTCCACTGCTTTCTTTAGGGTATTAGGTGGTGAGGTCCCAATCTCTTCCAAGTTGCCCAACCATGTTCTCTATTGTGTCCTGAACATGCCTCATGTGTGACACACACTCTGTTGTTTCGCTTTTCAAGTCGTTGATCAACACAGATGTATCCGCCTTGTTCACCGTCCCAGTCTTTAGCGTACTACCGATGGACATTCCCTGTTTAGTAGGATACTACTCCTACTTTACTCAAGTAGTTTAGCCATCCAAGACTAGTGTCTGTGGTTTTGCCACCACTAGTTGAAAAGATAAAAAAGATAAACATACAGAAAAGAACCACTGAGTTTGATACCACGTGGGATCTATGCAGATAAGAAATAATGTATATAACTTCATAAATCTTAATTAATCATACATAAAATGAGTGAGTATAGCATACAACATGTAGCCTTTTGCAGGATGGAAAACATACTGAACAATAAAAATATGTCTATTGTGATGAGAAAAAGAGTGTTGAAGTGCTACAATAGAAGCCCTACTTTTTTATGGATGTGAAGCGTGGACATTGAGCAGACAAGCTGAATAAATCAGATGGCGGTGGAAATATTGTTTCTGCAGAAAATGCAAAGAATACCATGGACAGGCAGAAAAATCAATAACCAATTCCTACAAGAAACAAATGAAAACCGTAAACTGATTAGAAAAATTAGACGTAGACAGTCCCAATTTTTTTGACACGTTATGAGAAGAAATAAATTGGGAAAAAAAAATTGAACTTGGTGACAACTGGCAAGATTGAGGGGAAAAGAACAAGGGAATGGCAGAGAAGTAAATACCTGGATGGTTTGGCCACGTGGTATGGTCAAGATAAGAACATAGAGCTGATCCACGACTCTGGTGATTGTGTGAGACGGAAGCTTAGTATGGTACATGACGATGATCATGATGAACTGAAATGGTTGCACTGTCTTGGGCATGCAGAGATGAATAAGGGGTAATGACACCACAACCTCAAGTCTGAGAATGGAGGTGGAGGTGGTTACTGCAGCTTTCTGCTGGTTGGAGAACAAACAGTATACGCATGTGATTAACTGATTCACAAAGCATGCTGACAAAGGTGAAGACTGGCATGCTTTGTACAGAATGGCATGCATCAATTCAGAGATCGTGGCTAGTGAGCATTCACTGGATATTTTCTCCAGGACACTCTGGCGTGGTTGGAAATGAACAGGCAGACAGACTGGCTGGTGCCGCTTCATTAAGGGGTGATTTGATACATGCTAAGGCACATGTGGTGAAGGCCCTCTGGGAGAATGTAAATAATGCTGATAGACTATCATGGTCAAGAGAAAGTGCAGCAGCTAGGGGTTGTCAGAGGATCTTGTTGAGAGTCGTCATTCAGAGGTAAAGCAAGACGGATAATCAGATTGCAATGGGCACCATTAGTATTGGAACTTTTCACTGGCTGTTGAAGAAGAGAACTGAGCACTTATGGAAATGCCTCAAGCACAGTGATGTCGGTTCTTGACTCAACTCAACTGAGAAATATAATATACTGATGATAAATAAATGCTTAGCTAGAAACACTAACATAATGTGATATTAAAGGCAAACGGTATATGTTGAGACTAGAAGGACAGATTATTTACAAAGTAGACTAAAATTGGAAGAGGTTGGTAACACAGAGGTTAGATCGAAGGGAAGAGACCAATGGGAAGACCGAGAAGTAAATACCTGGATGGCTTGGCCACGCGGCATGGTCGAGACAGGAACATGGAGCTGATCTACGACTCTGGTGATCAAGTGAGATGGCAGAACATGACCGCCACCACTTATTGGCATGGCACATGACGGATGGATGGATTAGTTTATAAAAATATGGAGGTAGCAACATGTACTCAATATACCTCAAGGTGTGTAAAACAATCCTTTACAGATGTTTTTACAAACTAAACACATGTCAGTTTCAATTTAGACAGAAGTGAGACGATAGGCTAATCTGATGTTCTTTAGGATGCAAGATTGATTACCTAATATAGTGAATTTACATACTACTGTGATGTAACAATATCTAAGGGAACCTAAAGTGGTAACCATAAACAAGAGTCATCATCATGGTCAGCTAGTGCCTCACCAAATAATGTGGCAATCATGCCTCTCTACAACTGCTAATCTCTAGCAATATGTATCAACGAATATGCCATCATCTTTCTGCACACAGCTGTCCAGTATCTTTTCTCTTAAGATACCTCTTGATGAAAGTCAGAAAATGAATCTTAGAATGCTATTAGAGCAATGGTAATAAAGATACAATTTGACAAGTTCCTAACCATTGAAAAAATACACTTTAGCAACTTAGCTGGCAGCAAATAACATGTGCTCATGATTTTAGCATAGGGTTTTCATAATCACCAATGCCACACAGTGTAAACTATAAGAAGAAGAAGAAATATCTTCATATTTGTTTTTTTTTCTTATAATCCTTGCAGTGTTGCGTTGGTCACCACGTCAAGACTGTCCAGTCTTCTGTCTCGTGTACTGCCACTCATTTCTGATACCACCGTTCCTCCATACCATGATGTCAAACTGTCCAGCATCTTCTTTTTCTCTCCGTATTCCAACTTTCTTATTATCATGATGTGCTCCAGCTTTCCCCTTCTCATGAAATGTCCAATGAATATGGGCTGTCTTCTTATGAAGTGAATAACCAGTTCTCTTTGTGAGATGACATCTTACAAGATATTTTCATCACTCTCTTTCATCCACTGTTGAGTGAAATATAGCAATATACAGAAAATAAATAGTTAGGATGGATGAAGGTTACAAATCCTAAGGAGAAAGCTACTTGGGCTGCATTTTCATCTCTGAAAGAAATAGAATAGGATGTCTTCAGCAGAAGTGAACATATCAGAATCACTGCAAACATGCACTTTTCCACTTGTTTTTACTGTTTCCATCAATGTTTCTTATACCTAATCTCTTTTACAACAATTTCCTAGCCTTTTCAGTAGTTTGGCAAGGCATTTGAATGGTATTAGTGAATTATGTTATTTAATGTTATATCGAACAATGTCACTGCACATTGGACATTCTCATGTGTGCTCAGCTCTCTGATGCAGCAGCCATCTCAAAGTTTAGATAAAAGTGAGATGGTAGGCTTCTCAGTTCTTGAGAAGTTGAAAAAAGTTAACTTCTTAATGGTTATCATTTAATATAGTTTGATAACATATTTCATATTGAGGTTAAGAGGAAAATAATCCTCTTCAAACTGGGCAGCTTTTTCCACAAGAATGAAAATTCCAATCTTTTATGAAAGAACTAATGCATACCATACTTTTTTGGAATGATTTACGTCATTAGCTTATTTGGCTGAAAACACAGGAAACATATGATGACATCCCATCCATCATGTGCCATGCCGGTAAGAGGGGACAGTCATGATTCGCCATTTCACTCGGTCTCCAGAGTCGTGGATCGGTTCAGCGTTTTTGTTTCGACATTGCCACGTGGTCAAGCATCCAGGTATTTACTTCTCTGTATTCTCCTTGTTCTCTTCCCCACGATCTTGCCTGTTGTCACCAAGTTATCTAACTGTAGGCCTATTCAGACTTTTTAAGAAATGCACTGTGCAAATCAAGTATCATAAATGCACTAGTTTACATTCTACTGACTGGGAAAACACCTAATATGCGCATCATTCATTGTTCTATTAGACTCCATTAATTCAATATGATTTGCAATCCATATGTGTCTTTTTTCTCTCACTTTAGCGATCTTGAGACAATCCATTCATGAGCAATCCACTGTTAGATAAATGCTTCATGGTTTCTATCTCCTTCACATAAATTCCAGATATCCTTTTCTGTGTGTTATTTTGTCAGTACTTCTTCTACAATATGTAAATTAAGCAGCATCTGATTAAATGCAGCAAGGATTTGTTTGTTATGCCGTAAGCTAAATGCAAGAATTGTGAAAGTCAACACACTAATACTTGAAAAACTGTGAAACTCCACCCAGAAGATAACTATTTGTTATTTGTTTAGTAATAACCATACCGGACACTTCCGGACCAATATGGCTGATAGGTCGGAGATACATTAAGGTCTGTGTGTAATTTTACTTCTAGAAAAGGTTTACTTACGCATATTTCCTCATTTTGGACATTACAAAGAGGAGCCTGTAAACATTATAAACCCTACTGGAGTAGTGAACTGGAACAGTTGCATAATGATGTGGATGTGTGTTGAAGGCAAGCAGAGGCCAACCCCAGCCAAGAGCACCACAATAAATACGCTAAAGCCAAATTTCAAAGGGCCCAGCTGCAGGCTAGATGGAAAAGCTGGCAGGAGAAAACAGAGTCACTGAACTTTGAAAGAGACACAAGGAAGTTTTGGAAACTATTAAAACAGCTTAACGATGAGGGCACAGGGAGAAACTCAAAAATTGCACTACATAAAGACGGAAACATCTTAACAGGAAAGCAAGCAGCTGACCATTTTGCAGACTCATTTGCACAAGATAACAATATAGAAATTAGTCCAGAGAAACAACAAGAGATTCGAGAAAAATGCCAACATACAGGACAGAAGGAAATAGTACATGATGTTATGGAGGCATCTATCACAATCAGTGAACTGGAGCTAGCCATATCAAAACTGAAAATGAGAAGTCACCAGGAGCTGATAGTATCTCCAATGAAATGATCAGGAACCTAGGAACAGAAGCCAAAGCAAAGCTGTTACAGATCTTCAATAACACCTGAACCTTAGGCAGTGTTCCACAAGCTTGGAGAGAAGCAATCATGATACCCCTCCTAAAATCTGGGAAAGACAGTTCAATTGCCTTCAGCTACAGATCAATTAGCCTCACCAGCTGTCTCTGCAAAACAATGGAACGCATCATCAATCACAGACTGCAGTGGTACATTGAAAGTAAAAACATCCTTGTGCCACAGCAGGCTGGCTTTAGGCAGTGCCACTCTACGGAAGATCAGACAACCTACCTCTCTCAAGAAGTTGAGGATGCATTCCAAGAGAAGAAGCTGGTACTTGCAGCATGTAAAGATCTGAAGAAAGCCTTTGACAAAGTCTGGAAAGAAGGTCTGATGAAGAAACTGAGAAACTGTAAAGTCAATGGAAGAATGTACAAATGGGTGAAAGCATACTTGCACAACAGAAGAGCCCGAGTACAGATAGACGGTCTCAAGAGCAAGAAAGTACTATTGCGTCATGGTGTTCCCCAGGGTGGAGTCTTGTCCCCCACACTTTTTCTAATCTTCATCAATGATCTTGTTGGTAATCTACCAGATGGAATTAAAGTGGCAATGTATGCTGATGACCAGGTTTTGTGGAGCACAAATGAACATGCATCAGTGGCCACCATATTGCTACAGAGAGCTGTAGATACATTTGTTGCATTTGTTATATGGTCTGTCAGCATAAACACTGACAAGTGCAGCACCACTCTGTTTATCCTCTCTCCGAAACAAAAGGCAGGCATCATCCAGATAAATGGAATACCCCTAAGAGAACATAAAGAACCAACATACCTTGGTGTTGCATTGGATGACAGGCTGACATTGAGAAAACACATAAAAAAAGCAGTAGCAAAAGCCATTAGGAAAATAGCCATCCTGAGAAAGCTAAGTGGAACCACATGGGGAGCCAGAGGGAAAATACTTAACAAAGTTTATCAAGAGAGCATGTGACCACACCCGGTCAACTGCGTGGTGTTCAGCATAAAAAACCACACTATAAGAGCTGGACAAGGTGCAACATCAAGCTCTTAGAGTCATCACAGGAGGGATGCGATCAACCCTTATAATAGCAATGGAGACAATGGGGAGGACACAAGCATTGAGAGAACGCAGAGATACAAAAACACTAATACAAGCAGAAAAGTTCCTCGCTTGCCAGGCCACCCTATGAAGAACCGATTTGAAAATGGGGCGGTTGAAAAGAAGTAGTTTTATCCACCAGGCCAAACGAATCTGCAGAGAAACCACCGATCTGCCCACAGTTGGTATCCCCCCTGACTTTTCCAGAGCGAACGCCATGGAACAATGAACATAAGACTGTCACTACAAATCCAGACAAAAGTGAGAGGAATATTTGACAAGGAAGAACAGAACATTGTGCAGCGCAGAACAGCCACTCTCAGCGTCCTTGATGACAAATACCCACAGGATCTCTGGATCCGAGTCTACACAAATGGGTCAGCACAAAATGCTGTTCGAAATGGTAGAGCGGGAGTGTACATAGAATACCCAAATAATACTAGTGACACGGCCAGAGTTCCAACAGGAAAGTACTGCCATAACTATGATGCTGAAATTGAGGCAATCAAGATAGCAACAGAGTAATTACAAAATACCAGCCATGGTACACAACCTGTGGTGATATTGACAGATGCAAAATCAGTAATAGAGGCTCTCCTGACTGGGAAATTGACAGTTCTAAGGACACTACTTTCTTAACTTAGCAGTCAGCATAAAGTCACCATACAGTGGATACCATCCTACTGTGGAGTACCTGGAAACGGCAGAGCTGATCGATTGGCAAAGGAAGGTGCAAAAGAAGGACAACCTGGTGTGCCCATTACATACCACCAAAAGAAAAAAATAATCAAATCAGTCAGAAGACCACCAAACCCTACTCAAGATGACTACCACGTTATGGACAGACCAGAACAAGTCATTATTCTGCGCCTCAGAACAGGACACAATAGATTACGCAACCACATGTATACAAAATTCAAGATTGGTGACTCAGCCATGTGCACATGTGGATTGGCATCGCAGACAGTAGAGCACATACTCCAGACTGCCCAAACTACAACATATCCAGGCGAACCTTCTAGCCTAGAGAGACAACAGTGGAAGATAAACTCTATGGACTGCTGAGTGAACTAAAAAGACTGTTAGATTCATACAAGAGACAACATTGCAGTTATAGACATATTTCAGGTGAAAGAAAGAAGAAAAACAATAACTATACCTAAAAATACCAACTTTTCATCCAGACTTGGTATTTATAAATATTTTTGTTTCTTTGTTAAACTGACTTCAAATATTCAAATACTACAATAAATACTAGAGGGAAAATGTACACATATTTCAGTCACTAATTTACTTCTAGCTGTTTACAATATTGACTCAGATAAATTAAAATGCATATAAATTATATTATATAAAGTGTTAACATGATTAATTAAAATCATGATTATAAATTGTAAAGTCTCAAGACTACTTATTGCTCTGACAGAAAACATTTATTTTAAATAACAAAGTTTAGAAATGAGCTGAAGGCTGAATTTGAGAAAAGGCTAAAATCAATATCTGACTCACTCGCTTTCCAGATCAGCCACGGTGCATTTATACTGTGCAGTGGAAAACAAACAAATATCTGCAAACTGGCGCACTGTGCAAACAGACATGAGGGTAGAAACAAAACAAAATAATGTGACAGAATTTCACACATTTAACATGAACATACAATCCACATATTGTTATGAAAATAAAGCAACAACAAATATGGCTGTGAGTGTACACATTCAAAGGGACTGTGACAGATAAAAAATGTATGACAAGAATCTTATAAATTCTGCTGAAAATGCAGAAGCTCTGGCATTATTACTGTTGAAATATTTGCGTGTGTTTTGCACAAATTATATACTCAGACTGCTGTTGATATTTTAGAATTTATGAGACTATAATACTATATGTTTAATGATTCATTCTGGAGGGGGATTTACTAACAAGACATTGAAAAATAAACATTGTTACAGCTAAGACATGTATTGCTAAGCCAAATACTGCCATAGTGGGTTTACATTGTTGCATTTTCACATTTATTAGGTCACAGAATAATAACATGGGAAGATAAGCTCTCTTCCTTGCAATCTTTCTTTCCAGAAATTTAAGCAAATTATTCAGTAGCCATCTAATAGCTGAGATGTGTTTAACTGAAAAACAGTTAAACCTGCCATTTACTGAGTACTGAACCTTGGACCTGTTTAAAGTTTTAAAAAAGTAAGGATCCCTTTTCATGCTATGAGGCATATTGGGTATATTGTGCCAACCCAATATTTTTAGACCAATCTGTACGCAATTAGTGAACAACTTAAGCCATTACCCTCTTTGGACAAGCACTTTGAAATTAATATCCTATTTGTGGCTGACTCGGTCACAAGATTATTAATCTGAGCCAGGGATGGACCCTAATATAACTTCTCTTTTGAGGTTAAACAGGTTAGGGGTAATAGAATCAATCAGTGAAGTGGTCAATATATCAATGGCCACCTTTGCTTCTCAGGAAATTTCCTGGTACATATTTTAGCCAGAGTCATCCTCAGAGCCCAGTTCAGTGGAAAAAAAAATCCCTGCCTCAAATAAGATTCTGTCATACCAATTTAGTCCATTTCTACACAGGCAACAATTAATACATGTTTGTAGTTTATTAGTAACTGTTTTAGTTACTTTTCATAATTATTTTAAATTATATATCCCTTAAACAAACACATGGAACTAAAATAATAAATAACATGAAAAAGAAAAACAACTTAGGCCTACTGAGTGAATGTTGAGGAACAGATAAAAAAGTAAAAGGTTAGGAACAAGACACTGATTTCAAGCAAAGAAGAAAAATACAATTATACTAAATATAGAATAGCAAGGAATAATCAGTCAAGCAATAATACGTATCTAGCAAGAATACAGAAACATTCGAAAATCAGATTATGTTTGGGATGTGTAAACATACAGTTCAGGTCTCAGCAACTGGGTCTATAAATTCATAGGACAAAGACAAAGGATAAGGAGAACAAACCAAGCGTAAGATAACCGGATTTCCCATGGTGGAATCTCATCACAAGGTATGTTAAAGTTAGTTGCATGCCCTTTTTACAGTATGTATCAATCAATTAATGCATACAGATAAAACTACTATGGAGAAAGAAATATATATTAATGAGGAAAAATTGGAGGTGGTGGACTATTTTGAATATCTTGGGTAATTGATTACCAACAACGGAGACACAATGAAAGAAATTAAACGACGACTATCAATTGCTCTTCAGAGACTAAAACAACTGAATAAATTATGGAGTGGGACAGACAGAACTACAAAAATTAGATTTTTAAGAGCATGCATCTTTCCCATTTCAACATACGCCTGTGAGACCTGGACATTTACTAAACAAGCTAAACATGCCTTTGAATATAAATGTTATAGATGAGTCCTAAGAATATCTTGGGTAAAGAAAAGAACAAATGCATCCATACTTCAGGAGCTGAATATTGAAGAAGACTGGCTATTAAAGACGATAAAACAAAGAAATTTGAACTATTTTGGTCACTTGAAACGTCATGAAAGTTTGGAGAGAACAATAATGGAGGGATATATGCCTGGGAAGAGAGTAAAAGGAAGGCCAAAGAGAAGATGGGTGCACAATGTGGTGGATGATCTCCAGATGGGTGTATCGGACGCAGGACATCTTGCTTATGATCAAGAGGTTTTCCGGAAGGTTGATAAGCGAGGTTCTGCAAAGGACATGCTGCTGAATGAATGAATCAATCAATTCCAGCATTTATTGGCTGTTTGTGATTTACTAGGCAATTTTACATTCAGTAGTTTGCCATTGCTTTCTGAATTATCAGCTCTCTTACCATCGAAATAAATGCAAATTGATCTTCTCCCAAATAGCAGCTGATTATAGTAGACCAGATATATCAGAGTTGATCTTCTTGGCAACTACGTATCTAAATATAAGAGCATGTTCAATGCTAATTTTATGGATACAGCGGGAACTGAGGGGAATGAAATGGCATTCAAAGAAGAAAAGGAAAGAAAAGTAATAATAAATATACATACCACTACTTTTATCGTTTCTTTATTGTGAAGACACATGAAGGGTGTAGCATAGTTGGGAGCTCAAGCGCAATTGAAATACCACTACTTTTATCGTTTCTTTACTTATTCAGTCTTGGAGATTTGTTTGCAATAGATGAGCATTATCTCTGGCAGGCCTATTCTCGCTGGTCGCGAGACTAGCACTGAGACTCCATTTGCATTGAGACTATTCGCTGACTGTTGAAGATGAGAAAAGAGCACATATGGGAATGTCCCAAGTGCTGTGATGTTGGTTCTTGACTCAACTCAACCTATTACAATAAGCCTATGACAATGGAAACCACGTTAAAGATAAATAGCCTTAGAAAAATGCACGGAATTATTAAGCAATATATCAAAAGAACATCATCACTGGAGCTACGGAGTACGTGCTCTGTGCTTCACATCATCTTCAGCGGTCTGTGTAGATGGAGTAAAGAGAAGAGGGCGAGAGAATGGAGAGAGAAGAAGATGTAGAAATAGATGGCCAGAAGAGTTAAGGATAAAAACACAGCGCCTAGGATTCACATATATAAGAGTGGGCTATTGGAATTGTTGCAGTGCCAGGCAGAGAGGGCCTGTACTGGAGAAGCTGATTTATGACTTTGATATCATCATGCTGCAAGAATTGAATGGAAATGATTATCAGTGCCATGGATATGTTGGTCACATTAATCTGACAGGACAGGGGAGACATGGGCAGGGTCTGCTAGAGAAAAAGGGATTGAAGCATGAGGTTCTAGATCTAAGTCAGTGAAATAACAATGCAAGAGAGGTGCAGGGTATAAACATAGAGATTGGGGGGTCTGAGCTGGAAACTAATAAATGTATATACTGAGGTAGATTCATTTGTCACAAAGGAACGATGGGACTGGCTTAAGGAGGTGGAGGAGATCCCAGGTAGTAGGATGCCCATGCTCATATGTGGCGACTTTAATGCGCGACACAGAGACTGGAACAATACTGGGGAAAACCGACAGGGAAATGCTCTTGCAGAAGCCATGGTGGATTCAGAAGTAGAATGCATAAATGATGGAATGCCATCAAGAATGGGAATGAGGCCTGGTGATGTAGACATGGCTATTGGCCTCGCATTTGTTACCCAGTTAGCTGTATTGGATGTAAAATGGACTTTCCTAGGTGATCATGGGAGTGACCATCTACCCCATTCAATATTGATTTCTAAGTCGAACAAGACCAAGGCAGTGAGAGCGCGTAAACCCTTTAAATATGAGAGGGACAACACCCTTCTGGGACGCCTCAGACAGAGGGCATGCAGTGTAACTAGCAAACCTACTTATTTGCAGCCTCCAAGGTGGACCTCCAAAGTAGAACGAGTATGGAAATCCAAGACAGCAGCAGTTAACCAGTTACAGAAAGTGTGGTGGGCACCCCAAAGCTCACAAGAGAAAAGAAAGATAAGGTGGTGGAATTCAAGCACTGTACAGCAGAGGCCTAAATAGTGAAATGGGAACACTTTATGAATGAGATTAGAGGAGATAAAACACTGGGAAAGTTCTGGAAATTGCACTGACAGGTGGAAAGGAAAGATCGTCCTGCCACGGTGGGTACAATATACAGAGAAAGCAGTTTGCCATTGGCAACAGACACACAGAGAAAGGGGAAGTTTTCCTGCAGAGATTTATAGCACTGACAGATCAGAACGATGGGGGAACATCAGAGACTCAGAAAAGATCTATCAGGTACCATTACCTACTGTGAAGATATCATACTGCCACAAGATATAAAAAATATACTGACATAAGCAAAAGACACAGCACTGGGGCCCTATTGGGTTATGAGGGATATGGGTGATGGAGAACTTACGGAGATGGCTGCTTGCTTTAACCTGAGCATCAGCACATCATTGGTACCCCAGGATTGGGTGCACAGCTATTTAACACCACTTAATAAACCAGGCAAAGATCATTCAAAGCTAAATGGATTTTGTATTATCACCCTACAGAATGCTTTTGGAAGGTGCTGGAGAATACCGTTGCTCTTAAGCTTCAGGAATATTTAGAAAAAACCCTACTGGAGTAGTGAACTGGAACAGTTGCATAATGATGTGGAAGTGTGTAGAAAGCAAGCAGAGGCCAAACCCAGCCAAGAGCACCACAATGAATAACAGCACGCAAAAACCAATTTCAAAGGGCCAAGCTGCATTCTAGACGGAAAAGCTGGCAGGAGAAAACAGAGTCACTGAACTTTGAAAGAGACACAAGGAAGTTGTGGAAGCTAATAAAACAACTTAACCATGAGGGCACAGGGAGAAACTCGAAAATTGCATTAAATAATGATGGAAACATCTTAAAAAGAAAGCAAGCTGCTGACCATTTTGCGGACTCATTCGCACAAGATAACAACATCAAAATTAGTCCAGGTAAACATTAAGAGATTCGAGAGAAATGGCAACATACAGGACAGAATGAAATACTACATGAGGTTCTGGAGGCACCTATCACAATCAGTGAACTGGAGTTAGCCATATCAAAACTGAAAATGAGAAAGTCACCAGGAGCTGATGGTATCTCCAATGAAATGATCAGGAACCTAGGAACAGAGGCCAAAGCAAAGCTGTTGCAGATCTTCAATAACAGCTGGGCCTTGGCAGTGTTCCACAAGCATGGAGAGAAGCAATCATGATACCCCTCCTAAAATCAGAGAGATAGTTCCATTGCCTCCAGTTACAGACCAATTAGCTTCACCAACTGTCTCTGCAAAACAATGGAGTGCATCATCAATCACAGACTGCATTGGTACATTGAAAGTAAAAACATCCTTGTGCCACAGCAGGCTGGCTTTAGGCAGTGCTACTCTAGGGAAGATCAGACAACCTACCTCTCTCAAGAAATTGAGGATGCATTTCAAGAGAAGAAGCTTTTACTTGCGGCATGGATAGATCTGAAGAAAGTCTTTGACAAAGTCTGAAAAGAAGGTCTGATGAAGAAACTGAGAAACTGTAAAGTCAATGGAAGAATGTACAAATGGATGAAATTATACTTGCACAAAAGAAGAGCCCGAGTACAGTACGGTGTTCCCCAGGGTGGAGTCTTGTTCCCCCACACTTTTTCTAATCTTAATCAATGATCTTGTTGCAAATCTACCATGTGGAGTTAAAGCGGCAATGTGCGCTGATGACCTGGTTCTATGGAGCACAAATGAACATGCATCAGTGGCCACCAGATCGCTAAAAAGAGCTGTAGATACATTTTTTTCATGGGCAAATAGATGGTGTGTCAGCATAAACACTGACAAGTGCAGCACCACTGTATTTACCCTCTCTACAAAACAAAAGGCAGGGATCATCCAGATAAATGGAATACCCCTAAGAGAAGATAAAGAACCAACATACCTTGGAGTAACATTTGATGACAGGCCGACATGGAGAAAGCACATCAACAAAGCAGTAGCAAAAGCTAGAAGGAAACTAGCCATCCTGAGAAAGCTAAGTGGAACCACATGGGGAGTCAGTGGGAAAATACTCGCTGGTTGTTGCAGATGAGGACTGAGCGCTTATGGGAGTGCCCCAAATGCAGTGATGTCAATTCTTGACTCAACTCACAAGAACAAATATTCCAATACAGAAGATCAATACTGCAAAGTACAATATTAATAACTGAAGTCGTTTATTGAAAAAAAACCTGTAAATGTACTGACAGGAATGATGATTGATAGAACAATATGAATATAAGAGTTGCATGAAAGACATTATTATATAATCTACACAATATGAAATGCAAAAGTATAAGTCAGAAAGATAAAAACAATCATTTTTTTAAATAATGATAGACACCCTATCATCCCAATTAAAACCCAGAAGGGCTTAACAGGCTTATTATTGTTATAGTTACAATACAATGACAGAAAATTTAAATGGCACATGTGTTGATATATGAAATATACACATGATATGTGAGAGGTATACATTCAAAAGACAAATGTGATATATAGGAAGTGAAGAGGACAATATAACAGATGAATAGTATATCAGATGAATAGTACAGTGTTATTAAAGCATATAAAGTCTTGCATGTCCTACGCTATCAGCTTCTTATTTAAAGTTCTATCTCTCCCAGCTCTGTGACAACTGATCAGTATTATTATTATATTAAATATGTGATTGTGCAGACGTAATAAAGAGTCATGGCTGAATGCGGCGGTCTTTGCTCAAGATGTTTACGAAGGATTTCAGGTCAGAGAAGAGGCATGTGCGGCCGCCATAGACTTAGAGGACGCATATAATAGAGTATCTTTCGAGAACTCGATGCAAACCCTCCTCAGACTGAAAGTGCACCCTCACCTTGTACAATGGATAGCTGCAGTTCTGCTCCAAAGGAAGGTGGTACTAAGATGCAGGAGTTGGTCTTCTGAGCCGATAATGATATGTCCAGGATTACCGCAGGGTACACCACTGTCACGAGTACTATTAAACGTGTATACAGTGCAGATCACTGAACAACAGTTGGACAGGAGGGGTTTGCTGATGACATTCTCGTGTATCGACAGGGTCAAGATAGACAGGCGGTTCCCAATGATATGCAGGGCGAACTAGATCGATTTTCCTCATGGTGTGCTAATGCCATGCCCTTGTCAACCCTGCAAAGGCATCGGTTACATGGTTCTCCCTAAACAACCATATTGTGAACACAGACCTGCCGGCAGTAAGAATGGATGGGAGCATTTTGAGTAGAACCCAGTCAATGACATATCTTAGCGTGAGGCTTGATCATAGCCTGTCCTTCAGAGATCATGTCGATTATGTCATAACGAAAGCAATGAGAGTCATGGCGACTGCCAATATCGAGCAAAGACTGCTAATACTTCTGTTCCAAGGACTGGTGCTTTCATGCATCGAGTATGCCCTGGCCATCCTCACTGTCAGCCCTACACAGATTGGAAGACTTGAAAAGGTACAAAACGAAGCCATGCGCATCATTTTCGGCTGCACGAGAGACACCAGCTGTGTAGCAATGAGATACCTCCTTGACTTCTCGACAATGGAACACAGGATCAAGATCTGGAGAGCTCGCGCATACTTAAAAATAAGTGCAGATGAGCAGCACCCTCTGCATGACGCTATATTCAGAGAAATAGGTGACAGGCTAAAGAGGGGCAAATCATGGATGGGTCGAGCGGAAGATGTTGTCAGACAGGTCTGCAGTCTTACCAGTATCAACCCTGGCAAGGAATGGGTGCCGGTGCCTCCAGCTTTTAAGTGCACTTTCTCCTGCATTATCACACTCGACAGAACCCTGCCGCTATCAATGCAGAGGTTAACGCGCTCATCTATGAACACTCAGATAGCCCCGAAGTGCTCATCTATACAGATGGATCTGTTGTAAAGCAGCAGAGAAGTGCGAGGGCATTTACAGCCCGTTCAGCGGGCCGAACCGTTCAAGAATCCAGTGGTGCCCACTCTATGACCATGAGCAGCATGACGATGGAGGTGATGGCAGTTACACAGGCTTTCATATGGCTGGAATCGCAGCATTATACCAACGTTTGTGTACTAAGTGATTCAATGAGCATGATTCAGAAGGTCGAAGCTTGATCTGTATGTAGACAGTGGACTGAGTCGCTGCGGAGGTCTGTTGTCCATAAAGTCACCTTCATCTTCGTCCCGGGACATGCGGGAGTCGAGGGAAATGAACGAGCTGATAAACTGGCTGGCTCTGCACCCCCTGTAGATGGCCAGCCCATGGATCGTGCCGATGTTATTAACGTCCTCAACGATATGGCGAGAACAGAGGACTTTGACGTCAGTGAATACATATCGCTGTCCAGGATGAAAGACTTGGGAGTAAGAATCGGTACGGCCAGACACGAGAGGTACATCGGGAAAACAAGGCGCTTCGTCAACCAACACAGTACTGGCACTATTAGCCACCGGACGCTGATGTATATGCTGGGGGGAGGATCTGAGCACCTATGGTCATGTCCGGAATGCAATGAAGATACCCCAACTGATAACTGATAACTAATTAAATATGTGATTGAGTTGGACACCCAGCACATGCATTAGAAAATACTGATTTGACTTATTCTGTACTAAAAAAGTCACTATATGATTACTGGTGACCGCTTTTTCTAAATTGTTAAAATGTTAACTCTTCCTTACCCAAAAACTCAAATGTATTACTTTAAAGTAACAAAAGTCTGGAATAGATAGTTAAAGCTGCTTAGGACAGAAATAATGAAAAGGTATACTATAGTTCAAAGATGGATACATGTTAGAGTTTACATGTTTACCAACTGGCAAACCAAAGTGGTAATGACCAAACAAAAGAGATGGTCTGTATGGCTCATTTATGCTTAATAATACCACCAATGAGAAAAGCTATCCACAACAGAATATTTATAGCATTTAAATCTCTTATGCGTTTATGAAAGGAAGGAGAAAACAGCCACATTAATTTCCCGAAGAATTAGTGTATTCAGTCACAAAACTGCATATATGGTATTTGTAAATGACCAAGTACTACAAGAAACAAATAAAAATCAAATTGGCAAATGTGATCACAATGAAACCAAATTAGCAAATTAAAACCATAAACTGATTAAACATATTAGACGTTGACAGTCAAATTTTTTTGGACATGTTATGAGAAGAAATAAATTGGAGAACTTGGTGACAACTGGCAAGATCAAGGGGAAGAGTAACAAGGGGAAGACGGAGAAGTAAATACCTGGATAGCTTGACCACATGGCATGGTCGAGATAAGAACACTAAGCTGATCCATGACTCTGATGATCAAGAGAAATGACAAATCATGACCGCCCACGATTACCGGCATGGCACATGATGGATGATGGATAGAAATGGGGTGACTGATATTAAAATGAGACATAATTATGGAACTCAACAAACAGAAGAAAGATATATAATCATATGTTTCGACCACAGTCAAACATAAAAATGGCAAAAAAGAGAAGATGAAAAAGGAAAATATTACATTTGAACATCGCCCATGCATTCCAAATATCATCATCATCAATTGCCGTGCCGGCTGGCATAGGTGTTCATGGCTCTCCACAGATCTCGGTCTTTGGTGTTCTGGATCAACTCTGCTGATGATATTCCTCCATACCACCGTCTCAATCCTTCCAGCTTCATTTCTCTTGGTCTGCCTCTGCCTCTCTTCCCCTCGATCTTTCCAGTTGTCACGATGTTTTCCAATGCTTCTCTTCTCATCACATTACCAAAGAAAGCTGTTTGTCTCTTTCTTATTGTTGTATATAGTGTTCTAGTTTCATTAGCCTCTTTCAGGCAATCGTTGTTAGTTACTCTGGCAGTCCAAGGAATTCGCAACATTCGTCTTAAAAACCACATCTCTGTTGCTTCTAAGTTCTTCCTAATTTGTTAATTTACATTCCAAGATTCGCTGCCATACAGCAAAAGTGGTTCTATATAGCATTTTAGCACTCTCTTTCTTACATTCATTGATAGCAACTTATTGCATAAGATACTCTTCATTTTCTGAAATGCGGCTTTTGCCTGTCCTATTCTGCTCTTAATCTCTGTTGTACATCTTCCATCTGATGTTATAAGTGCCCCCCCCCCCCCCTTTTTTTTTCAATTCGCATATCCTTTTACAGGACATCGCTGTCAACAGCAGCATCTTTCAGCTGTCTGTTGATTTCTTGGCAAGATTACGCTCAGTAGTTTGCCATTGCTTTCTGAGCGGCCGGCTCAGTTATCCCGCAAGTCACCAGCGGGGGTCGAACCGATCCCAGCTCTCGCCCGCTATGAGACTCTGCGTGATAAATGGGATTACGGAGAGAAAGTGTTGTAACCCCTCGGCCAGAGATACCGGCTTAAGTGCCCCTAGGTATTTAAAATTATCCACTTGGTTGAGAATTTCCCCTTCTATTTCTATGTCACATTTTGGTGTCCCCATTTTCTTTGATATCACCATTGTTACTGTTTTCTTGATATTCAAGGTGAGTCCTTTCTGTGCACTCTCTGATACTACAATGTCCAATAATTGTTGTAGGTCTGTTCCATTATCCGCCACCAATACTGTGTCATCTGCATAGCGTATATTGTTTATATTATATCCTCCGATTAGTATTCCTGGCTTCTCTTTGATGTCTCTCATTATTACTTTGCTATATAGGGAGAAGAGATCGGGTGACAAGACACGCACCTGTCGTACTCCTAGCTTTATCTGTTCGTAACTGCCCTCTTTATTTCCCATTTTAATTGCTGCTACTTGGTTCCAGTATATATTCTTTATTATTCTTAAATCTTTCCGATCAATGTTGATATCTTCCAACATTTTAATCAGCTCACCATGTTTTACTTTATCAAATGCCTAAGTATAATCTATGAAGCATAAATATATGTCCCTCTGTTTCTCTATTGACCTTTCTATTAGTGTTCGTAATATATATATTGCATTGTTTGTACAATTTCCGTCCATAAAACCATACTGTTCTTCACTAATTTCCATTTTTATTTTCTTTCTTGTTCTTCTCATTATAATTCTGAGTAGAAGCTTAGTGACATGGTTTATGAGGTTAATTGTACAAAAATCTTCACATTCAATTGCTCCTGGTCTCTTTGGTATTGCTATAAATACAGATTTTACCATATTGCTCGGTAAATATCCACTGTTGTAAATATCATTTAGCATTTTGGTTAATATATCTACCCCAAATTCTCCATATACTTCTAATTCTTCTACTGTGATTTCATCTGGCCCAGCTGTTTTTCCTTTCTTCATTGTTTCATAGCGTCAGAGACTTCTTCTTTTAGAATAGGTGGGCCTTCTAAGTTACTTTCTTCTGTTAATTCTTCCCTTTCTCCATTATATAATTCTCTTATATACTCATTCCACCTCTTCACTATAGCACCTTCCTCCAATAATATCTTTCCTGTTTTTGATTTCAAACACCCTGTATTTATTTTTATTTTTCTTCCTGTGAGCTCACTGATTTGTCTGTGCATAGTTTTTTGATCTTTAATGGAATTTAATTCAATTTGTTTGCATTGCTCGTTTAACCAACTTTCTTTTGCCTTCACACATTTATCTCTTATTTCTTTATTTATCTTAGCATACTCTTGTTTGTCATTTTTATTCTGTTTCCTTTTGTCCATCAGCATTAAGATTTCTTCATTCATCAATTTTTCTTAGCTTTTTGGCTTCTCTCCGGTAATATTTCTTTGCTAGTTTGATGAATGGAGTCCCTTAACATTTCCCATTGATCATTTATACTCTGTATTTTAGCTATTGCATTGTACCTATTTTTCACAGTCACTCTGTATTGTTCTTGAATTTCTTTACCTACTTTCAGAACCTCTTTATTAAGTCTCAGGTTCTTAACCATTTTTGTCCCTCTCTTTAATCTTACTTTTATTTGTCCACATAGTGGTACATGATCACTATTACCGTCAGCACCAGGCATTGTCTTTACATTAATTAATGCATTTCTAAATCTTTTATTAATAAGTATGTAGTCAATTTGGTTGCGTATTTTCATATCAGGGGTTTTCTATGTGTGTAGTCGTCTTTTATGGTGTTTAAACCATGTGTTTCCAATTGTCACATCATTAATATTTGCCCATTCTATTAGTTTCTCTCCTCGTTCATTTCTTGTACCTAAACTGTAATTCCCCACTATACCCTCTATTTTTACCTTTCCTACTTTTGCATTAAAATCTCCCAGTATTATTTTTATTTCTTGTGATCCAATTTGAGCTATTGCCATTTCTATTTCATCGTAAAAGTGTTGTATTTCTTCTTCACTACTGCTTGTTGTTGGTGCATATACTTGTATAATATTTATATCTATTGGTTTGCCTTTGATTTTGACCATTATAGCTCTATCTGAAATACACCAGTATCCATTCATAGATTTTGCTGTTTTTTCATCAAATATTATTCCTACACCTTTTTCATGTGTGTCCCCTCCAGGATAAATTATTGTGTGTTTGTCGGTTATAATTTTGCCAGATCCCTTCCATCTCATCTCACTTATGCCTAGTATATTCATTTTCATGTTTTCCATTTCTCTTAGAACATTGTTTAACTTTCCTAGCTCATTTAATGTCCTAACATTCCATGTTCCTATTCTAAATTTATTTAATTTAGTTATAGTTTTAGTTTTCCAAATAAAGAATTATATATACATTTGGAGGATATATTATGGCTGTCTGAAGTTTTTCATGCTCTCCTAGTTTTGTTACTCATGTTCATGTTCTCCTAGCTTTGTTTCCTATTTTTATGTTTATTGAAGAAGGCTGGTTGAAATATTCAATGTTGCATATGCCTTTATGATGATATAAGAGAAGAACAGTATGATATCCAGAATAATGGTGGACCATCAATTTTGAAGACAAACGTTCAGAATGCTCTTAACCAAATGAAAACTGGCAAAACCCCAGGTCCAAACATCACAACATAAATGATCAATGCTTTAGAAGAAATGTTGGTGAACACAATATATGATACTGGAGATATACCTCTTGAATTATGTAATTCTGTATTTAGTGCAATCCCGAAGAAATTAGGAGCCTTGGAATGTGATCAACATTGAACAATTAGTATATTGAGCCGCATTACAAAGATTTTGCTAAGAATTATCATGCAAAAAATTGGAAGAAATTACAACCCGAAATAGGAGAAAAACAATGTGGGTTTGTAGAAGACAAGGATACAGTAAATGCTGTATATTTGAAGAGAACATTAACTGAATGTTCTATAGAAGTAAATAAAGATATATATCTTTGCTTTATTGACTGCACAAAGGCTTCTGATAGAGTAAGACATGTCAACATGATAGAGATGCTTGCAGATCTACAAATTAATGGGAAAGACCTTAGACTTGTTAAAAACATATATTAGAAACAACAAGCTGCCATCAGAATTGTTAATAAAGTAGGTCAATATGATTCTTTTAATAGAGGTGTGAGACAGGGATGTGTGATGTATCCAGATCTGTTTCCTCTGTATAGTGAAAATATTTTCAGAAATGTACAAGATATGAAAGGAATCATCATTGGTGGAAGAAACATCAATAACATTAGATATGCAGATGATAGTCTTGATTGCAGACAATGAGCAGAATCTGCAACATTTAGTACATGCTGTTGTTGTACACAGTGAACAACTAGGGTTAGCATTAAATTGTAAGAAGACACAGATTATGGTCGTCACTAGAAAGAAATACCACAATGTAATATACAGGTAAATGGGAATATTCTTAAACAAGTGAATCAGTACAAATATCTCGGAACTGTCATAACAGCCAATGGGAGATGCCTTAAAGAGATTAGAACAAGAATTGCCATGGTGAAAAGGCAGCCTTTTGCAATATGAAAAACATACAGACAAATAAAAAGATGTCAACTGCTACGAGAAAAAGAGTGTTGAGGTGCTACATAGTAGTAGTAGTAAGACTCTTTCAGTCCTGAAGGACTATAGAGTTGTGCCACAGGGGAGGCACCTGGCGGCACTGCTGGTGACTGTATAGCCCAATGCGAGAGTGAAAATCTCTGTCACAGTTCCCACATCTGTAAGACGAGGCTGGTCCCGCAGTAAGTGACTGTATTTTATGCCTGTGCCTCCTATCCTCAGTTTGTTGGATCAGATTGTGCTCAAAGAGCACCAGTCCGTTTCATACATCTCTTCTCCAGTAACATCTGTCTGTTGTAACTCTTTCCCATGTGTCTGGGTCTATGTCAAGGGTTTTCGTATCTTGCTTACACACATCCTTATATCGCATTTGGGGTTTTCTGGTTGGCCTCTTCCCTGTGGTTAGTTCTCCGTATAGGAGATCTTTGGGAATACGTTCATCCTCCATACGAGATACATGGTCCAGCCACAGGAGGCGTCTCTGCTTGAGGGGGGAGTAGGTGCTACATAAAGCCTGTACTTTTGTATGGGTGTGAAGTGTGAGCAGTCAAACTGAACAATATCTGATGGCTGTGGAAATGTGGTTTCTGAGGAGAATGCAAAGAATACCATGGACAGGCAGAAAAACCAATGACCAAGTACTACAAGAAACAAATGAAAATCATAAACTGATTAGAGAAATTAGACGAAGACAGTCAAAATATTTTGGACATGTTATGAGAAGAAATAAATTAGAAGACTTGGTGGCAACTGGCAAGATCAAGGGGAAGAGAACAAGGGGAAGACAGAGAAGTAAATACCTGGATGGCTTGACAATGTGGCATAGTCGAGACAAGAACACTGAACTGATCCATGACTCTGGTGATTGAGTGAAATGGTGAATCATGACCGCCCATCCTTACCGGCATGGCACACGATGATGATGATTAGAATTTAATTCAATTTTGTTGCACTGCTTGTTTAACTAATTTTCTTTTGGTATAATACTAGCATCTCATATTTCTTTATTTACCTTATAATATTCTGCTTTTGTTATCTTTACTTTGTTTTCTTATGTCCATCAGCTTTCATATTCCATCATTCATCCAATTCTTCTTAGCTTTTATTTTGTCTTTCCGGTAATATATTTGTGCTTGTTTGAGGGAGTATTTCAGCATTTCTTATTGTTCATCTATGCTCTGTACTTAGTTATTGAAGTTGGATGAAGAATGACTTGCGCGATGAATTGGATTAAAGTGAGGAAGAGTTGCGCAATTCGTCGACCACACTCTTGCGTGAGTCCATCTGAATCCAGTGGCAAGACAAGTCAAGACGACTGGAGACGAATACAGGTGCAGTGGATGACCAGGGAGCTCTATGTGCCTAGCCATTCTTATCATGTTCCACAACGCTTTGCAGGTTTATGCCGTCTTGCCTGTTGAATCATCAATGATTTCTTCTACGCAGTCTGCCGAATCCTGTCTTCACATGCTGGGTAGGCATGTCCTTCTTCATAGTGACAACCATAATCTGTGTCTTCTTACAATTTAATTCTGACCCAAGTCTGTTCACTGTGTGCAACAACCGCTTCTACTAATTGTCGCAGATCCTGCTTATTGTCTGAAATCAGTACTGAATCTCCCGCATATTTAATGTTATTGATGTTATGTCCCCCAGTGATGATTCCTTTCATATCATTAACATTTAAGAAAATACTTTCACTGTACAGGGAAAAAAAATCTGGAGACATTAATAAATTCTAATAAAGAATAAACAAATATCAGTAACTTGACAGACAGAAAAATAAAACTGAACACAGAATGCCTTAAACCAAAGACAAGAAATGCATTCATGGAAGAGGGTGCCATGA
This sequence comes from Cepaea hortensis, assembly GCA_963921405.1. NCBI lineage: Eukaryota > Metazoa > Mollusca > Gastropoda > Stylommatophora > Helicidae > Cepaea > Cepaea hortensis. Next base: position 51,801,412 of record OY992888.1, read on the forward strand.
TAAAGAGTTTGAATGAATACATACGTGAGTTATATGATGGAGAAAAAGCAGAATCACCAGATTAATGTAACTTGGAAAATTAAGAAGACACTGATGCTATCAAACATATGAAAATTGTGAAAAATGACCTGGCAGATAAAATCTTGGTACAGGAATTCAAATATTAGGAGAATTCGAAGTTAACTAGATTGATTAATGAAATTTACAAAATTGGATACATGGCTAGCGATATGGTTAATTCTGTATTTATAGCGAACAGGAGCAATTGAATGCAATGAGTTTCATACAATCAACCTCATAAACCTTGTCACCAAACTTCTACTAAGAATATGAGGATAAGAACAAGAAAGAATACAAAGATGGAATTTAGTCAAGAACAGCATAAATTTGAGGAAGGGAAATGAACAAACAAAGCAATATACATACTCCGAACACAAATAAAGAGATAATCCGAGACCACAAAAAGACATATTCTTGTCATTTATAGATTACACCAAAACATTTAATAAAGTAAAGTATGCTGAAAAGATCAAAATGTTGGAACACATTAAAATTCATCATCATCAAGTGTCGTGCTGACTGGCATAGGCGTTCATGACTCTCCACAGATCTCGGTCTTTGGTTTTCTGGATCAGCTCTGCCATTGATATTCCTCCATGCCACAGTCGCAATCCATCCAGCATCATTTCTTGTGGTCTGCCTTTGCCTCTCTTCCCCTCGATCTTTCCAGTTGTCACGATGTTCTCCAGTGCCTCTCTTCTCATCACATGACCCAAAAAAAAGTTGCTTGTCTCTTTCTTATTGTTGTATACAATCTTCTAGTTTCGTTAGCCTCTTTAAGGCATTCGTCGTTAGTTATTTTAGCAGTCCAAGGAATTCACTCGTTAGTTACTTTGGCAGTCCAAGGAATTCACAACATTCATCTAAGGAACCACATTAAAATTGGTTGGAAATAATATCATCATGAAGTGCCCTGCCAGTTGGCGCAGGCATTCATGTTTCTCCACTTAGCCCAGTCTTTGGTGTTCTGGATCAACCCTGCCAATGATATTCCTGGGTGTGTTGGATGTTGATCCATCAACTAAACTAAACTTCCTAGATGCCACTGTCTAAGTCTGTCCAACATCATTTCTCTTGATTTGCCCCTGCCTCTCTTCCCCTTGATCTTTCCAGTTGTCACAATATTCTCCAATACCTCTCTTCTCATTACATGACCAAAGAAAGCTGTTTGTCTCTTTCTTATTGTATATAATGTTCTCGTTTCATTTGCCTCTTTCAGGAAATCATTGTTAGTTACTCTGGCAGTGTAAGGAATTTGCAACATTCATCTGAGGAACCACATCTCTATTGCTTCTAAGTTCTTTCTAATTTGTTCATGTACGAGAGCTATTCCAAAATCAACCAACGATTGGCTGGTAATAATTTAAACAAATTGACAATAACATCTAAATGCATATGAACATTTCCCATTTAAACTGATCAAGTAAAGCCTTTATGGAAGCAGTAGTGTGAGGCCGCACGTTGTGTGCAGTCACTATTCTGTAGAGAAATGCACCCCCCCCTCTCCCAGTAGTGCAGAAGGAACGTCAAAGTTGAGCCGATTCTTTGAGCTTTGTGAACGTCGGTCAGTTGCTTTGGTACCCATTGCAAACAGAATTTGTGGTAACCTGACCTCTCTGTGACAATTCAAAAGAGATTCATAAAATTTGTGGAAATTCTGTAGAACGATCTGAAATTGTGAAACGGCACTTTTCCACAACAACTTGGTCAATTTTCTGAATGAGCTCATCTGTCACACATGAATGTTGCCCTTGTTCACCCTCATCATGCACATCTTTAGACCATAGGAAGATTGTGTTATAAAGTGCTTTCTTAGTAACTATTGATATATGTTTGTTCTTTAGGGTTTGTGCCATTTGACCAATGAGCTGGTTTGCCTTATTGTATCTAATTTCGATCTTGTCTTTTCACTTGCCATTTGATATTATACTTCCTAGGCACTTGAAAGTCTTTATTTGTTTCAGGGGATGTTCACTTAGGTGAATTATTGTCGTTTTTTCTTCTTTAGTTATAGTCATTACCTCCGTTTTACTTGTGCTATTTTTCATGTTATGTTCCCTACACATTTCGTTTAGACTATTCAAGTGGTCTTGTAATTCATTTTCTGATTTTGCTATTAGTGCTTGGTCATCCGCAAACAGTTCTCTAATGATGTAATTTGCAGATGGTTCTTCTTCTGTGTTCTCGTCATGCGGTCTCTGTTTGGTTGGTTTCTTTACATATGTTGTCTATATAGGTTATGAACAAGAGAGGGGGGCAGGACACAACCTTGTCGTACTCCAGATCTTATGGTGAAGGGTTCTGAGTGTCCTCCAGTTGCTCTCACTATTCTCTGTTGTTGTATAAGCTTCTACATGGGTTTGTTAGATGTGTACTCACTCCATATTGTTTAAGGATTTCCCACAGCTTGTTTTCATCTACTCTATCAAATGCCTTTTCTTGGTCGAAAAAGGCTAAGTAGAGCGTTTCATTGAATTTGATTGATTTTTCTATAAGTTGTCTAAGAGTAAAAATGGCATCTGTGCATCCTTTATTTTTCCTAAATCCAAGTTGTGTTTCGCTTAGCTGGAGTTCTATAGTAGTTCGTAAACTTTTCTCAAGAATTTTGCAAACTATTTTCCCGGTAAGATTCAAAAGGGTAAAGCCTCTGTATTGTGTGGCCTCTGTATTGTGTGGAGTCTCTTTTTCTGCCTTTGTTTTTCCAAATTGGGATAATTATGGCGTTTCCCCAGTCTTGTGGTGTCTGTTGTTCTACCCAAACATGGTTGAATAGCCTATGTAGCCATGCAGTTCCTACTTTTCTTGCTGCTTTAATTAGTTCATTTGGTATTTCATCTTGTCCCAGTGATTAGAATAATTATAATGAGAATGACAATATTTGAAAAAATAATATAAGAATAATTTTAAAAATTACTGCAAATAAACAGAAATAAAAATGGGAAGTAAAGTGGGCAATCTGAACAGACAAAGCAAAGGCTAAGACATGGATGTGGTTTGTCACTGGATCTTTTCTTTCTCCACAGCAAAATAATGAGAGAGCAGCAATTGGTAGACACTATTAACAGATGCAAAAAACAAAGTTTCCTTGAATATAGAAGAAACAGAAACAATGGTTATGATAGAGAAAAAGATAACAACATATAATATTACAATAGAAGGGAAAACCTTAACTAAGTAAATACATTCACATAGTTTCGGAAAATCATAACATCAGATGAAAGATGCATGACAGACATAAAGGGCAGAGTAGGCAAAACAAAAGCTGCACTTCAGAAAATCAAAAGTATGTTATGCAATACACTACCATCATTAAATCTCAGAAAGAGAGTACTGAAATGTTATACAGAACCTGTTCTACTGTATGGCAGCAAACCATGGAACATGAACAAATAAATTATGTGGTTTCTAAGATGGATGTTATGAATATCTTGGACAGAGTACCTAACAACAATTGCCTGGAAGTGGATAATTAAAGTAGAACATTATTTTATATTGGCACCTTGCCGTCTTGACAGACGATAGTTTGTGCTTTAAAAAGGCATAATATCTTGTACCTATGGTGGTAGCGAATGTGACTGATAAGGCCAATTTGCGCTGTAAATGTCTGTTCACAGTGGGTGCATGTGAATACGTGGTCATTTCCACCATCATGCACCATCTTACGTCTCACACGCTCGGTGTGTGACTTATCTGTAATAATTTTCTCCTTTGTCTTTATTCCAATTCTGATCTTTGCCCTCCATGCAACACGTTCAATGGTGACTTGCTCCCACTGTGCATTATCAATGCCTGTATCAATCATGTCCCGCTTACATACATCTTTGTATCGTAGTAGAGGTCGACCCTGAGATCTCTTACCCATCTGTAATTCATCAAAAAAGATGTCCTTTGGTATTCTACCATCATCCATCCTCCTAAGATGTCCTATCCATCTAAGTCTACAAAGACTGAGCATGGAATAAACCGTCTCACAATCTGATCTTTCCGCATTTTGACATGCGGCCATTCCATACCTGTTACAAATGAGGAGGCCAATTTAGTGGTTAACTCCCAAGGTAAATTAAATATCCACCATGGGTATGTTAACGGTAGAGCTGCCACCGTTTTACGAGATAGCGGCAGTACTCTCATTGGCGTTAAGAGAGACTATATCTTACCATCACAATATAGCGGTAAATATGTTACAAGCAGAACTTTCTCAGGTAACATCGAGAAATACCCGCTTGCATGGGCATACATAAGTACACCATTTCTTACAGGAAAGGTCAAATGCGCAGCATTAACCAATCCTTGTTGCGATGTTATCATTGGTAACCTTCCTGAGGTAAATGATATGCCACATGACAGTATTACATCCACTGTCACTTGTAACATTGAAAATACCATTTCACCTTCATCACAAATCACCATTCATGATGTATTACCACCTGTAAATGAATGTATGTATGCCAATTCGGCAACGTCAGCACATGAATGTAGTTGTTTGAATGTAACACCAACTTGTAATGTGAATGATAACCTTGAGATTACAAATGCAGTAACCAGATCCACTGCTCAAATGCAAGATCGAATCGATCAGACAGAGGCTTTACAACTAATAAGCCCAGTTGTAACATCTCCTGAAACAACCAGGGAGAAATTTATAACAGCTCAAAAAGCCGATCGATCGTTGCAGAAGTATTTTAAACTAATAGGCCAAAAGCCACGAGTAGCAAAGAATGCTAAAGGGTATTTTGCTCTGAAAAACGGAATTCTGACACGGTACTATACCAAAGGTTCTAGCACTACAGAACAAACGGTGCTACCTTCAGAAAACCGCAACCAAGCATTAAAGCTAGCGCATGACATACCCTTCGCAGGGCACATGGCTTATGCTAAAACAAGAGCAAGGTTACTTACTCAATTCTATTGGCCTAAATTCTGCAGTGATACCAAACAGTATTGCAGATCGTGTGACATCTGCCAAAAGCTTGTTAAAAAGGGTAAACACCCGCAAGCTGAACTGCAAATCACTGATTTGGCAAGCAGACCGTTTGAAAAGATCTCGGTCGATATAGTTGTTCCTCTTAACCACATAACATCGAGAGGAAATAAATATATTGTAACAATAATTGATCTCTGTAGTCGGTGGCCAGAAGCAATTCCGATGAAGAACATAACTTCCAAAGACATCATGGAAGTCTTCTTCCATATTTTTGCAAGGGGAGGATTCCCTGATACTATCCTCTCAGATCGGGGTAGTCAGTTCATTGCCTCAGCTACGCAAGCCTTTACTAAAATGTTGGGTGTGTAGCAGTGTTTTAACAGCCCCTACCACCCACACTCCACTGGTATTATAGAAAAGATTAACGGTGATCTTAAACATATGCTCTCAAAAGTTACCCAAGAACGCCCTGAAGATTGGGATACGTATCTACCTGCTATTTTATTTGCATACAGGGAAGTGCCCCATTCCAGCACTGGATTCTCACCATTTGAAATTGTATATGGTGCCAAACCACGCAGCCCATTATCTTTGTACCAGTCTATGTTGACTGAAAGTAAAACTATACCTACACCCATTTCATCGTATGAACATTGCGCGATAGAATCATGAAATCATGTGTGTTAGCGAAAGAAGCACTACAAAAATCAGGTGCTATCTACCGACAATACGCTAACAGAGGAAATAGAACAATTACTCTGACGCCAGGACAGGACATTCTTCTTCTATTGCCAAGTGACAGAAATCTTCTCACAGACTCATGGCAAGGACCGTTTAAAGTGTTACGACAAATTTCTACAGTAGATTACGAAATTGCAGTTAGGGACAAACATAAGATTTTCCATATTAACATGCTTAAACCATATTACCACAGGGAAGACGACCAAGTAGAAACTACAGCAAGCACAACAATAGTGGACCAGACAGATGACAATGATATTGACGAGATACCGACACCAGTACTTGACACGACAACCAACCTACAGGACATAAAGGTAAATCCTAAGCTGACGCAGACACAGACCGACAGTTGCAGACAAGTGTTACAAGAATACAGTACAATGTTTTCTAACAACCCAGGACAGACAGACTTAGTGCATCATCATATTATTTTGACATCCGACATCCCAATAAAATGCAGACCATATTCCATTCCTATACATTACAAAGACAAATTACACCAAGAAATCATTGATTTAGAAGCAAACCATATCATCCGACGTTCACAATCACATTTTTGTTCTCCTATTGTCATTGTGAGGAAAAAGGACAACACAATAAGACTCTGTGTTGACTATCGGAAACTTAACAGCATTACACAGTATGATTTGGAGCCAATGAGCTACTGTGAAGATATACTAACTGAACTGACTGACTCACGTTACTTTACTAAACTTGACATGACAAAAGGTTACTGGTAAATACCTGTACATGCTGACAGCATACATCTGACAGCATTTGCCACACCCTGGGGACTATACGAATGGTGCAAATTACCATTCGGGCTAGTTAATGCTCCAGCCACATTTGTCAGAATGACAAGACTTCTTTTGACAGACATTTCTAACATCATTTGGTACATGGACGACATTTGCATACATACAAAGAACATGACAGACCACATAACAGCACAACAGCAGACATTCGACAGGATTAGACAACATGGACTGACAGTAAAACCGTCCAAAGTTGATATAGCCTTTCAAGAAATTTCATTTTGGGCTATAAGATCTCAAATGGCTTTATATCGACTGACGATAACATCATGTCCAGAATTTTGAAATTGTTGCTTCCGACAACCAAGAAAGAGTTGCGAAGTGTGTTAGGTCTTTTAAATTATTATAGACAATTTATTCCTCATTTGGCTGAATTGACCAAATGCTTCACTGATTTACTAACAAATAAACAACCTAATGTCATTGTGAACAGCGAATGTTTAAGGCCTGCATTTGCGAATATATTAGGTTATTTTTCTAGTGAACCTACTCTAAAATTACCCAATCTTAGCAGTATTTTCAGGTTAAGATGTGATGCGAACTCCGTAGCCATTGGAGGAGTGCTTCTTCAAGAACACGACCAAATCTTGTACCCTGTATACTACGTCTCTCGAAAACTGAACACCAGGGAACGGAATTACAGCACGCCGAAACTTGAAGCCCTCGCTCTTGTGTTTTCGGTACGTAAACTGTCAAGATTTCTGTTAGGAAAACATTTCATTGTAGAGACAGACAATAGTCCATTGACGATTATCACCAGAGAAACTCCAAGTAACCACAAAGTGGCAAGATGGTCCCTTCTTCTACAGGACTTTAGCTTCGAAATCAGACATATAAGAGGCTCACAAAACTCACTGGCCGATCTTCTATCTAGATGTCCATACGACTTACCCAGTAGCCATGTAACACCCGAGCACACTGTAGATGGTGTATAAACTGCAAATTAAATAGTGCTCAACACCACAGCCAATTGTGACATCATGTCAGTAACGCTGTGAAGAATGATGTGATAGGGAAGATTTAATCCCCCATTGTAAATAAATTGTGTAGATATTATTATTATGTGAATGAATGTGTCGTATAACTGTGAGATATGTGAAAGAATGCAATTATTATTGTAAATATGTAATATTATAAGAAACAGACACTACAAGTGTCACAGGACCGTACTACAGGACCCAAAGACTTATTGAACTCGAAATGTGTCAAGTAATCCTGAGTACATGCACAAAGATGAGTCCACGGCGTTTTAACAAGTACGAATGATGACCATGACAACCTAATCCGAGAAGAACACGGAAGAAACTATCCAACAGCTGATTACAACAACTCGTTGCTCCGTTTGTTTAAAGTCCATCTAGAACGGAAGACCTTAATGTGAATGTCAACATAACACATTTGAGGAACAACACAGCTGTACACTTCCGGTATGTTTGCATATTAATTTGAAAGTTAGCATACGATACTAAAATGGTCATAAATCTATGACAATTTTATGAAACTTTGGGTATGAAATATTTCCATATACGGAATTGTATATGTTGATTTTTGTTAGATGTAATCTCAGCATCGTAACTTGAGTTACTTTTTCACAACAGTGACCTTGTGTTCACTTTTGTCAATAAGTATCAAATTATGACACTAAGAAATGAAAGTATACTTGTAATTCATTTCGTTGAAAGAATGATGAAATTACCGTCCCTAACTTTTATTTATAACCAAGGGACATAACTAAAAACTGTTGGTGATGTGTAAATATGTATTGAAACTATCAACATGTTTGCTTGATGGGTAACACGTCAATGTGACGTCATTTGTGTATGGAGAGAATTGCCAAAACTGTAGACCTTCATTGGACACTCTGATTAAATAAGGTTAGAGGTCTAATGTTGGAGTTATCTTACAGGTAGATACTCACGGTCTGACCTGACGATTTGGAATTTTTGTTTTTTGGTTGAGAGGTAGGGGCGAGTTAGCCGTAACCTACTGGACTGACTGTGTCACAATACAGCGAGGTAATATCCATCAAAGTGATTGTACTTGACGGGTGTACTTGATGGTTAAGCATAAAGATTGTATGCATATTGTTTGCTAATCACCTGTACATGTTAATAACAATCAAAGATTTATGTCAGATGAAGTACAAAGTTCGATTCTGACAAGGTAAATAACAGCTATATAGAGTACATGAAAGGAAAACCTTTCATGAAAAAGGGGGGTGAAGAGTGTCGGATTGTCCCCCGGAGTTGCAACGCCTTGTCTGTACCAACGCCAGGCAATGCAACCGAGCTCAACGCTGAGCTATGTTAAACACTACAGTTATAACGCGGCGTCTTCGACAGCGCCAGAGAAGCCCAGCCGGGTTCAACACTGAGCGACACTAAGCAGTCATGGGTCAGCGGGAACACAGCGTGAACATTGTGGGTCACGCAAGGTGACTCAACTCCAACTAACGTGTATGCTGAACGGCTGGTCAGACAGGGCTTGGGAGCCGTACTGGACGGATGCGATTGAATGAGGCCTGAGTGTTTGAGCAAGCATTGATAGCTAGCCTGTATGACTGTTGGAGACTGAACGCCTGGTGTGTTTGACTTGTAAGTGGATTGCATTGATGTATTCTTTGATTGATTGTATTTATGATATAATGATATTGTGAATTGTAATTGCGCGATGCCTGTATTGTTTCTGATGAGTGCATTGTGCGAATAAAGAGTGCGAATTATATCATCAGGTATTCACATCGAGTTATTTAATAGTAATATTTAGTATCTCACTTGTCGGTAAACGAGCTACATTTCTTGCCTCACGCAAGATCCTGACAGTAGGACTTGTCCTTCTCGCCAGCATAGCTCTATTAGTTGGTGAATCTGTAGAGTGAGTGTGTCTTGCCCACTCCTGATAACCTCTATTGGAATCCCATCCTTACCTGGAGCATTGCCAGATGCAAGTTCATTTATAGCACACTTAACTTCTGTTATGGTGGGAAGTGTGTCCAGGTGGTCAAGAGTTGGTAGTGTCTCTATGGCGTTGAGGGCATCATCCGCTAGTTTGGTCTCACTTGAGTAAAGCTCCAAATAGTGCTCTACCCATCTGTCCATCTGCTGTTTCTTATCAGTTATGATTTCTCCAGTCAAAGTTTTCAATGGTGCACTTCTTTTAATCACTGGACCACAGGCTTTCTTTATTCCTTCATACATGCTTCTGGTGTTTCCCTTATCACTTGCGATTTGAATGGACTCACATAACTTGATCCAATAATCATTTGCACACTGCCTGGCAGCCTTTTGCACATCCTTCCTAGCTTGCTTTAGCTCACTCAGAGTGTTATGTATTGGTCTTTCCTTGTTTCTTAAGAGAGCTATCTTCTTCTCATCAATCAAGGGCTGTAGAGTCTGGCTGTTTGCCGCAAACCAGTCCTGCTTCTTATGATCCACAGTGCCGTAAACCCCTACGGCAGTTTTATAAAGAGTTTCCTTAAGTTGACCCCACTTTTCATTTACTGTTCAATTTTCTGGTGTATCAGTGAAAGCGTCTTCAAGTTGCTGTTGAAACTGAAAGCACTTTTCTGGATCGTGAGTGTTAATAATATTAATCCTGGGCCTAGATGTGTGTTTAGCTGTGCAGATTCTCTTTGGTCTCAGTCTAACCCTTGCAACAACCAAAGAGTGATCCGTATCACAGTCAGCACTTTGGTAACTTCGAGTCAATGATATATGGTTCAGATGTTGTCTCCGTGTGATAATGAAGTCCAGCTGGTGCCAATGGCCGGATCTTGGATGTTTCCATGTGACCTTATGCAGCTCTTTTGTTTTAAAAAAGGAGTTTGTAATACATAGGTCATTTCTGGTGCAATGTTCCAGCAGCCTTTGTCCATTTTCATTCATGCGACCAATGTTGTATTTTCCAAGGCACACTGGCCATGAATTTGAGTCCTTGCCCACACGAGCATTGAAATCACTGAGCATATAAATGTAGTCAGAACGAATCCTTCACATCATCAGAGGAATCGAGTGTCGGTGCATACGCAGTAATAATGGTGGCAAAACTACAATAGGTTGCCAAGCGCAGGGATAATTGTCTTTCATTTCCTCCTGCTGGAACTTCAATCATTCCCAGTAGCGAATTCTTCACTGCAAAGCCTACACCGTGTTGCCTTTTTTCTGCCTGCCCTCTACCCTTCCAAAAAAAGGTGTAATTGTTTTCCCTGAGTGACCCTTCCTCAGCGAGACGAGTCTCCTGCAGACCAGCAATATCAATGTTAAGATGACTGAGTTTGGCATCAATCACAGCCGTTTTTCTCACATTGTTAATATTGGTTAAGTCAGTGGAAAATCCTGGACACATGGTTCTCAAGTTCCAGGTTGCAAGCCGTAGCTTGAGGTTTCCATTTTTCTTTTTATTAGTACCTGGTGCATTGGTTTTACAGCCTGCGATTCAGATTTTGTCCTAGCCCCAAGCACCCATTGAAGCAGGCAGGCCTTGTGGCGGATCAGCACCCAATTGGTCGGGGGCTGCCCAGCTTGAGGTGGGCAGTGACACCTGTAGGTGTCTCCCACCGTCAGAGGCAACGCGTGCGCCCCATGTCTACACCAACTGACAAGGACTTATGACCCGTAACAGTTGCCTCTCGCTTTGATTCCGAGATTTCACCAATTAAAAAAATTTCATCATTTTAAAGGGGAGGGGGGCATACTGCCACATAGCGTACTGACGTAATGACGTCATAGAAAAGGGTAGAGGAAACTTCTAAGCAGGAAGACCCCACAGAGAAACGTGGAAGCCAGTTGTAAACAGCGAGAACGTCACAGTGATGTAAACTGACAACACAGAGACTGGCAGGGATGACTGAAGGATAAAGCAGGAGTGTTGGATGCCGGAGCATTTTTGATGTGGCTAGGAATCTTGTTGGCATTAGTCAATGGTTATCCAGATGATAACAGAGAGAAGAATGTTGTAGCGGATTGCTAGCGTCGTTTATGGAGAAAATGCGGGCGGAAACCTAGACTGAATCGATGCGGCAGCGAAGCCAGACTTGGTCAACAGAACGAAGAAGGTATATAGATGAATAGCGGTCATGGCGAATACTTTGTAACAAGGTTTGGGTAGTTAACATGATGTACTCTTGTCATTGGATCTTAAATACCAGCCTGGGGAAAAACAGGCAATTTAAGGATGCAAGATACTATGTAATCTCAACAAATGTTGTTAGCTGTATTATTAAAAACAGCGGTTCTTTATAGTTGAAACCAGCCGTCTCTGATTTCACTTTGTACGTTGTCAGTTGGAGGCTCCAGTTACTGCCAATGTTATTAATTTGTGTTGAGCCTAATATAGTTAAGCCTGACTGTTGGTTTCATGGAAATTCAGATACAAGTTATGTTAAGAATGAGGGAAAAACAATATTATGGCAGTTGAGTCATGTCGTCTGGATGGAGCCCTAGTGGTTAGCGTCCCTAGGTTGAGAGGTTGAGAGAAAGCAGGGTCCAGGGACCGGAGGGGTTGTAGACTGAAAGCACCTATACCCATGCCCTGAACATATTCCACGTAATAGAGTGTAGTAATAGCTCCGCTCACCCCACGGACATTGTTATATTAATCCCCATCAATATCAAAATGAACAGAGAAAATTGCAATTTATGATTCAAAGCTGAACAAAAACAGTTATAATGGACATAATTAATTGTAGAGAACAGCTTTTATCAACTAACATAAACAACAACAAATAACTAAAAAAGACAGACACTTTACGACTGCTAACTAGAACACATTTACATGTTAGATTATTTTATTCGATTCAAGGACTAGCATGAAGGAGTTGAGTTGAGTCAAGAACTGACATTTCAGCAGTAGGAACATTCCCATAAGTGTTCTGTCCTCATCTTCAACAACCAGCGAAGAGTCCCAATTGGCATGAAGGTTTCTGAGCAAGTCAATTCACTTAAATCTGGCTTAGTGATTGCCCATACAATTTATTTAGTTATTCTCTCTTGTCTTGTATATTCACTTAAGATATTTATATTCTATAAATATTCTACTGTTGGTAGCTTTCCTAATTTGTGGAATTTTGCCCTTCGACCCAATTGTAACCTATACTATCAGTTTGATCATAGTGGAAGGAAGTTCAAATATAACTGGGAGAGAAAACAGCATGCCAAATGAACAAAATTGACAGAAACTTGTGACCCGATGTAATGGATATATGAGAAAAGTGAATAATGACAATATGTGAATGCTTGAGTTGATTCTATCATGTGATGACATTTACATATAAGGGAAATATCTTAAAACCCTTTATAATGAATGTGGTTTTAAACTCACAAAAATTCTTGATCCAGCACCAAGAAAGAGTTAATGCTCTTACTGCTGAGAGACAGCTCAGAATCCTGGATGACTACAGTAATTAAACAGAGAAGCCATAAAATAAATATTTGCATTCAGAAATGATTACTGCCAATTGGTTTTGTTTTACTTACTGGCCGCATAAACAACAAATTGTATATTTTGACAAGTGAAATAATGATGTCTGTACTGATAATCTGTAACTGCATTATTAACAAGCTTCTTAAATTCTTCCTTCTCCTATAACCAAGAAGGTTGCAGTAGCATCACTCCCACTGAGGTTTTAGGGCAATGTTTCCCAACCTTTTTTGTGCCATGCCCCACTTAAGCCTTTCTAAAATTCATATTGCCCACCTCCCCTGCCCCAGGGCCCCCCCCCCCCCCCTCAACATATACATTATTTTTAATATTCAAAAATTGAAATGTTCACTAAAGAAACTTGAATGATAGGTTTTAGGAAGAAATCACTAGGTAATTATTGAGCAAACACAGTAAGTAAATTTTCAAAACATATAAAGGAGAACAGAAATTCAAGTACAAAATAATTTTAATGAAAGATTTTTCTATATTATTTTAATTATTAGTAATTATTTATTATTTAAATTTAGTGAGATCCTTGCGCTTGATGCTTGCTGCAAAGAGATCTTATGTCAGGTTCCAATTTAGTTAACTTCAGTGTCAAGTCTCCCCGTTTTGTTATATTCAGCCGATTTCTTCCATTTTCGAATTGCCCCCCTTAACAGTCGAATTGCCCCCCTGTGGGGCGTGGGCCCCACGTTGGGAAACACTGTTTTAGGGTGTTATGGACAATTTAAAAATCTAGTGAAGCCATCCCTCTCCAGACACTAGAATTCATACACTATGTAAATAATGTTGTGGGTACAATTTATCATTTTGAAGTTGCAGCAGGACAGAGGTCATTACAGCCTTTACAATTTCTGTCTACTTAGGGTGTTTTAACAAAGGATACATGTACGGAAGGCAGTTATGGCAGTGAAATGGCTAGCATGCTTGTCTGGTGGTCAAGTGTTAGAATCCCCTTCAAGGTGGGGGATTTGTTTCATTGACCAGGGCTTTCTGATCGACCCCGCCTATAATGAGTACCAGGACATTTTCTGTGAAGTAAAGGTGGCTGGTGCGATATTGACCACATCACCTATTGAGTGCCAACTGGCATAAAATATGAGGATAGCACCATACAGGCATTATGTCTCATGGCATGAAAAGGGTCTTTTCCCTTTACTTGTACACAGGACCTCCTGATATCGTTTTGCCTGTGTCCCAAAAAAAAAGGCTATGAAAACACCCTCAACTGGATTCAAACTCTACACTTTTCAAATTAGAAGCAGATTTTACTCCAACAATCTTAAAACTCATTGAAATTAGAAGAAACAACAAAAAGAACCATGAAAAGTATGAAGAAATTCACAGAAAATTTAGGAAACTATGCAAAGAGGCAAAAGAAGCAAGGCTTGAGGAAAATTGAAAACCATTACAACACCTGGAATAACAAAATAATGCACAAAAGAATTAATGACACCACTAACAAAAGAACACACACATCAACAGGTTGCCTAAAACCGAAGATGGCAAAATCATAATAGAAAAAGATAAGATTTTACATGCGTGGTCAGATTACGTGATAGACCTTTATGATGATTCAAGAGAAGAACAGTATGATATTCAGAATAATAATGAAGGACCATAAATTTTGAAGATGGACGTTCAGAATGCTCTTAACATTAGAAAAATGGCAAGACCCAGGGTCTTTGAAGAAGGTAGTTTGCTGCTGGTTTCCTTCCTGGCAGTGACCATACTGCCGGAGACTGTAGCCATTGTCTCATTAAAGAGATCGTCTGCCTACCGTAACAAAACTTGAGACCATAACTATCTGTTAGATGCCCTCAAAATTTCATCCACTACCTGCCTTCTGTAGTTTCGTGTGAAAATTTTCCTAAAACGGATTTTTTAAAAAAAAGCACAATATTATACAGTGTTGGTTTAATGACCCTGTTGTCCCAGAATAAATCTTCTATGTATTCTGTCCACCTTTTTATTATATCGGTCTTATCAACACATGAAAGCTGGCAAGGCCCCCGGTACAGATAATATCACAACAGAAATTATTAAAGCTTTAGAAGAATATGGAATAGATCAAGTCATCATACTGCTGAACACATTATATGATACTGAAGATATACCTTCTGAATTATGTAACTCTGTATTTATTGCAATCTCAAAGAAATCAGGAGCCTTGGAATGTGATCAACATAGAACAATTAGTATAATGAGTCACATCACAAAGATTTTGCTACAAATTATCATGCAAAGAGTGAGGAAGAAAATACAACCTGAAATAGGGGAAGAACAATGTGGGTTTGTAGAAGGAAAGGGTAAAGTAAATGCTGTGTATATGCTGCGATCAGTTATTGAACATGCTATAGAAGTAAACAAGGATTTACATTTTTGCTTTATTGACAACACAAAGGCTTTCGATAGAATTAGACATGTTAACATGGTGGATATGCTTGCAGATCGACAAATTGATGGGAAAGACATTCTTCTTCTTCTTCTTCTTCAGCATTCCGAGCCATTGAGGTTCTTTGCTACAGATACAAGCCGTCTCCATTCGTCTCTCTGGTTGAGAGAGCCATACAGCACAACTGGTCTAATCAGTGTTTTGTATATTGTGATCTTGGTGTTACAAAATAGCGCATTTGATTTTAGCAGATGGTGTAGAGCATAGTATATCTTATTTCCAGAGTTGATTCTAGCTTGTATTTCTTCCCTTATTATGTTGGAGCAGTTGAAGATTGTACCTAGGTATTTGTATGTTTCCGTTCCTTCAATGGTCATATTATCTATTTGTATGTGGCCAGAGTTTTTAACCATTCCTTCTCTTGAAATTACCATATATTCTGTCTTATCTTGGTTGATAACCAGCCCCATTTGTTGAGTTTTTTCCTTTAAGTGAGTCAATATTTCCAATGTCTTTTGTTCATTTTCCCCTATAATATCTATATCATCTGCATAACTAAGCAGTTTTGATGTTCCTCCAATAGCACATTCCTCCTTTACCTTCCTTACAACTTTCTCTAGAGCCAGATTGAAAAGGAGCAGCGATAATGCATCACCCTGTTTCAAGCCAGATGTTATTTGGAAAGGGTCTGATTCCCTGCCTTTATATGTTACTATATTACAAGTATCTTCCATGCATAATCTGGTCATGTTGATTAACTTCCTTAGTATTCCAAATTCCTGCATAGCATTCCATAGACTATTCCTATGGACACTATCATAAGCCTTTTTAAAATCCACAAAAATGTTATGGAGATCTCTTTTATATTCCCAACTTTTCTCGGCTATTTGTCGTAAGATAAATATCTGATCTATTGTTGATCTGTTTTGTCTGAAACCCGCCTGGTAGTCACCTAATATGTCTTCTGAATATGGTTTTAGTCTATTTAGTAATACCGCGGATAGTATCTTATAGCTTATGGACAGGAGTGATATTCCTCTATAATTTTCACATTGGAACTTGTCTCCTTTCTTAAAGATAGGTATCAATAATGACTCTTTCCAGTCATGGGGTAATTCTTCTGTCCTCCAGATTTTTATTATTAGTTCGTATAGCTTTAGATGTAATGCATGGCCGCCTGCCTTTATAAATTCAGCAGCAATTCCATCAGCCCCAGTTGCCTTATTGTTTTTAAGTCGTGTTATAACGTATAGGATTTCTTCAAAAGCAGGTTCTTCAATTTGTAGTTCACACGTTAGAACCACTTCCTGTGGGAAAGTGTTACTTGGAGCTTCACACTTGTAAAAAACATATATTGGAAACAACAAGCTGCCATAAGGACTGATAATGAAGTGAGACAATATCAGCCTATTAAGAGAGGTGTTAGGCAGGGATGTGTAATGTCTCCAGATCTTTTTTCCCTGTACAGTGAAAATATTTTCAGAAATGTAGAAGATATAAATGGAATCAGCATTGGAGGACAAAACATCAATAACATTAGATATGCAGATCATACAGTATTGATTGCAAACAATGAGCAGGATCTGCAACAATTAGTAGGTTGTTGTACACAGTGAGCAACTGGGGTTAGAATTAAATTGTAAACAGACACAGATTATGGTTGTCACTAGGAAGAACGAAATACCACAATGTAATATACAAGTAAATGGGAATATTCTTCGACAAGTGAATCGGTACAATTATCTCGGAACAGTCATAACATCTTATGGGAAATGCCTTGAAGAGATTAGAACAAGAATCGCCATGGCGAAATTAGCCTTTAGCAAGATGAAAAACATTCTGACCAAGAAAAAGATGTCAACTGAAACGAGAAAAAGAGTATTGAGGGGATACATAGAGCCTGTACTTTTGTTATGGATGTGAAACTTGGACAATGAGCAGTCAAGCTGAAAAACATCTGATGGCTGCAGAAATGTGGTTTCTGAGGAAAATGCAAAGAATACCATGGACAGACAGAAAAACCAATGACCAAGTACTATAGGACACAAATGAAAATAATAAATTGATTAGAGAAATTAGACGTAGACAGTCAAAATTTTTTGGACATGTTATGAGAAGAAATGGATTAGAGAACTTAGTGACAACTGGCAAGATCAAAGGGAACAGACCAAGGGGAAGACTGAGAAGTAAATACCTGAATGGCTTGGCCACATGGCATGGTCGAGACAGGAACACTGAGCTGATCCACGACTCTGGTGATCGAGTGAAATGGTGAGTCATGACCGCCCACGCTTTCCGGCATGGCACATGATTAATTGATTGATGAACTATAATTTCTCCATGTTTTCCTCTGATATTATTTTACTTCTTTGTAAATGTTTTAATATTTTCATTCAATCCTTTTGAGTTGTGTTTTATTTCTAGATCCTTTATTTCTTTTAATTTTAACCAAATTCACGCCTCTTAGGCAATTCTGCACATGTGACATATTTCTGTCTGTCAAAAAAAAAAAAAAACTGTTATTTACTGCCATTATAGTACCTTACGGTTTATGGCAGAGGGGTCTTTGAGCCTAAGGAATTAAGGCCGCCTGGTTAGTGCAGTCACCGCGAACCGTGCAGGTTAGGATTTTCTTTTTGCCCCCGACAGAAAAAAATCCCACACCTTACCGAGGGATCGAACCCAGATCTCCTGAATGAGAGTCCAGCATTCTAGCCACTCGGCCAGCCACTCCTCTCTCTCTCTCTGTCCATTAACGTATATTCTGGAGTGTTCTTTGCTTTCTTCCTTTGAGTCATTTTGCTCAAGATTATATAAGTTATTCACAACTGCTTTTTATTT
The DNA here is from genome assembly GCA_963921405.1 of Cepaea hortensis. Taxonomy (NCBI): domain Eukaryota; kingdom Metazoa; phylum Mollusca; class Gastropoda; order Stylommatophora; family Helicidae; genus Cepaea; species Cepaea hortensis. The sequence goes on from OY992888.1 coordinate 51,819,611, forward strand.
TCCTTTACTGGTAAGATGGTATTTTCAGTTTATATGCTAGTTTTCACACATTCCCATTTTGAATGAATTTTCTCCTCTGGATTTTCATGTCGGTATTGTTCTATGCTTTCAATTATTAGCCTATCATATTTATTATTTACTTCGACCAGGTATAGTAAACTACTATCGTTTATGATTCTTCCATTGATTGTTAGTCCAGGCGGATCGACTTAAAAAAATAACTGTTTCTGTGTATAAGTTGAAGAGGCTTGGGGACAACACCTATTATAATTCCTGGGTTTTTAAGTTTTATTTGTAATGTCACAACTAACAACAGGATTGTGGTCAGAGTTGATAACAGCACCAGGCTACATTTTGGCATTTTTAACATTGTTTTTAAATCTATTTCTAATCATAATGTAGTCAGTTTAGTTTCTTGTTCTATCTCCAGGGTTTTTCCACATATAGTTTCCTTTGGTCATGTTGTTTTTAAACGTTGTAGTTTGGCAGTGGATAAAGAATGTGAGTACATAATGGAATATTTCAATATGTGTGTGTGTGTGTGTGTGTATACAGATGAAAAGAAAGAATATTAAGGCAGGAGCAGAAAACAAACAAAGAAATACTACCAACTCTGGGATTGAGCAAAGTATTACTGAACAAGGTTAAATTGTGGTGACTAAGGTAATTCAGCCTTATAAATTGCTCCTTTTTAAAGAATGTGCTGTAGAAAAAAGCAGAGAGGAAGCACGCAAGAGGAAGACAATGTTACCGTTGGATGGACAACATCAAGAGATGGACGGGAAGAAGCCTTACAATTGCACCATAAAGATGCAGGACAGAGGGTGTTGGTGACTCATTAGAGCCACCTTCAGTGCATAGATGGTGAGTATAAGCCAATGAATCTAACATATATGTGACATCATATACCTGATATTTTGATCTTCTTCACTGTTTTATTGGTGTTGTTGTCGACAAGCACATTGACAGCAATGCTCTCACCATGGTAATATTTCTGCAGATAAAAATTCAAGAACTTGTGAATAAACTGTAGAAAACTGTCTAAAAATGCCTCATGACATTAAAACTACATGTTTCTAAGCATTAGTCATTAGTCGCGGTTCCAACATCACAGCAAAGGGTCATCCCCATTATGCTCCGTTCCTGTGCCAGTGACTATTACATAAAATGTTCCCCACTGCCCCATGTGAAAAGTGGAAAAGACAGGAGTCTCGACAAACAACGGTCCGCCCAGGCACACTGTGCAAAATGCCACTGCCACAATGTCACCACATAAGTCCTCTACGAACAATACAGCTCATCCTTGATAGATTTGGCAGTCACATTCCCAACCAACATGTTTCAACAAAATTTAAGAGATTTATTTTCAATGGTTGTTGAGTAAAAAGCACATTAAATATTGGCTGCTACATAACCAGACAGCCCTTCTGGGACCCACAAGTATGTGAATGAAAGAGAGATTTAAAAAAAAACATAGAGAATTAGAGTCACTGATAAAGCATTGTGGGAAAGACATAGAAGGACCTACAAGAGATTGTAAAGAATAGAAGAGGCAGACATAAGATTTTTGGTAACCTTCAATCCATTATGACTAAAAGACAGAAGAAAGGTTACTTTCATCAAGTCCTATCTCTTACACAGAATCAATTTAAATTTAATACATACCTGCAAATATCAAACAATTAGTAAAAAAAACATAATAAGAAATTCCATTGTAAAGGTAAGAATAAGGGGCCCTTTTCTCCTTTTCTACACTCCAGGCATATAATGATAACAACATATTTTTATAGACAAAATAACACTTAATCTGTGATGTGGTTACCATCACATCAGCTCTTTTACTTTCCAGAACATTTCCTGGTATCCATTTTAAGCTGGGTAAATTGTGAAAAATCCCAGCTTGAAAGGGGATTCATAATATGATCACTGGGCTAACAGAGTGTGAAAATCCTTTGAAAGCACAAAATGTGTCTTTGCAGTAGAATGTTAAAAATATGAATAACCAAACTGAGTAATCTAAATGATTTGAAAGAGGCTAAGACACATAGAAAACATATCAAAAATATCATTAGCAGGCAGTCAACATTTATTGGCTACATTACGAGAATAGAAAAATTAACGTACCGTAACAACTTGTATGATTAACAGAAAAAATGGAAAGAATATTGAAATGATTTTGGACAACCTTACATCATGGGATGGAAAGATATCATTACATGAACTGATACTTTCTGAAACTGAGCAGAAGCACCTATAGAAAATTAGAATACACCAGATGATGATCACGATGTCTCTTCATTATTAAAAATATTAAATTACTTACCTCTTTGTCAAGTGATGCCTCCAGACGTATGCTCCCAGGGCTCATAATGAAATCTTTGACAGCTTCAGCATTGGGCTGAGGGGCGGGCTCTTCTGGTGCATATGTCAGCTTACGGATAGCTAAACGCACTGAATTTCTGGGATATTACGATAAAAGTATTTAGTTATGTAAGCAAAAAATGTTGTCTCCTGTATTCAAACAAGATTCTGACATTCATGGAAGGTGCTGATATAGAGACAAGACAATGGCTATACAACATGAACTTTCCTACACAAAACAAGTTAAGGTATGACAAAAAGAAGATACAGTCTTCAAACATCATCATGTCTCAATAAGCATGGGTAGTCATGGTTTGCCATCTCTCATGATCACCAGTATATGTTTTATTGTCCTCTTTATGTCATGTGGCCAAGCCCTTCAGGTGTGCATCCCTGTTTTCCCCTTCCCCTATTCATATAAGTTTGCCAGCTGTCACTAAGATTTCATGGTTATTTCTTCTCATAATATTCCCCCCAAAATGTTGATTCTTTATGTCAAATTTCTCTAATAAATTTACTTGAATTCCAACAACTCAACATATAACCTGCCTTATCAAAGTAAATCTTATTCTTCCATCCCATAATCCCATCTGTGGGCTATTAGGGTACTACAATAGATGTGTTCATAGTCTTGCTATTTTCAGAAATATTTTCTATCAATAAGATTACCAGCATTATTGTGTGCCATGACGATCTAGGGGAATAAAGCCTTGTTTAAAAAAAAAAAAATCTAATATAGATATGAAGGAATCAGGAGTTTATTGATGGTGGATAATGTTAGTGAGAAAGAAAGTCTGGGTACTGGTGGAGATATTCCCCCATGTTTCCTCATCTCATATGACCACCAGAATAGTGGATCAGTTCGATATTCTTGTCTTGATCATGCCATGTGGCCAAGCCATCCCAGATATTTACTTCTCTGTCATCCTCTTGTTCTATTTTTCCCTCAATCCAGTTGTCACCAAGCTCTTTGGTTTATTTCTTCTCATAACCCTTCTTGTGCTCAAAAACTTTTGACTACTTCTAATTTCTCTAATTAGTTTACAGTTTTCATTTGGTTGGTCAATGGTTTTTGTCTGTCCATGGTATTCTTTGTATTTCCCTCAGAAACCACATTTCCACTGCCATTAGATGTTTTTCAGCTTGTCTGCTCATTGTCCACGTTTCACATCCATACAAAAGTACACATTATATGTAGCACTTCAACACTCTTTTCCTCATTGCATCTGACATCTTTTTATTGGTCAGTATGTTTTCTTGTTCTAATCTCTTCAAGACACCTCCCATCAGATGTTATGAATGTTCCGAGATAGGTATACTGATTCACTTGTTTAAAAATATTCCCATTTACCTAGATATTACATTGTGGTATTTCTTTCTTCTTAGTGATGACCATAATCTTTGTCTATTTACAATTTGCTTGCTTGCTTGCTTGCTTGTGTTCGTTGGCTTGAGCTCCAACGCGAAGTCCTGTATGTCGGATGAAGACATCCTGTTGTCCAACATCAGTGTGATGTCATACAGGACCTGAGTTTTGCGTGAGTACCCGTTGTCCCATGTCTGGCTTATTGGTGTGCAGACTGGTGGTTCCTCGCCGTACAGGCAGACACTCTCCGACTTCGGAGGAATCGGCGATCCTATTGACTTTAGCCAGGACCCCGAAGGGACCTGTTGCCCAGGACGCTCGACGAGGACGCGTCAATAGGTCTTGGCCAGTATATAACCCGGCCCTGGTGCCTTAGAAACACCTCTGCGTCCCTATTTACAATTTAATTCTAACCCATCTACTAAATGTTGCCGATCCTGTTCTTTGTCTGCAGTCAATACTGTATCATCCACATAAGTAATGTTATTGATGTTATGTCCCCATATGGTGATTCCCCTCACATCTTCTAAATTTTTAAAAATATTTTCATTGTATAAAGAAAAAAGATTTGGTGACATTACGCATCCCTGTCGCATACCTGTCTTAATAGACTGATGATTATCAATCCTTATGGCAGCTTGCTGTTTCCAATATATGTTTTTATAAGTCTACGGTCTTTCCCATCAATTTGTAGATCTGCAAGTATCTTCATCATGTTGACATGCCTTACTTTATCAAAAGCCTTTGTGTAGTCAATAAAGCAAAGACGTAGGCCTATGTTTAGTTAGTTAGTTAGTCGACAGAGGCCTTTGTTTAGTTAGTTAGTCGACAGATCATCCTCATTGCACATCGAAACATTCAGTCCGCAAGTGCTTGGATCCCCTCCTCAGCAAATCCCGCAGTATGTAGTGGCTAACGACACCAGTTCTGTGTTGGTTTATCAATCTTCTTTGGCTTCCTGCGTAGTGTTCTTGTTTGGCCACCCCTCTTTTAATTTGCTGTTCTCGCAGTCTGGCCATGGTTGTAGATTCACAGTCATCACTTGGTTCTCGCAAAAGTCTTACTTCTCGTAGAGCATTCAGAATGTCAGCCTGGTCCATGGCGCTTCCGCCCTCCACAGTAGCCTTACCTGCGAGCTTGTCAGCCCGCTCATTTCCTTTTACTCCCGCATGCCCTGGCACGAAGATGAAACTAATCTTTGCCAGCCGAGACCGCTCCAGAGACAGCAACCATTCTCTTCGGATCCACCCCATCTCTATCCTCTTGAGCATGCTCATTGAGTCGCTAAGGAAACATGCCCTAGTGAATGTCTGTGTCTCGAGCCATGTTATTGCTTTACTTACTGCCATGAATTCCATAGTCAGGCTACTTGGGGTCTCAGCAAAAGCACCAGAGTCCTTCTTCACAATTCTCCCTCCGGCCTGAGCAGCAAAGACTCATGAGCTTCTCACATGTCGGACGACCGACCCATCAGTGTAAATGACAGCATCAACCTCTAGCAAATTCTTGAAAATCAACGCTTGTACTTCCGCCTCCACCGCTGCCGGATTTTCTTGTCTGCATTTTCTGTCTAGTTGGATGCAAACTGAAAAGGACGTACAGAAATCTGTTGGCACTTGTAACCACTCCTCGCCAGGTTCTAAGTTTTCAAGTAAACACATCCGTTGAAGAATGTCTTTGGCTTGACCCATCCACGACCTTCCTCTTTTTAACCAGCTACTCTTCACCTTCATAATTTCACTATGCAGTGGATGTTGTATGTTTGCGTTAACTCTGAGGTAGACGCGTGCTCTGAAAATTGTATTCTGTCTTTAATGGTTGGAAAATCAAGAAGGTAGCGCATCGCCCTGCATGCTGTATCTCTTGTACATCCAAGAATAATGCGCATAGCTTCATTCTGTATCCTTTCCATCCTTTCTATCTGCTTACGGCTGAGAGTCAGGATTGCCATTGCATACTCAAAAACAGACATGACCAGCCCCTCATATAGAAGACCTAGATGGCGCTGCTCACAGTTTGCTGCCGCCATAACCCGCATCGCAGCCAAACCCCACTTGGCCTTTGTTATCACCTGGTCTATGTGCTAATTATAAGCAAGGCTTCGGTCAAACCGTATCCCCAGGTAATTTATTGCCTGCATTCTTTCCACCGTCTCTGAACACAGATTAACAGTTGGTGTTGGAGTGTTGACAATATGATTATTCAACGAGAACCATGTGACTGTTGGCTTTGTTGGGTTGACCATTGCCCCAGCTTCAACACACCAAGTACTTATGAGATTGAGTTCGGTTTGTAGTTCCACAGCAACCTCATTCCTATCCTTCCCCTGACGGTACACTAAAACATCGTCGGCATATGACAGTGTCCTCCCCGGTCCATTGATCTGCTTGCTGGTGATTCTCACGGTCTAGGTGTTGAACAGTACCAGAGATAATGGTGATCCCTGTGGTAGGCTAGGATATATTGTTGTTGGTTCCGAAGTCCAACTGCCACATCTAAAAACTACTTTCTGTTGGAAGAGAGCTGCAGCGATCCAACTAAGGAGGAATGGACTTATATTGAGTTCAAGAAGCTGAAGCATTAAAAAATCAAATGGTACTCTGTTGTATGCATCCTCAAGATCAATCGCTGCAGCAAAGGTTTCAATGCCCGAGTGGAAACCTTCATAGACATCATGGACAAAAACTGCTGCATTGGTCCAGGTTTCTCTTTTGGGACGGTACCCTCCCAGAGTAGGTGGGAAAACCCCTTGCTTCTCTAGCTGGCTTGATATTTTTCTGGCAATTAACTTCTTCAGCAGCTTGCCTATTGTATTCTGCATGGTGATTATTCGATATCCCTGAATTTTTGTGTGGTCTTTGCCAGGCTTCAGCAAGGGAATCAGATAGCTGTGTAACCACTCCTCTTTGATGCTAGCACTCCCTATACTGTTATTGTAGATGTCTGTTAGTTTCTCTAGCTCATTGTCGGTACACATATTGACGTCATCATATCTTATGCCATCTGGCCCTGGAGCGCTGTTTTTTTATCGTTGAAGCACAGCCTTGATTTCTTTCACTGTGTCTTCATCCAAAATGTTCAGGGCCTTGCACCTGTCTTAGGTGACCTACTTGGCAAGATTTCGGCCTCCCATGTCTGTCTGGTTGGTCTTCTCTAGATAGTGTTCAAAGAAGGCTTTGCCCTTGTCCCCGTCAGTCCTCTGCCAGATGAGGTCAGCACCTTTGAAGTCAGAAATGCTCTTATTCTTGACTACCCCACTCATGCTTTTGTGTAGTCGCCAGAACAATTTCAGTGACTTGTCTGTGCTTACTCTTTGACATACCTCTGCCCATTTTTCACTTTTAACCACCTTGACCAGTTTTTTTAAATAGCTTACTTTTGTGTGCATCTCTCTTTCTAAGTGCATGCAGGGACTAGGATGGCCAACTCTGTTCTTCTTGGCATTTTGCCATCTCGTTACAGCACTACACTTATCCACCCAGGCCTTCTCCACCTCAAAATTCCATCAAGTGGCTGCTCCCACCTTTTTTTTCTTGCCCTGAAGCTTTCTGCGCTTGTCACGTCTTATTTTACTCACCACATCTTGCCCTGTACTGTCATACTGGAAAGTCTTGACCGTTAACTTGTGCTGCCTAGTTCTGCCTTTCTTCACCAATATGCTGCAAGGGTGGTGGTCACTGCCGTGGTGCCCTAGGACACCCCATCTACACACTGAAGTGAGTGAAGGGGAAACCAGCGCCAGGTCAATAGCACTGTCCTCATCACCTGGACGGCTTGCTGTCCTTTGTTTATGTCCATCGAATGCTCAATTAATGTTCTCAGCAAATACACATTTACTGTACCCTTCTATGAACCCATATTGTTCTCCCCCTATTTCGGGTTGTATTTTCTTCCTAACTCTTTGCATGATGATTCTTAGCAAAATCTTTGTGATGTGGCTCATTATGCTAATTGTTTGATGTTGAGCACATTCCAAGGCTCCTGATTAATAGATAAATCTTCCTGGCTTAGAGGTTAACAACTTTTCTCCGTAGTCTCGTAAATAACGTGACGACAATGAGAATCAGCAGTGGTTCGAATCGCATTGGTAATTTACGGGGTATGTGAGCCAGCCGCTCAGAAAGCAATGGCAAACTACTGAGCGTAATCTTGCCAAAGAAATCATCAATCAGCTGAAAGATGCTGATGTTGACAGCGATGTCCTGTAAAGGATATGCAAACATTTTAAACCCTAGAACTACCAGGATTGTTTTACTGATTACCAACAGGGTCCACATGGACCGTACCACTTAATAGAGTTAAAACTAGACAGTTTTTAATGCAATTATTTTTATTTCGATTTATTAATCATTAAAAAGTGTTTAGATAAATGAATGCTTAAATATTTATAGCGGTGTGAACAATTAGTGGTGTGACTCTTTGTTGGCTGTTGAACAAGGGGACAAATCTAGTTTGGGAATGTCCTGAGTGCAGTGATGTCAGCTCTTAGCTCAACTCAACTTAACCTATGATGAGGAATCAAATGGGAATAAGATAATCCAGCCCACCAAAAACAAGGTGCATATTACCAACTCCACTGAAGAGAACAAGTAACAATTTTTGGACTATGCGCAGGGCACAATAAGTTGAAGTGCCACATGTTTAATACACTAAAGTTAGGAGATGATGAATGTAACTGTGGGACTGGTAAAGTGACAGATAAACATTTGTTGCAGAAGTGTCCAACATATGCAGAACAGAGAAAATTAATATCGTCTACACCCATTCTATTTGAAGACATACTATAAGGAGATGTGGAATTTTTTTTTAACCTATGGCTGAAGATGTAAGAAGAAGAAGAAGTCTCAACATGTATGACTGGCATGTTGTATAATCTTTGATGTGTTGTGTTATAAAATTATTCATTTGTTATGCTGTAGAATCTTTCATACATTATGTTGCAGAACCTTTTGTTTTATCTTGTTACTGAGACTCACCTCTTGTGTGGTTTCTCATCAATGCTATCAGCCACAAATGTCTTGAGCTCATAATCAACCCCACAAGGCTGTAGGAAACATGTATAAAATTGGTATTATTATCTATTCATGTCTGGTTTTGTAATTTGCATAAGTACATACCACTTTATAACAAACTGAAATACTGTTGATATTTATTAATGTATTGAAACACCATGGCTATATCCAGACCTTTAGATGTTGGTGAATTCAATTAAGGGAAGATCATAGAGACTCATGGGCAGCTCAGGTAAAGGATACAATCAGAGAAGTGTGCATGCTTGATACCATTGGGAGAGGTGAGGAGTGGATTAAAATGCAAGAGGAAAAGTCAGACCTGTACAGGGTCATAATAACATTGGATCGGGAATGCAGGAACAGGCTGGCAGAATGCACTCAATGGAGGGTGCTGTCACAGTACCAGAAACCTTCTGGTCTGCTGAATGACGTTCATGCATCATTCCCCCTGAACCACTAAATATGATTCTGTCACAGTACCAGAAACCTTCTGGTCTGCTGAATGATGTTCATGCATCATTCCCCCTGAACCACTAAATCAAATGGTCTACAATGCCATTACCTATATAAACTTATTGATACATCTACATATAAATATAAATTTAATATGATTATTGCTGTGAGTGAATTCTATGGGGAGGTTAAGTTTGATTATCCTATCCTAGTGTGTACCTCTTTTCACTTTTGTGTATCTTCCTAATATTGGGAATCTCCATAGTACCCTTTCTCACTGCAATAGACAGCGCCGAATGTTAGGCAATGCTTACCAAACCCAACACCCCACATTGTGCCAACGGCTTTGGGCGGAGGAGCTCAATTGGGAGGGTACAAGCCTTATCCTAGTGCGAAGAAATGCAACCTAAAGACTGAATGTCATGGCAGGGAAGACCAGGCCCTAAGCCTTGGTTGGCAACTGATCTAGGATCGAAGCTCCGACAGGCGGACAGTTAGAGCATTGCATTGCTGATCCAGCAGCTTCTGCAGCTTGTCTTGTTCCAGACGTATTGGTGTTACCTTTCCTCTGGAGTACACTAGACAGGCAGAGAGAGGGATCATGCTGCATGGGCACCACATGGTCTCTAAATTCAGCCCAGGCTTTTTGTTATGGAGAGGTATAACTCCATTTTACAAATTATCGTCTGTCAAGACGGCAAGGTGCCAATCAGTCAGTCAGACAGCGCTAATTATGCGTGATGTCATAGTTGCACTTTAAGTTTGGCAACCATCATCACTTGCCATAAGATAATGAATGGAGTGAGTGAACTGTGTTGTCTAAAAAATTCTAGAATTGATTTCTCTGGAGGATAAATTTGATTTGCTAGGAGTTCTGTTTTGTTTGTAAGGTAATAATCTATTTTATCATACTAGGGGATCGAACCAACCAAAATTCCTTTACCTATGAATGAAAGAAATGAAAGAGTTGTCATGTTGTTTCTGTCTTGATAGGTCAACCATTAGTTAGGCCGGATAGGAGAATGGCTAGAGATATTTCAATATTCTGTTCCATTAGTTTTCCTGGGCTATTTTGGATCCTGTAGCTTGCACGAAGCAGAATATCTAAGGAACTCACTTGGAATTTAACTCCTCATGTGAATAGAAATTGATAACTTTCTAGGGGAGTTTAGTTAAATTTGTCTTTGTCATCATCATGTGACGTGCCATCATCATGTGGCATGCCATGACCCGAAGCTCTCCATATATTTTGCCTCACTGGGTTGTACTGGTGAATTATTTATGGCATAATATACTATGAAGACTGGTTCTGAGAAGAAGATGAATTCTTATTACTATTACAAGTCTATTTTAGGAATTCTATAGGAAGTCAGTGTTTCTTAGTTTTAAATCTTTATAAGCAAACGGTCTCTTATCTAGGGGAATAAAGCCTTGTTGTGAATTGATCTAATCATATAGATATGAATGAATCAGGAGTTTGTTGATGGTGGATAATATTAGTGAGGAAGAAAGTCTGGGTACTGCTGGAGTTATTCCCCCATGTTTATTTTTGTTTCAGGATCCCCCTGGTTGCTTGATAAATGTCGGTGCGATGTACTGTCACTCAATAACAATGAGGATGTTGACAGTGTCCACTGAATGTTTTATAAGAGCATGCATGATCATCAACCTGTGTTCACTATGCTGTGTGATTACTGACATTTCCAGTTGCTATGTGAAAGAGTGTTTTTGGGACAGTGAGAAAGTTGTCGATATCTGTCATGTGTGCCACATTGTACCAGGAAAGAAAGGACACTACAAGAATTGTTACCCAGTTTATGTTCAGTGTTTGCTACACTTACAGATGTTCACTGCTAACATTCAACTATGAAATATTCCTTATGATGTTATCCACAACTAGACTAAATCATCTTTTGTGAGATTCTATGTGTTCTTCTCCAGAACTCTCACATCTTCTCTATTAATCTTTCTGCTGACAGTTCTTAACTAAAGTTTCTTTGTTACATTCAGAATATGGTCTTGTCACTTCACTGAACGAGTGTGGAGCTTGTCCTGTAATGTGTCTTTTATAACTCCTTTCCATACCTTGTCTGTGTGTATATCTAATTATGGTACTATTCAACACTTTTTCTGAACAATGTATAATCTGTCTTTACATTGGGAAGCGGTCTGTCAGAATGTAGTAATAGTTGTATGTTTATAACATTAGTAATGGGGTTGGAGACTCAAATGTGTCAAATGAATACTTTTGCCATATTAAGGCACCTTTCCCAGGAAGATCTACAGGAAAAGGGAGAGCCTTACCTCTCGTACTGTCCTGTCATATGACAGGTGCAAAAACTGATTCATGGTCTCTGAATAACAGGCTTTTTCCACTTGATCCCTGAATGACAGGTTTCTGTCGAAGTGATTCCCAGGTACCTCAGTTTACTCCCTCTGTTAACATTTCTGCCATTTATTGTAAGACGAGGTGCATCAAATATAATAATTCTATTGTTCAGAGAGCACCACAACACAGACGCCTTATCCAGGTTAATGACACTACCCATGTCTGTACACCAGTCGATCACTTTGTTTACTGTCTCCTACAACTCTTGGACTATTTGCATCCTGTCTCTCCCCTGCCTATATGCAAGGACATCATCTGCAAATATCAGTACTCTTCTAATCCTTGGTGCTTCAATGCTTGTAATCTTGCTTGTGTGTACATTGAATAACGCAGGCTATATTGCAGATCCATATGGTAATTCTGGGGTAATAATGCACCCCTATGAGGTCCATGAACCTAGGCGGGAAGCAACCCTATGAGAGTGCAGGGCAGCTGCTATTCAATTCACCACCCAGGGACTAACACCCATCTCCATAAGAGTGTGCATTAATAGATCATATCTCACTCTTCAGGTACTTACTGCAGATGTCACACAACGTACAGTAAAATAACATCTGCAGTAAGTACCTGACGAGATGCAGCCAGGCAATAAATTGTACTATATATGGTTTGTGTCTTCATTATTCAAATTCACATAGTCCGCTCGATAGATATCCGATTGATCCTACCAGTAGTCATATGCATTTGAACTGATGAGGCTCAGCTGAAGATCTGTTCGCAACTTAGACGAGCAACATCTTCTGTAGGCAGAATCTTGTTGGCCGCATGTGTGTGTGGTCTGTTCTGGCGGTCAGTCTGTCTATCCGACTGATATCTGGTTGATCCTATCAGTAGTCATATGCTCGTCTTAAAAAACTGAAAACAAAAGGAATTGACGGAAGAGCCGTTTGCACGAGACTCTAGGTTACCAGTTGTTTGTGAGAGTCACTATATACAGGCATAACTGGCCTGTGGCAGCCTAACATCCACTGCATCTGTGTCCGTCTCCAGTCGTCTTGCCATGCTCGCCACTGGAACCAAATGGACGCAGACGAGAGAGTGAGGTCGACAGAGTTGCGCAACCACTTCCTCACTATAATCCAAACTAAAGCGCAAGTCATTCGTTTTTCTTGAGAGATGAATACATGATTTTGGCGACAAAAATTCTGCATTTAATGGGTTAACCCTCAATAGATATTATAACTGAAACTGCTCTAATCTTTTATAGAAACATTACTTTTCTTCTTATTCAGCGTTCCGAGCCATTGAGGTTCTTTGCTGCAGATACAATCCGTCTCCATTTGTCTCTCTGGTTGACCTTCTCTTGCCAGTTGTTGCTTCCAAGTGCTTGTAGGTCTGTATATATATTATCTCTCCACCGTCTTTTTGGTCTACCTCGGGGTCTACGGTCATTTATTTCCTGAGTGTAAGCGAGTTTTGTTTCCCTATTATCTTCTATTCTTTCTATATGCCCCAGCCATTACTCTATTGGTCTTTAATAGCAAAATATGCTATTCTAAGTTGTGGACGAAGAAATTGGCTAGTTTAAGGAATTTCAAGTTCATTTGTTACCTGCCATGTTTTATTTTCAATCTTTGATTTCATGCTAATGTTAATTGTTTTGTTATACAATTTAACATTTGGTCATTGCTTTATCCTACTGAATACTCATGAGTATACACTGATAATACCTTTACTTCTTGCTACCTATTAAGGCAAATGTGTGGCTTTTTAACTATGTGTAAATTATTTCATGCAGCTCAAATGAAATAAACAAAATTGTTTGTTTTGTAATCAACTATTGACATGACAATGTCATCACTATCTGAAATTTTGAATGTTTAATAAAAAAAATACAGAAAACAAGAAAAAAACAACACACATAAGAATGCATAACACTTTGAGGCATATTGGGTATATGGCGCTCATATCATAAGTTTAGACCCATAAGCATTCAGTGGTTGATATGGTCAATAACATGTTGACAGCCTTTACTTCCCAGAATATTTCCTAGCACCTATCTTAGGCTGGGCTGATCTGGGAGCTCAGGTCAATGGAAACAAATTTAAAGAAATTTAAGGGGATTCATTCACGTAACCATCAGCCCAGCAGGCAAGCATGCTAGCCATTGTCTGACCTCAGCTCCCCAAATAACTGCTCAATTGAATTACCTTGCCAGTATCACCGGGTGCAGGCTGTAGTGTGACAGAAGCTGGTGAATTTGGTGGCAGCTAAAACGAATAAGATAATGAGTCAACAAATAATGAACCAATGATCCATAATATTATCATCAAGTTGTTTACTCTTTTGAGTTGATTCTTTAGCTTCCTAATCACGTTTTGTCAACTATGTCTGTCTTATGTTGCTCCCTTCAGTGTTGCATACATTAGCAGTGATGAATGTCTGCAGGCTTGGGCAATGATTGTTTTCTTTGCTGCCAGCAAAGAATTTTGACATCCATGACTTTCTTTAACTCGTAAAATGAAAGGCCAGTAATATGGAACTGTTATTTCTGTATTTGAGGCTGCCATTACCTAGTGTTCCGACGATGTGTTAGTATATTGTCAGGGTAAGGATAGTGATCGGGATGCTGTGGAACTACAAACAGAATTCAATCGCATCACTCGGTGTTTGGAATCTGGGGCAATGGTCAACCCAATGAAGGCAGCAGTGACATTGACATGGTTCTCTTTGAATAACCAAATTGTCAACATTCCAACACCAACTGTAAATCTGTGTTCAGAGACTGTGGAAAGAACGCAGGCAATGAATTACCTGGGGATACAATTTGATCAAAGCCTTGCTTATTATGAGCACATGGACCAGGTGATAACAAAGGCCAAGCGGGGTTTAGCTGCGATGCAGGTGAAGGCGGCGGCAAACTGAGCAGCGCCATCCATGTCTTCTTTACGAGGGTCTGTCCTTTCTGTTTTTGAGTATGCTATGGCAATCTTGACTCTCAGCCATAAGCAGATGGAAAAGATAAGAATGAAGCTATGCATATTAATCATGGATGTAGAAGAGATTCAGCATGCAGGGCGATATGCTACCTTCTTGATTTTCCAACCATGGGGGACAGAATTCAAATTTGCTGAGAACTTGCCTACATCAGAGTCAACACACAAACACAACATCCATAGCGTAGTAAAATTAAGAAGGTAAAGTGCAGCAAGTTAAAAATAGGAAAGTCAAGGATGGGTCAAGCCGAACACATTCTTCAACAGGTGTTTTGACTTGAGGACTTAGAACCTGGCGAGGAGTGGGTACAAGTGCCAACAGAGTTCTGTACGTCCTTTTCAGTTTGCATCCAACTAGACAAAAAATGCAGACAAGAAAATCCAGCTGCTGTGGAGGTGAAAGTACAGGCCTTGATCTTATAGAATTCTTTAGCGGGTGATGCTGTAATTTACATAGATAGGTCGGTCATTTGACGAGTGAGAAGTTCATGGGTCTTTGCGGCTCAGGCCGGTGGGAGAATTGTGAAGGAAGATTCTGGTACTTTTGCTTTGACCACAAGCTGCCTGACTATGGAAGTCGTGGCAGCAAGTAAAGCAATAACATGGCTCAAGGCAGAGACATTCACTTGGGCATGTTTCCTTAATAACTCAATTAGTATGCTCAAGAAGATAGAGAGAATCCAAAGAGAGTGGCTGCTGTCTCTGCAGCGGGTTCGGCTGGCAAAAAATTAGTTTCATTTTCATGCCAGGGCATGCAAGTGTACAAGAATATGAGCAGGCTGACAGGCATGCAGGTAAGGCTACTGTGGAAGGCGGACCAGTCTTGGACTAGTCTGATATTCTGAATGCTCTATGAGAAGAAAGTCATTTGCGAGAACCAAATGAAGTGTGTGGTCAGGATGTAAGAACAGCAAATTAACAGAGGTGTGGCCAAACAAGAACACAACGCAGGAAGCCAAAGAAGATTAATAAATCAACACAGAACTGGTTTGTTAGCTGCTACAAGCTGTGGAATTTACTGAGGAGGGGATCCAAGCACTTATGGACTGAATGTTTCGATGTGCAATGAGGATTATCTGTCGACTAACTAACTAACTAACTATTTCTAAGTGTTCATAATAGGAGACAAATAGAAACAAATAACTTCTATCAAATTTTAAAATGCTATTTAGTCCAGGTTATGGAAGAAGCTAATGAATGAAGTTATACACAATTATAAGAAAGAAAGATCCAACCTCCTCTCTCCTAGAAAAATCTGCAGAATTGGCACATGAAATGTTAGAACTATGCATGAACTGTGAAAGACACCACATATGGTAGAAGAAATGAAATATAAAATTTCCATTTAGTGATTATATGAAACAAGATGGAATGAAGTAGGCAAAAAAGCCTCCAAATGCTGAAGGAAAATGCCACTCATTGTGAAGGAGTGGCCACAATGCTATCTAAATAGGCAAAGAAAGCATTAATAGAGTCCAAAGCAGTGAGTTCTAGAATTTAAAAAAGCAACATGCAGAACCACAGAAAAAAAACAAAAAAACAAAGTAAACATGGATGTGAATCAGGAAACTGTGCAGGTGACAGTTTATTTGACCAACAACAAAAAAACTATAAGAAAGTACACCAACATGGATAGTAGACAAATTAGTATGTGCTGCTAAATAAAGATGCTTGGAACATGAATAACCTTAATAGCCAACACAATGGCGCTTACCACAATGATTATTACCAAATATATAGTGAACAGTTTACACAGAAAGAAAAAAATGGAGTCACGGGCAAACAAAAATTGCACACTTGGAACATTAGTAATTAATTTAAAAAAAAACAATAGTGACCAAAATATAGCACACAGACAGTACAGATCTAAATCTTTTGAAGATTAACAATAACAATTAGCATAACAGAAGTAAAAGAAAATACTGGAATACAAAAGCTAAAGGACAAATAATTTTAAATAAAAGATAATAATAACAACAATCATGTTAATTGATTATGTTGATGTAAATAGTGGTGATTATCAGAGAGAAATCTAACTTCAAAGAAAAATGGATAGGCATTTGGTCCCAACTTCTTTATCAACCTCTCTTGTAGCCTGGTAAGAGGTTTGGATTCCTTGCTGTCTTGCACTGGTGGGTACACCTGTAACAGATAATAATAAAAGTAATTATGTGAGTGATGCTGTTGCACATTGTAAAGTAGTCTTAGCATATTATTCTAATCTTAGCTAAGACAGCATTAAAATTCTTCTTTAGAATAGTTTAGAATTAACTCTTGGTCTTGAAGATTACTCTTCGATATTATAGGTAGTCAGTCATTTAGTGGAGTTATCAGCCTTTGCATTCCTGGTGCAGGAAAAAGTTGTAGTGTTGCTTTCTCTCCTCAGCGGCCATTGTTGATGATCGTCTGATTGACCAGTGAAGAGCAGGTTTGCCATGACATTTGCTGAGATCAAATGTTAGTTTCCCTGGGGGTAAGATAATCACATAATTGAATTTTCTACATCTATTATTACTATGCAAATGAGATTCTGCTAGACACTTAATTCTGTCTTTATTGCATCAGACAATAATTTGCTTTTGCACTCAGCAAAATGTGTTTTAAACTACAATAAAACCAAACTTCTTCTTCTTCTTCTTCTTTAGCATTCCGAGCCATTGAAGTTCTTTGCTGCAGATACAAGCCGTCTCCATTCGTCTCTCTGGTTGACCTTCTCTTGCCAGTCGTTGATTCCAAGTTGCTTGTAGGTCTGTATATATATTATCTCTCCACCGTCTTCTTGGTCTACCTCGGGGTCTACGGTCATTTATTTCCCGAGTGTAAGCGAGTTTTGTTTCCCTATTATCTTCCATTCTTTCTATATGCCGCAGCCATTGTAGTCTATTAGCCTTCATGATACCAGTGATTAGCGGGGACTTAAACAGATCATAAATGTCTTTGTTACTTCTTTTCCACTCTCCACTTTGTGTATCCCTAATGGGTCCAAAGATGTGTCTTAAAATTTTGTTCTCAAAGGTTTGTAACAAGGCTTCGTCTCCTTTCGTTGTACTCCAGGTTTCAGAGCCATACAGCACAACTGGTCTGATCAGTGTTTTGTATATTGTGATTTTGGTGTTACGAGATAGCGCCTTTGATTTTAGTAGATGTTGTAGTGCATAGTATATCTTATTTCCAGAGTTTATTCTAGTTTGTATTTCTTCCCTTATGATGTTGGAGCAGTTGAAGATTGCACCCAGGTATTCACCATCTTAAAACTTAAAAAATAAAGTTCATTCTTTTCTGAAGGCACGTTCATGTTGTACTTTATCAAAAGCTTTCTTTTAGTTTATAAAGCACACAAAATATTTGCTGTACTTCTTTATATATTTCATTCAACATCCTTAAACAAATTATGATTCTTCTGGTGGTGCTGTCCTCATAAAAATCAAATTGTTCACCTACTTCTTTATCTATTTTATTTTTAATCCTTTCATATATGATCTTGAGAAGATCTTAGTTATATAGCTCATTAAGTTATCAATTATATAGTCTTCACAATCAGCATTTGGTTTCTTGTGCAGCATGATGATTATGGATTTTTTCAGGTCCTTTTGGATATATCCAGTATTATGTATGTCATTACATATTTATGTGATTGCATTAATGACAAAGTTGGGTAGAGATTTTATCAATTCTGTTGTTATCTAGTCAGAACCTGTACCCTTCCTTGTTTCATCCTTTTGAAAGTTTTCTGTATTCCAGCCTTTAATATGCTTAGATTGTCATTCATCTTCAGTTGTTTTGTCCAGAATAAGTCTTATATGCATTCAGTTCATCTGTTTATAATATCACTTCTATCTTCTATAACATAATTGCTCCTCTATACTTCTGATACAACTGTTAAGTGATTTTGTTTTTTATTGTTTGAAAGTCTACTTATATTTTCATGCACTTATTTTGTGTCCTGTTTTATTTCTAGTTCCTATATTTCCTTCAATATTGTATGAATCCATGCTTTTATTTAGTAATCTTGTGTGTTCTTACTTGTCTATCTGTGTATCATTTTGTTCATGATTTCATCAGTCATCCATGATTGCTTTTTCTTTTTATTTTCACTGGTAAATTTGCTGCATGTATACTGATTTGTAAATACTCCCACTAGTACTAATTTTCTCCTCCAGTTTTTCATGTCAATATGTTCCATGCTTTCAACTCTTTAGTTCCAATTCCAATTTTCGAAAACAAACATTCCAAATTCAGTCTCGTTCAACCTGCTTCCTCAGCGATGGTTATTGTTGAGATCTGTGGTTTTTGTGGGAGTTTAGCCCTATTTCTGTCTTGTGCACTCTTACCAGTTGGTCCTGACCAGCACTGATTACATTGGCTTTTGTGTCTGTGACGTCAGCTGGGGGGTTGGTCTGTGGCTGTCTTTTGTGCCCATCTCCTCTGGTGGTTTCTTTTGTAAGTGAAGGCCCCTGGCTCGTCTGGCTTGAATGGTTGCAGTCCTTATAAGGACTTCTTATTTGGTATTTGTGCCTCCTTTTTTGTGTATTGCCTGTAGAAGCTTTTCGATGTTATTTTCCTCCTTGGGCTTTTTTCCTCCTTGCGCCTTTTTCCACTTTCGTGTTTGAGTTCTTGATGTCTTTCGATTTCTTCCTCTGTGGTCAGCCATGGGACTATCTCTCCATCATCTATATAGTACTTGAGGTCGGCCTCACTGCCATAGTGTACCTCAAGGTATTCTATTGGTTTCCCCCTGAGTTTCTTGGGCTTCTACTTTTCTTTTTCTTCTCATCGCCTTCTGAATTCCTTGCACTTGAGTTCCTCTTTAATTCCCTATCTCTTTGCCGCTTCTATGCACTCCTCCAAAGTAGGTGCCCCGGGCCACTCCATGCCGTCATCAGGGTACTCATCTTGGTTTTCTTCAGATGTCTGGTGGGATATTGGTTTCCCTTTGAGTTTCTCAGGCGTCGTGGTTGGGCTGCTGTCTTTATCTTGCGGTTTCGGTTCGGTCTTTTGTTGGGTTTCACATTGCGGCTTGTCTGTGTTCTCTTGTATGGCTTCTGTTATTTTGTTTCGGATTAATTCCAATTCAGCTTTCAGCAGCTCTCTCTCCGCTTTAATGGTGTGTAGCAATTCTTTGTTTTCCTTCTTCATCTTGGCCATATGTTCCACTTTTTGCTTGATGTTTTGCTGGATCTCCTTTATTTCAGCAAGCAGCTTTTCATTGTTGCTGGTCGGTGCCAGTGTTTGGAGCAGCTTGATTTGCTTCTTTAGCTCATCTATCTGGTCTTGCAGTTGAGCTTTTTCTGCTTGTTAGATGCACGTTGCTGTTTCGCATCTCTGCATTGCATCCTTATATGGAGTCTTTGTGGTGATGGCGAATAAGACTTTGGAGGTATGGAAAGCCCACGTATCTTGCTCCATGCTTGCCCAGGCAGTTGGCGCACTTTCTTTTGTTGTTGGGTGCTCGGAAGTCCGTGTCCAACTTGGCCAGCGGACACTCCTTGAAGGCGTGGTGATCGGTGTAGTATCAGCAGATTTCCATCTTACTGCGGCATGCTGCTCTGTTATCTTGAACATTGGTTGACTCTTGGGATGAATCTCTCTGGCTGTTGTATTTTCTTGTTGATTCATACTTTGGTCGGCATCTCATTGCCCTGTCTTCACCATAGCCAAGGTTGTAGAAATCTTGGAGTAGGTGAGGAGCTGCTCCGCCTTCAAGAATTGGATGTGGAGATTCTCTTCATGTAGCTGCTTCAGGATGTGTTTATCTGTCAGCTTCGCTTGGATACGCTTGACAACCCACTTGATTGTCGGTAAGTCAGTGTTTCCGACTCTGGTGTCTTTCTCCTCTCTCTGCTTCTCAGTAGATTTGGTTCTTGTTTGTGGTGGGTTGTCGTCGTCCTTCCTCGCGGTAGCTTCGTTAGAGTTTGCTTGAGGTTCTTGTTGTTTCCT
This sequence comes from Cepaea hortensis, assembly GCA_963921405.1. Classification (NCBI taxonomy): domain Eukaryota; kingdom Metazoa; phylum Mollusca; class Gastropoda; order Stylommatophora; family Helicidae; genus Cepaea; species Cepaea hortensis. The sequence continues at coordinate 51,840,065 of OY992888.1, forward strand.
GCAGCTTGCAGGTAGATTCTCTCCGCTCGTCTTCTTGTCGGCTGCCACTTCTGCACATCTTGGATGCCACGTGTCTTTTGTTGTTCTTGCTACATGCCATTTTCCCCCGTATCAGGTTGCTTGACTTGTTCAGGTGACTTGTCTTGATAGTGCTCACAAATGCGAATGATGACTCTTTAGTTATCATAATTATTGTGTATTACATCAAAATTACATTACCTCAAGATTATTATCAACACTAAAAAAATACTAATCTCCAAAATAAGATTACTACAAACCTGCATAGAAGACAAGTAAAGATCTTTTCTGAAAGTGAGTCCCAAGACATCCAGATCTTCACGACCATAGCGAAAGGCAGCCAAGATATTTGCAAATACCTTCCTGTCTTTGAGATACTCTGGATCCACAAGGATAACACCATCTTTTCAGACACCAAAGAAGACATAATTATTGGAGTTTAAAAATGTTAGCATGAGTATGGATGAATGAAGTTCCAATGAAGTGCGCGCACATGGGATGACTGAGAATATTGTCAGACAATTGCACATGGATAAATGAATATTATAACAAGGTAGCCAGACAAATATAATGTTAATGAAATCAATAAACAAAAGGTGACAGACAGCCAAGGGTATGAAGATCTGCTTGCTCTTTGCTTCATTCTAGCATGACCCGGACAGTAAATCCATGCAAGTCTTTGAAAGACAGATGTGTCTATGCTCCCACTCATGCCACATCTCTGCATTTTAAACTTTTCACAATGCAGACTGAGAATCAGACAGCTTCGATGTCTCGAGTATCCGGTTCTGTCAACTGATATTGTTCATCATGTTTATGTAACAAACTTTGGTCTGAATAGTTGCTAACCATTCAGACATTTAATCTTAAGACACTATTGTGATTCTATTGCCCTGATAATGTAGGGGTCAGTGACAATAAGAGAACTGATTGCTTGCATTTAAAACATATCCATATGGATAAGGAATTAATATGTATGACTGTTGTGAGATGACTATACAGATAATTATCCCTCGATCAGGAAATCAACATCAGGATTGGCAAGGCAGCAACAACAACGAACATGTTAGCAAAAAGAGTCTGGGAGAACAGGAAGCTTACTGCCAAAACAAAAGTCCTCGTCTACCAATAAGTGACAATAAGAGAACTGATTGCTTGCATTTAAAACATATCCATATGGATAAGGAATTAATATGTATGACTGTTGTGAGATGACTATACAGATAATTATCCCTCGATCAGGAAATCAACATCAGGATTGGCAAGGCAGCAACAACAACGAACATGTTAGCAAAAAGAGTCTGGGAGAACAGGAAGCTTACTGCCAAAACAAAAGTCCTCGTCTACCAAGCCTGTGTCCTTAGTACTCTTCTTTATGGCAGTGAAACCTGGACAACTTACTCACGCCAAGAGAAACGTTTAAACAGCTTTCATATGCGGTGTCTGCGAAGAATACTTGGTATTAAGTGGCAAGACAAAATCACAAATACTGAAGTATTGGAAAGATCAGGTTGTGTGACGGTGTATTCCATGCTCAGTCTTCGTAGACTTAGATGGATAGGACACGTTAGGAGGATGGATGATGGTAGAATACCAAAGGACATCTTTTTTGGTGAATTACAGATGGGTAGGAGATCTCAGGGTCGGCCTCTACTACGATACAAAGATGTGTGTAAACGGGACATGATTGATACAGGCATTGATAATGCACATTGGGAGCACGTCGCCACTGAACGTTTTGCATGGAGGACAACTATCAGAAATGGAATAAAGACAAAGGAGAAAATGATTGCAGATAAAGCACACACAGAGCGTGAGAGACGTAAGATGGTGCAAAATGGTGGAAGTGACCATGTTTTCACATGCACATACTGTGGGCAAACCAGCCACACTCGCCACCGCCATGGATCGTAGTTATTAAGCCTTTTTGAAGCACAATGTACCAAACTATCGTCTGTCAAGACGGAAAGGTGCCAATGTGAGATGACACAACTATTCATGAATCAGCTTTGTTTAGACATGGAATCCAGAGCCAAGCTTTGAATGGATACACAGAGAACTTATGGCATCCATGAATTTGTGTATCTTCTAAGAATATGGAGCATATGTGGGGTTAACCAAAGTGCAGTGACCCTACCTCTAAATACATGTATCACCTCATCATCACCATCATCATCATCAAGTGCCATGCCGGCTGGCGTAGGCGTTCATGACTCTCCACAAATCTCGGTCTTTGGTTTTCTGATCAACTCCGTTGTTGATATTCCTCCATGCTACCATCTCAATCCATCCAGCATAATTTTTCTTGGTCTGCCTCTGCCTCTCTTCCCCTCAATCTTGCCAGTTGTCAGAATGTACTCCAATGCCTCTCTTCTCATCACATGACAAGTTATTGTTGTATATAATGTTCTAGTTTCATTAGCCTCTTTCAGGCAGTCATTGTTAGTTACTTTGGTAGTCCAAGGAATTTGCAACATTTGTCTCAGGAACCACATCTCTGTTGCTTCCAATCTCTTCCTAATTTGTTCATTTACATTCCAAGATTCACAGCCATACAGCAAAACAGATTCAATATAGCACTTCAGCACTCTCTTTCTTACATTCAATGACAGTGACTTACTGCATAAGATAGTTTACATTTTCTGAAGTGCAGCCTTTGCTTGCCCCATTCTGCTCTTAATCTCTGTTGTGCATCTTCTATCTGATGTTATAAATGCCCCTAGGTATTTAGAACTATCCACTTGGTGAAGAATGTTCCCTTCTATCTCTATTTCACATTTGGGTATCACCTTTTTCTTTGATGTCACCATTGTTACTGTTTTCTTGATATTTAAGGAGAGTCCTTTCTTTGCATGTATCACTTAGTATATGTAAAATCATTTAATTTCACACTGCTATGAGGGACACCCTTGGGCAAGGTGGAGTACCCGTTTAGCCCCCGGGATCAGGGTTACGTGAAGCCATGGGTGCAGGTGGTGGATGAAGATGGAGAGCAGCCGACAGATAGTTGTAGGTTATGGTCTCCACCTTCACGACGGTAGGCAGAGGATCTCCTTTTTTTGAGGAGACAATGGCTACGGTCACTGACCAGTATGGTCACTGCTGGGAAGGAAAGCAATGGCAAACTACCTTCTTTACACATGCCAAGAAAATCATGTTGTGTTCACTTATCGATAATCAGAGAAACGGCGTAAATGGGTGCTCCATAGGAGCAGCCTCGCCCGGTAGGGATAGTCATGCGCACCAGGTGACTCCAGACCGTCAACAGGCTACTAGGTGCAAAAGATTAATATCATTGAAAGTAGGAACTTGGAATGTTAGAACAATGAATGCAGATGGAAAGTTGGAGGACATCAAAAAAGAAATGGAGAGAGAGAAGATTAACATATTAGGAATATCGGAAACGAGATGGAGAGGAGCAGGGATAAGGACAGGAGATGATTGTAAGATTATTTACTCGGGAGGAGAAGAACAGCAAAGAGGTGTAGCCATTATATTAGATAAGCAAACATCAAATTCTGTCAAAGGATATTGGGCTGTGTCAGACAGAGTTCTATTAGTAAAATTAAACGGAAGACCTTTTAAAATAAATGTAATTCAAGTATATGCCCCAACAAGTGAAAGCAGTGAAGAAAGTATAGAGGAATTTTATAATGACATGGAGTCTGCTTTGAAGAACTGTAAAAAATCAGAAATAAATATCATAATGGGTGATTTCAACGCAAAAATAGGAAAGCAAAGCGATGGATACAGTGTAGGCAACCATGGTTTGGGAGAGAGAAATGAAAGAGGTTACAGACTTGTAGAATGGGCAAAAGAACAAGAATTGGTTGTAGGAAACACCTGGTTTAAACAACATCCTAGAAGATTATGGACATGGAGGAGTCCAGACAGCAGGATTAAAAACCAGATAGATTACATCCTGATAAGCAAAAGGTTTCGAAATGCATTAACAGTTGTAAAAACAGTTCCAAATGCAGACTGTTACAGTGATCACAGATTAATTACTGGCACATTGAGGGTAAAGTTAAAGAAAGTCAAGTATACAGCAGGAAACCCTAAATATGACTTGTGCAAATTGAAAACTGACAAAGAAATACAAGAGAATTTTAACATAGAAGTAAAGAACAAATTTGATTTATTGTCTGATCTAGAGATCCTATTTCAAGATGTAGATGATCAATGGGAAATGCTGAAGAATTCAATCAGTTGTGCAGCAGAAAAAACTATTCCAAAAGTAAAGAAAGTTGGCCGTAAGACATGGATAACTGAAGAAATTTTACAACTAATGGAAACAAGAAGACAGAACAAAAATAATCCTGCCAAATATGAAGAAATTCACAGAAAAGTCAGAACCTTATGTAAGGAGGCTAAAGAAACATGGCTTGAGAAAAATTGCAGAGAAATTGAAAAACAACACAACAGTAAAAATGCGAAACTAATGCACAAAAGAATTCAGGAGATTACTAATCAAAGAACACGTACATCAGCAGGCTGCCTAAAGACAAAAGATGGAAGAGTCATAATAGAAAAAGATCAGATTTTACATGTATGGTCAGATTACGTGAAAAACCTTTATGACGATAGCAGAGACGAACAATATATTGTTCAAAATAACAATGAAGGGCCAGCAATTTTGAAGATGGAGGTTCAGAATGCTCTTAATCATATGAAATCTGGCAAAACCCCCGGTCCAGACAGCGTCACAACAGAAATGATTAATGCTTTAGAAGAATATGGAATAGATAAAGTTACCAGTCTGCTTAATACAATATATGATACTGGAAATATACCTCATGAGTTATGTAATTCTGTATTTATTGCAATCCCAAAGAAATCAGGAGCCTTGGAATGTGATCAACATCGAACAATTAGTATAATGAGTCACATCACGAAGATTTTGCTAAGAATTATCATGCAAAGAGTTAGGAGGAAAATACAACCTGAAATAGGAGAAGAACAATGTGGGTTTGTGGAAGGCAAGGGTACAGTAAATGCTGTGTATATACTGAGAAACATAATCGAACGTTCTATAGAAGTAAACAAAGATCTACACCTTTGCTTCATTGACTACACAAAGGCTTTTGATAAAGTGAGACATGTCAACATGATAAGGATGCTTGAAGATCTACAAATTGATGGGAAAGACCTTAGACTTGTAAAAAACATATATTGGAAACAACAAGCTGCCATAAGAGTTGATAATGAAGTAAGCCAATATCAGCCTATTAAGAGAGGTGTGAGACAGGGATGTGTAATGTCTCCAGATCTGTTTTCCCTGTACAGTGAAAATATTTTCAGAAATATTGAAAATATGGAAGGAATCAACATTGGGGGACGATGCATCAATAACATTAGATATGCAGATGATACAGTCTTGATTGCAGACAATGAACAGGACCTGCAAAATTTAGTAGATGCGGTTGTTACACACAGTGAACAACTAGGGTTAGAATTAAATTGTAAAAAGACACAGATTATGGTCGTCACTAAGAAGAACGAAATACCACAGTGTAATATACAAGTAAATGGGAATATTCTTCAACAAGTGAATAGGTACAATTACCTCGGAACAGTAATAACATCTGATGGGAGATGCCTTGAAGAGATTAGAACAAGAATCGCCATGGCAAAAGTAGCCTTTAGCAAGATGAAAAACATACTGACCAATAAAAAGATGTCAATTGAAACGAGAAAAAGAGTGTTGAGATGCTACATAGAACCTGTACTTTTATATGGATGTGAAGCTTGGACAATGAGCAGCCAGGCTGAAAAACATCTGATGGCTGTAGAAATGTGGTTTCTGAGGAAAATGCAAAGAATACCATGGACAGCCAGAAAGACCAATGAACAAGTCCTTCAAGAAACAAATGAAGATCGTAAACTGATCAGAGACATTAGACGTAGACAGTCACAATTTTTTGGGCATGTTATGAGAAGAAATGATTTGGAGAACTTCGTGACAACTGGTAAGATCGAGGGGAACAGACCAAGGGGAAGACCTAGAAACAAGTATCTGGATGGCTTGGCCTTGTGGCATGGTCGAGACAGAAACACGGAACTGATCCACGACTCTGTTGATCGAGTGAGATGGCAGAACATGACCGCCCACGCTTACCGGCATGGCACATGATGGATGGATGGATGGATGGTAGTATTTGCTTTGGGATGACATTCAACATTTATACCTACCAACAAATGAGGAAAGAAATATAACATCTATGATTAATCACATGGTTTTGAAATTATCAACAAAAGACATTCACTAATGTATTCTATGTAAGATAGATTACCAATTACATACATTTTCACTAATGGAGACTATGCAAGACATTAGATCAATGAAACAATTACACTCAACAATAGAGTGTGTCAAACAAAAAATAAATTTCACAGTGAGGCAGGGGACTAATAAAATGAATGCACTCATCAATGGGGTCTATATGAGATTGTGGATCATTTAAATGCATACCAATAGGGTCTATACGAGACAGGTGGTCAATGAAGTCTCGTTTGCCCAGGTATGTTGTTATCTGCAACAAAACCAAAAACAAAAATAAATCAAAGAAATATTTGTTAGCAAATGTTTCTGTATACAGTAAAGTACCGTCTAACTAAAATGGCATAATCAGATGACTTAATATCAATCACTGATACTAAATTGACGACAATGATAGAAAACTAAAAAGAATTTCACAGCTGAGATACCACTGCATTGAACCAACTGCTAAAGGGGCAGCAGTAATTATTTGGCACCTGAATCAATACTGTCTTAATAGCAAGAAACATTTTATATCCAGGACTAACTTGTGCTATGTAGACATCTTAGTCCATCAGATTCATGTACAAATAACCAGCATATTTTATACTTGTCTTCTTAACTCATCATCTCATCTCATCATGTCCCTCTTGTACCTTGTGGTGTTGAGGTGAAGTATAAACAGCGGGAGAGTGCCCACTTAAGGATTTCATGTATTGATATTCCCATCGACTGTTATTCCCTGTGTCCATCGTTTATGTGGTTGGCCTCTTCCTCTGCTTTCTGGTCTGTACATCATTGCTTGTTGTGGTATACTGTTAATTGGTAACCTACTTGCATGGCCAAACCATTTGACTTACTGCCTTTTAATAAAATCTAGTGCAGCTCAAACCCCCACTTTAGTCCTGATTTCTTCATTTCTGATCTTATCTCTTCTTGATACATTGAGTATTCTTCTCAGGAATCTCATTTCTGTTGTGATTTTTCTTTTCTCTTTTTCTGTCATTGTCCAGGTTTGGCATTGGTAACATAGAGTTGGTAGGAAGAGTGTATTGTAATGAGCTTTCTTAGTATCTATTGATAAATAATTGTTTTTAGTATTGGTGCCATTTGTCCAATGAGTTGGTTTGCCTTATTGCATCTATTTTCGATCTAGTCTTCTGATTTGCCATTTGATGATTTGTATTTCCTAGATACTTGAAACTCTTTACTTGTTTTAAGGGATGTATGTTTAGGTAAATCGTTGTTGCTTTTTCTTCTTTAATTACAGTCATTACCTCTGTTTTACTTGTGCTAATTTTCATGTTATGTTCCCTACACATTTCGTTTAGAGTATTCATGTGGTCTTGTAATTCAGCTTATTATTTTGCAATTAGTGCTTGGTCGTCCGCAAACAGGAGTTCTCTAATGGTTAGCTTTGCAGAGTGACGAGGGGATTTGGCCAATGCTCGACACTGAGAGGAAAGGCGAGATGCACATATAATCAGATTGCTACTGGTACTATTGGGGTTGGAACTCTTTGCTGGCTTCTGAGGATGGGGACGGAGCGCTTATGGGAATGCCCCGAATGCTGTGATGTTGGTTCCTAAATCAATCAATCAATCAATCTACTTCCAGGTCTCGTCATGCGGTGTTCTTGCAATCTCTGTTTGGCTGGTTTCTTTACATATGTTGTCTATAAATGTTATGAACAAGACAGGGGACAGGACACAACCTTGTCGTACTCTGGATCTTATGGTGAAGGGTACTGAGTGTCCTCCAGTTGCTCTCACAATGCATTCACTGTTGTTGTATAAGCTAGTACATAGGTTTGTTAGATGTGTACTCACTCCATATTGTTTAAGGATTTCCCACAGAATGTTTCTATCTAATCTATCAAATGCCTTTTCCCTGTCAACAAAGGCTAAGTAGAGTGTTTAATTGAATTCGATTGGTTTTTCTATAAGTTGTCTAAGAGCAAAAATGGCATCTGTGCATCCTTTGGTTTTCCTAAAAAGTTGTGTTTCGCTTAGCTGGGGTTCTATAGTAGTTCGTAATCTTTTCTCAAGAAGTTTGCAAAGTATTTTCCCAGTATGACTCAACAGTGAAACGCCTCTGTATTGTGTGCAGTCTCTTTAGCTGCCTTTGTTTTTCCAAATAGGGATAATTATGGCATTTCCCCAGTCTCGTGGTGTCTGTTGTTTTACCCAATAGTCTATGTAGCCAGGCTGTTCCCATTTCTCTTGCTGCTTTAATTAGTTCATTTGGTATTTCATCTTGTCCTGGTGATTTGTTCATTGGGGCTAATCTGACGGCTTCTATAATTTCTTCTTTCAGTATGTCTGGTTCTAGTTCTTCGGTGGCATCTGTGTCAGTTTCTTGAATTCCTGTGACATCTGATGAGATGTTGAGAAGTTGTTCGAAGTACTGTTTCCATCTTATTAGGATTTGATTTTGTTCACTTATTGGTTCTCCATTTTCGCTGTTAATTATTTCAGTTGGGTCAAAGGGTTCTCCTCTGGTTCTCACTGCACTTATCTTTTTGTAGAAGTTTCTAGTTGCCTCCTTGTAGTTTTTATTTAGGGTTTCTCCATACTCTTCCCAGACTTTTTTGTTTTTTCTCTCTCTACTATTCTATTTGCTATAAGGTGATTTGGGATAAATAATGCTAACATCGGTAACTTGCAATAATTAATGCGAACATCATCAAACGTTCAACGGTCCAGGGATTTCACCAATATAACAGTGTCCAGAAACATGATAAAACGGTAATCAAGGACTCGAAGCCGGTATAGACAATTGTTGAGGCAATATTTATTTGCCTAAGTCCAACTTGTTATAGATTTACAATCCAAATCATCAGTTCCAATTTATTATTACCGTGCCTGTTATGGCCAGGCGGGATGGTAAAGAAACATTATTAAATATGAATCGTAAACGGTTGAACATATTAAATATTTATAACTATCATGTCCCGGTACTTTTGTCCTTCACTATTTTGCCTATGTGTCAGCCTGTTTTGACTTGCTGAGTCCCATTCTAATATTGGCGCATTTGTCTGTGGCTTTCAGGCCAATATATATCCTGCATTAATAGTCTCGTCCTTCTTTTCAATATTTGTTAGCCATCAGAGTAAGTGTCCAGCCAGTACATAAGTTCTCTTCTTGCTGAGAATCGAATCCTGCTGCCTCCTCATTCAAGCTCTAAGATCTGACTCCTTGTTTGTCGTTGAAAATCTTTCTGACGTTTTCTCCTTTTTAAATCAGCCTCCTAGTTTCTCGTAAGATTTGGTTCGCGATTTCCTCAGCAACTCTATTTTGCGTCATATCATCTGCGCTGCTACTTGGCAGCATGCCCCCTCCCCTTGGAAATGGTGTAACTATTTTATACTGTAGTCCGTTTATCTAGCCTGACAAGTAGCAGTTCAGAATCCATGAGTCATATGTATATAATCTATTCTCACTACTGTGCTAATATGATGGTATGGTCTCCTATCAATCACACACAAAATCTTATTAAAACAAATTATTATTATATTACGAGCACGCACTCCTAACTACATCTCCGGTATACGTCATGTAACATCAGCCTATGGGAGGGCTGGGCTAACTAAACTATAAATATAGTAATAGTCCCTCATAAGCCTAAAAGCCAGCATCCCCAGCCAAAGATATAAACTCGATTGAGGGGACGTGTGTGATTGACTGGTACTATTCCCTCTGTATTAGTTTTGGTATTCACCAAGTAACTATATGACTATTCTCTTCCCGCTATGTTGTCATTATCGGCTACCGTATGACTCTTAGTCTTTGTCATATTTGCTCTGTGAGGTCTTCTGCCTTTGTAACTGATGAGTTGTAATAATCATTGTGAGCCTTATATTTTTTTCTAATGGCTGTGACAGCTATTTGTTCATACTGACTATATAATTGCTCTGTATATACACAATTCATATAATACATAATGCAATGCATAAATAATACGTAATGCGACACTAAGTGTGGCCTAGTTTACGGTGGTTGATTATGTCATTATTGGGTATTTGTAGTTTGCCATACCAATAACCTGTAAGACCTGTAATGGTGTACCAGACATTCCATCAATCCTCATCTGTTGAAAAATATTTACTTAATTCATGCAATAATAATTGAATAATTATAACAAATTAATTTAACATGAAATAGATAAAAGCATATTATAACAATTATAATACTTTCATTCCATCATGCTATTCATCCTTTGTATATGTCTGTACTGTTCTTTGTACTTGTATGTATGAACTGCAAAGTGTATGTATCGCTTGACTGTATTCAGCACTGAAATTAAATACGTTTATATTAACATTCTTACTATGATATCTGAATGAAAATGCTGATATGTTCAAATATACAAAACCTGTATAACTGACATGACCCTCTCATCAACATTGAGATGAGTGAATCATGACTTATAATCACCGTATAAATGATACTTAGATGCATGATTGTAATATGACATAGATAAACACATGACTGATATTTGAAATCTATGTTTGGCATGAATGATTGTATCATGATGGAGATAACATATGAATGAATGACTCATGACGTCAAATCTGCATTTACGTGTTTATGAAATGATTGTGACGTGTGAACTGATTCTGAAGTGGAATATGGAAGAATGTATGTTATTGCATATATTAAATCTAATTAATTAACAAAATCGTTGGGTTGCTGGTGTCGCTCTGTCTCAACTCCACGTTTGTTACACTCTTATCGAATCGAACACTTGACAGACATCAACATCTCTGGAGCGTCGGAATAATAGTTTAATGTCCTACAAGTTCCAGCGAAATTAAGTCACCAACGTACACACTTCAATGTCTTAGTAAACTTTCGTATGCCAGGTTCGACTATCTTTCAACTACCCTGTCAAATAAGCAAATCAGAAAAATCTGTACATATCTGACATAAAGCAATATATTACCAATATATATTACCCTGTTTGTGTAATTTGAATCATTCTACATGGGTGCCTAAAGTGAAATGGATATCTAGCCTGCCGTAACATGTATAGACGAAGACAATAACAAGACATAAGATATCTACATTGATTTCTACAGTCTACTGAGAAGATATCGAAATTGTAGTCTTGCAAAAGAAGAGATCATCTGTGTATTCTGGAATTTTTACGATGGCCATCTTTAAAGACTTGTAGAGGCTTATTATCCGATAGAACAAGAAATTTTCTACCAAGCAGATATTTAGAGAATTTATTAACACTCTCTATTAGAGCTAATAGAAACATGTCTGTTTTTGAATACGCAATGGCAATCCTGACTCTCAGCCATAAGCAGATAGAAAGGATGGAAAGGATACAGAATGAAGCTATGTGCATTATTCTTGGATGTACAAGAGATACAGCATGCAGGGCGATGCGCTACCTTCTTGATTTTCCAACCATTGAAGAGAGAATACAAGTTTGCAGAGCACGCGCCTACCTCAGAGTTAACGCAAACACACAACATCCACTGCATAGTGAAATTATGAAGGTGAAGGGCAGCAGGTTAAAAAGAGGACGGTCGTGGATGGGTCAAGCCGAAGACATTCTTCAACAGGTGTATTCACTTGAGGACTTAGAACCTGGCGAGGAGTGGGTACAAGTGCCAACAGATTTCTGCACATCCTTTTCAGTTTGCATCCAACTAGATAGAAAATGCAGACAAGAAAATCCGGCTGCTGTGGAGGCTGAAGTACAAGCGTTGATTTTCGAGAATTCGCTAGACGGTGATGCTGTCATCTACACAGATGGGTCGGTCGTCCGACATGTGAGAAGCTCATGGGCTTTTTTGGCTCAGGCCGGAGGGAGAATTGTGAAGGAGGACTCTGGTGCTTTCACTGAAACCATAAGTAGCCTGACTATGGAAGTCATGGCAGTAAGTAAAGCAATAACATGGCTCGAGACACAGACATTCACTAGGGCATGTTTCCATAGCGACTCAATGAACATGATCAAGAGGATAGAGGAGGGGTCGATCCAAAGAGAATGGTTGCTGCCTCTGGAGCGGTCTTGGCTGGCAAAAATTAGTTTCATTTTCGTGCAGGGCACGCAGGAGTACAAGGAAATGAGTGGCAGACAAGCTCGCAGGTGAGGCTACGGTGAAGGGCGGATACGCCATGGATCAGGCTGACATTCTGAATGCTCTATGAGAAGTAAGACTTTTGCGTGAACCAAGTGATGACTGTGAATCCACAATCATGGCCAGACAGCGAGAACAGCAAATTAAAAGAAGGGTGGCCAAACAATAACACTACGCAGGAAGCCAAAGAAGATCAATAAACCAACACAGAACTGGTGTCGTTAGCCTCTACACGCTGCAGGATTTGCTGAGGAGGGGATCCAAGCACTTATGGACTGAATGGTTTGATTGCAATGAGGATGATCTTTCGACTAACTAACTATTAGAGCTAAAGCTTAAAGTTCAGTAACAGCATATTTCCTCTGAGTATCTGAAAGCTTCCTGCTAAAGTAGAGAACAGGATGTAATTTTCCATCATGGATCTGCAACAGAATGGCTGATATGGCATGAAAACTCTCGTCTGTCTGCAATATGAAGTCTTTAGAAATATCCAGTAGTTTGAGTATTGGACAATTGCTAAAAAGAGTCTTAATCTGTTGTAAGAGTTTATCGTGTTCATCTGTCCATGTAATCTTAGTAGGTTGACCTTTCTTTAGAGTTCAGAAAAAGTTGCTGTCATCTCAGCGAAGTTAGGAATGAACTTCTGGTAATAATTTATGAGTCCTAAAACGCTTCTAACTTCCTAAATGTGTGTGAACATCTGTCGTGTGTATGTAGCGAAATATGAACTGAATATGCTTAACTAATATTCTTATTCCTTCCTTCCTTTTTCTCTCTTTCTTTTCTTCACTGTTCTCTCTTTCTTTCTTTTCTTTTTCTTTTCTGTCTTTTTTCCTTTCTTCCTTTCTTTCATTCTTTTTTTCAGAAGTTATGGTGTCTCTTTCTGAATGTATGATATCATATTCATATTTTAACTTTGTCGACTTGAACAATGCTATAACTTTCACTCATGTGTATAATATGTACCACATATGCTGTAGTGAGGTAAGTCTGGTATATCTGAAATAGATATAAGTCAAGTAAATGAGGTAAGTAAAGATAAGTGTCGCTTGTTTTCTGTAATGTTCTTTCCATTTACTTAACCAGTTCGTATAATATTTATTGGTGTGTGCGCAAATGTCTGTGACATATTTCTTGACTTGCGAATGAATGTTTGTAACATATTTCTTGACTTGTGCGTAAATGATTGTAATGCCGCAAGCAATATATTTCTTTGTTTGTGAGTAAATGTTTGTAACGGCGCAATCATAATAGGCGAGGGGTGATTGAATGAGCATCAACATATGAACAATCAATATGGTTATGACGTTCCATTGCCGTTGTTCTGTGGAATGTATATGTTGTATGTTAACATTAGATGCACTTTTGGCTAGTGTTATCACATCTGTTCTATTTTCATGTGGTTTCTTTTGGTTAGTCTGACTGATGTTATTTGTAGAAATATGAGATTTTCTGATTGTTTGCATATGTTTTTCACTCACACTCACGGGAATAGACTTGTTTAATAATTGCGAAGTGTCAACTTTTTCAAAATTGGATTTGTTTACTTCATGAACCTTATGGAATAAACATTTTTGTACAGTTATATGTTATATCGTCCCTCTGTCTTTTGTCATTTGAAGTAACCTGTGTTAATTGCCTATTTTCTTCTTCTTGTGTCTCTTGAACTTGGGTTCTTGCGAGTGCATTGGCAAGTCTGGGTTCGATCGTTACTTCTTGAGTGTAATCTATGACATTAGGGATGTCCCCAATTATCAACCCAGCACACGGGTTTGGTAAAACTGCTGCACATATTTTTCCCGTATAATAGGGACATCTTATTGAGACCCATGCGGTCATGTATTTTTCTAGAGTACCTCCAAACGTTCTGCAGATAACTTTTACCTGTGTAGTCTCTTTTATTTATCAGTTTGTGGTATACCGCGACAACTGAAGCGCCCATGTCTCTAATACAAGTTGTTGGCAATGCATTGACCCATGCTTGGTGGATATTAAGAGTGAGTATATAGACTTTTTTAATAATTGCGAAGTGTCAACTTTTTCATAATTGGATTTGTTTACTTCATCAACCTTATGGAATAAACATTTTTGTACAATTATATCGTCCCTCTGTCTTTTGTCATTTGAAGTAACCTGTGTTAGTTGCCTATTTTCTTCTTCTTGTGTCTCTTGAACTTGGGTTCTTGCGAGTGCATTGGCAAGTCTGGGTTCAATCGTTACTCCTTGAGTGTAATCTATGACATTAGGGATGTTCCCAATTATCAACCCAGCACACAGGTATGGTAAAACTGCTGCACATATTTTTCCCATATAATAGGGACATCTTATTGAGACCCATGTGGTCATGTATTTTTCTAGAGTACCTCCAAACGTTCTGCAGATAACACTTTTACCTGTGTAGTCTCTTTTATTTATCAGTTTGTGGTATACCCCGACAACTGAAGCGCCCATGTCTCTAATACAAGTTGTTGGCGATGCATTGACCCATGCTTGGTGGATATTAAGAGTGCCTTTCTGGGTATACACTGCGTTAGCTTCATGTATTGGTCTATTGTGGCTGCATGCGAAACTATCATCATCATGCCATTCCTTACATACCTTACATGGTCTGTCATTGTGACATGTCTCTACTATGGCTGCATGAGCATCTTCTGCATCGTCTGATTAGCTACTAGTGAATATGTATGCTGCACTAGCTTCCTTCCACGTCTTCCTCATCTTACAAAACCTTGCGATGTGGCCATACGCTAAACACGTGAAGCATTTGATGCTATTTTTGTAACCATCATACTTAATAATCCTCTTAGAAGTGAGGTTTTGAAGATACGACTCATATGACGGATGTTTGTCACACATCTCAAGACTGCCATGCTGAAGTTTACAATGTGAGCACTGCGTGAAACTACCCTTTCTCGACCTGTCTAATTCTCTATGTGAGTTGTGATAAGTCCCTCTGCCTCTATGCTGTTGGCTGTGTTGTGAGAATCTGTTCACCTTACCCTGATATCGCTGATTATGAATTCTAGTACTGGCCCCTATAACCAATTCTAGTTAAGCTCCATCAGCAAATATCTCACGATGTGCGTTATAAAATGCTTCTCCCTGTGACTCCATCTCTGGGACAGATTTACATTTGTTCTCTACCAGAAACGTGGACATTGATTCTGGTACCGATGCAAGTAGTTTATCTCTTAACATGAGGTCGCGTAGTTTCTCAAAATCAGAACTTGCATCTGCTGCTTTTAACCACTTGTCAAAGAGTGATGTTTCAGATATGTAGTTCAGAAAGGTTTGGTTTGCCTTAGGTGTTAGGGTCTTAAACTTCGTTATTATACCAGCTTCATCCAACGAGAAATGACTCAAGACACAATCTCGAATATATGTGTAGTTGTCCGTAGATTCTAAGGGATCAACTCTACAACTTTCAAAGGCTCCTAGGCGAGGTGACGGTGAAATAAAATGGGCCAGTCGTTAGTCGGAATTTTGTAGAATTTTGCTAACACTTCAAAATTAGTTATCCATGCGGATATGGAGTCACCTTGTGTGAAGTTCCTGATGAGACCCTGGTATCGTTTAATAGAGTCTTGTGCCTTTGCCTGCGCGATCTTGGCTCACCGGTCTTTCTCCATCGTTTTAATTTTTAAATTCCCTTCAATTTCCTTGTCCTTCATTATTAATTTGGCCGCAAGTTTCTCCTTCTCAAATGCAATCCTCTCCTTTTTCAAGGCTAGTTCTCTATCTTTCGCGGCTAGTTTTTCCTTTTCCATTGCAAGTTCTTTTTCTTTGATTTCCTTCTCCATTGCTAATCTTTCATGCCTTTCTTCTCTTTCCCACGCAGCTTGTAGTTCCCTCTCTTCTTTCTCAGCTGCTAACCTTTCTTTCTCTGCTGCTTTGGCCGCTGCCCTCGCTTCCCGCTGTTGAGCCTGGAATTCTTTAAATTCCTGTTTCGCCGTGTTCTTAGTTCCTGACCGGTCAACCCGGACTTCTCACCCATGTCCATAAAATCTTTTAGTGTAGACATGTTATTACAATATCCTGTAAATTATACAGCTGAAATACAATATATCTGTATAAGATACGAAATCGATTGAAAGACAGCAAGTAAATGCATCAACAGTGTAAACGTTGAACGAAATGCCAACACAATCAACAATGCTATAAAACCGAAATTCAGGACAATGTAACAAGTTTGACGAGGAGATAGATATTGCCTTAGCCCGTTAGAAATATACAGTCCAGAGAAAACTGGTATTAAAATATATTTCTGTATAAAATAATGTCACGATACAAGACATATAAACTACTACTGAAGAGGTAAACATAATATAACGCAGACAAACATATGTATTTACACATAAAAGAAACACAGAGAACTGATAGCTACAAACAAATAAAGACTTTTACGAAACGACACAAGTACTGAACACCCTCGAGGTCGCTACAAAATAAAATTTCGTCACGAACTGACCGATGCCAGTACGACACATATCCTTGCGCCTGACAATTGTTATTACCTGGAGTAAGGATAGCCCAACAAACCGCCCACACGACTACGACGCCAGCGACTCGGCCATGGACAAGACATATCGAATTACAACTCAAACACCCAAATAGAATGTCAAAACAACACGAACAGTTCTTCTGGCCTGTATAATGTGTAGCTGATAACGCCGCTTTTACCAAATGTTGGTGCCGTTGGTCGATAAACACAGTAACAATTTGGTATTGGTGTATCCATTTGCTTGATGTAAACAATCCATGATATCTGAAAGAAATTCCTCGATGTCTAAGCTGTACTGTTAGTAATTTGCTTGTCCGGATCAGCGTCAATATTCCTTCGATAACAGCTTCATAACGTGGCGTGGCGAAATGGTGTAGATCTTGAAACAGTACTGACGACCGCTAGCTTGTCAGTGACTGGTAACACTATATATATATATATATATATATATATATATATATATATATATATATATATATATATATATATATATATATATATATATATATATATATATATATATATTGTAGCATGATGGAACAGAATTCCCCATTCTCAGTCCGACACATTTCATAAAGATACTTTAAGTCTTAACGGGGACCATCCCAAATAGAAGGGCTATTATTAGATCGTATGTTCTAGAACGAGTTGGGGGAGGCGGCGGTATGCACTTGTCTTTTGATTGGTTAATAAGTAATGAGCCCACGCTATTCCTGGGCCATATTTTAAAATCTAATTAGTTTGAGCGGGGATCTCACCAGGAGCGGTCGCTAGTGTGATGTGATGACCCAACAATGCCCTTAAAGATTCAATAATATATTGTTCTCTGGACAGCAGGTACCACTTTAAACCATACTTTAATGTTGTAGTTGTGCCTGGTAAACGAATGAGAAGAATGTATGAGTATTTTATGAATAAAATGTGAAAGTGGAAAACCTAACTTCTGTGCGCCAGTATTCTGGACACTGCATCTTCAACCTTGACACGTCTTTCACGCTGTATACTCCAAGTGCATATCAATCCCTTGTTGTGACTGGTTGCGTATGCTTGATGAATGTATGGCACACTCATGCAGATTCGCAAACCCAAACCCCTTGTGCATTCTTCATGCCTAGGATAACTCATTCTTAACTCAACTGTACCTTTGCTCTCGTGCGAGTTAACAAATGGCAGTCTGGATTGGAATGAGTGATGAAACATGTACACGTTCCTTTGTAAAACGCTGAGAATGTTGGAGTGAGTGAGTTGGTGCTTTGATAAGTAGCCTCCCACATTAGTAGAAAGACAGATGCTTCATATCCATATGTAAACAGGTTGTGTGTGGCACGCCAGAATTGCTAAGTCCATGTGATGCCTGGTGGCTATATGCTCAAGAGAATTAATACAATTTCTCTCTGAAGTATTACACTGTTACCTCTACTGTTGGATGGTTCATATAAACTAGTTCCTAAGAGAACCATAGGTGTGTGAACCTGTGTCTTAGTTGGCTGAATATAATGTATGGCTCATGCAAATTTACAAGGACTAAACATGTTTTTCCCATATGTGCTTGGTGCATATATGAACCATTGCTATGCAATTGAGTTTCTGTTACCGACTGTAGTAGACATGAACATTACTCAGTGGGGAAACAGTCCATGATGATGATGAAGATGATGTACCTGTGAGCCAGGTCTGTCTGAGAAAAGGGGTGAGGTCTGGCATTGCTGTGTGAGTGAATATGGAATAGGACATTCATGCACCAACATCACAGCCATAGGAATGGATGTCTGGTCTGCTAATTGGGTAAATGCCATTAGTTAATACATATTGCAGATTGCAGTTGTAAATGCCTATTTTCCATTTCCCTTCACAATGCCTGTCCCATGTTGCTATGTCACAATGATTGCTGTACTGTGTCTGGTCCTCCTTGTGCCCAGGTCTACTGTGGTTCAAACATGGTGGAACTTAGACCACATGAATGCTTGTAATTGTGCTAAGCTACCCTGTCTCAGCATATGGTCTTGTGATTACCACAGATAAGGGTGAATGGAACACATATCACCCACAGTACATCAGAGTGAAATACACGGCATCATCAGACTAGGAGAGGTGTGTTTGGACCACACCCATCCTTTTCCTCCCCATCCCCAATCTGTGTCTGTTGATGTATAATAACATTATCTTTTAACATATGTAAAGAGATGTTGTGCCATTTTATATATCAACAGAGAACAGTATGGTGGAGAGGCCATCCATATATCATATGGGAAAACTAACCAGTAGTCCCAGAATCCAGAACCAACTCTCTATAAGTGAAATCTTCTAGAACCCACAATATGGGAATTTCCTAGAGACTTTCAGCTCAGCTCTCAAACAGCTGGATATAAATAAGGGAGAAAAAGAGTTCTGAAGACTTCAGTGATCATAATTATCAATGACATCTAAGAACTAAACAACAGGTCTATGGTGGTGAACCTCATTCAAGACGTCTGGTGAAATGACTGGGACAATGGATTGTTTGGCTAGGACTTATCTTAGTTAATCTCCAGCCTGGTGCTCACACAGTGTTTCAGAATGAAGACTTGTTAAGTACGTGAGATAGACTGAGGAGAAGGAAGAAGACTGGGACATATTTGTATCTTAGATCTTCCTCTACAGGAAAAGGAGAACAACATCCTAAGTCTCAACTTCATAACCAGTCAACTCACCAGTGAAAGACAGGGCTGTAACTTTTCTTCAAAACTGTGACAGTAGGGGATAATTAGTCAGACTTGGAAAATCATCATGGGGAGAACTGCAACCTGAGCTTGCCCAACACCCATCATAGGTGTTAAAAGGATTAAACAGACCAGTGGAGCAGAATGTCCCTATGCTTGCCCCAGGTTATGGCTTATCTTGGGTTTCCCTCATTAACAGTAGAAGAAAGGATAAAAGTCAATGGTGTAGTGGTGATTGGAGAGGAGAGGAGGAGAGTTTATTATTGGGTGGTGGAGTAATGGGGAGGTGGTGTATCATGTTTATCTACATGCATGTGTGACATATTTTATGCATTTTCTATGCAATAATTGAAGTGTTGACATGACAGGAGATGAGACAATGGTCATCACTCGACTCACCATCAACTCAATAAATTGTGTATTCAATGAACCAGTGTTTTAAGTACATGTCCCCAGTGAATTTCTTGTACAGTTGCTGTCAAGTATTGTATCTGTGACTGTCTTAAGTGCTGTGGTGGGTTATACATATTGTAAAAAGTCCTGTATAGATGTTGTCAAGTATCACATGATGTCTATCTTGTACAATTGTGGTGTAAACAATTCCTTGTGAATGTATGTCCCACTTTTGTCAAGAAACTGTCATGTAGATGTCTTGTCCAACAGATGTAATGTACAGTTATTGTTGAAGTTTGTTTGTCTACAAATAAATGAGTCCTAAAGTCCTAAAGACTAATTGAACTGATATAGGTCACAAAATGACAAAAAATATAGGGAAAGATCTATGTGACGGACGAATAGCACACTGGCAACATTATGTTGAGTGAGAGGGATCCTCAGTTGTACAGGTGCTAATAGTTCAGATCTTCTCTGGCCTTGGGTGAACTAGTTACTTCTTATATAAATTTCTGTGTAGATACATAGTGGTCTCACAGTGGGGGTTTGAGCCAAAGAAAAATGTTCTCCAAAACAGGCTATTGCGGGAATGATTAGCTCATTTGAGTGACCTCTAGACAAAACGTGCTAAATCATATCCTTTATCTTGTTATTTATTATTCAAGATATATCTCCAGAGAACACTACAAACTAGGTCCTCTGTCAATCATCTAATAATTTGTCACATAACTGGTAGGCTCTTTTCGGGATATAAACCCTGGGAAAACCTGGTCACATAACTGGGTTTGCTCTTTTCGGGATATAAACCCTGGGAAAAAGAACACTCGTCTCGGATTAAACCCTGGTAATAACCTGCTAGGGGCTCACATACCTGTTGCCCTGATGTCAGGATACAAACCTTGGGCGTACACGGCATAGGACTCACTTTTGGGATCTCTATGTTGGTATTAAAATCCGGGGTGACCTCTCGCAAATCAGACCCAATTCTTGGAGTTTTTATGGTGTTGTTTAATGGACACATACTTCCGGTACAATGGCGACGCGATGACTCGTCTTGAGGGAGATGCTGTTCAGTGTTTTTCTGTGGATTCCCTATGGAAATTCCCGTGAAATTCGTGTGGATAGTGTTTTTCCTTTGGATTATGTGATGTTATTTTGTGTTCGTTAATTGGAAGTGTTCAAAAGAAGCCACGGAAGGCAGGTGGTGGATGAAATTATGAGGGCAGCCGACAGATATTTGTTGGTTATGGTCTCGAGTTTCGCGACGGCAAGCTTTCTCTCTTTCGAGAGACACTGATTGCGGTCACCCGGCCAGTATGGTCACTGCCATAGAGGAAAGCAACTGCAAACTACCTCTTTGAAATTGCCTAGTTTATTATGATTCGCTTAAAGACTGATCATCGCAAGACAAGGACAGAGACATTAAAATTAGGAACATGGAACGTTAGGACGTTAAACAACGACGGAACATTAGAGAACATAACACAAGAAATTCAAAGAGAAAAAATTAATATATTAGGTATGTGCGAAACGAGATGGACAGGAGCAGGCATCAAGATACATAAAGATTTTAAGATTATTTATTCTGGAGGTGAGGATCGACATAGGGGAGTGGCAATAATTTTGGACCGGAAAACATCAACGTCTGTTCAGAGATACTGGGCCGTGTCGGACAGAGTATTACTAGTTAAATTGAGTGGCAGACCTTTTAACATAAATGTTATTCAAGTATATGCCCCAACAGGAGAGTCTAGTGAAGATAGTGTAGAGGAATTTTATAATGACATAGAGTCTGCCTTAAAGAAATGTAAAAATTCAGAAATAAACATCATAATAGGGGACTTCAATGCAAAAGTAGGAAATCAAGGGGATAGATACACAGTAGGAAACTATGGTTTAGGAGAGAGAAATGAAAGAGGATACAGACTAGTAGAGTGGGCAAAAGAACAGGAAATGATTGTAGGAAACACCTGGTTCAAACAACACCCTAGAAGATTATGGACATGGAGGAGTCCTGATAGCAGGATTAGAAACCAGATTGACTACATTCTCATTAGCAGAAGATTTAGAAACGCCCTAACAGTAGCAAAAACAGTTCCCAGTGCTGATTGTTATAGTGACCACAGATTACTCACAGGAACATTGAGGATAAAGTTGAAGAAAGTCAAGTATACAACAGGGAACACTAAATATGATTTGTGTACATTGAGTAATGACAAGGAAATACAAAACAAATTCAACATAGAAGTACAGAACAGATTTGAAATATTGTCTGATCTAGAGATCCTATTCCAGGATGTGGATGATCAATGGGAAATGTTAAAGAATTCAATCAATGTGGCTGCAGACACAACTATTCCAAAATTAAAGAAGGTGGGTCGTAAGAAATGGATGACTGAGGAAATTTTACACTTAATGGAAACAAGAAGACTCAACAAAAATAATCCTGCCAAATATGAAGAAATTCACAGACAAGTCAGAATATTATGTAGGAAGGCAAAAGAATCATGGCTTGAGGAAAAGTGCTTAGACATTGAAAAACAACACAACAGTCAAAATACCAAATTAGTGCACAAAAGAATTCAGGAACTTACTAATAAAAGAACAAGTGCATCAACAGGCTGTCTAAAAACTAAAGATGGCAAAATCATAATAGAAAAAGATCAGATTCTACATGTATGGACAGATTATGTGAAAGACCTGTATAATGATAACAGAGAGGAACAGTATGCTATTAGATTTAATAATGAAGGACCAGCAATTTTAAAGATGGAGGTTCAAAATGTTCTTAAGCATATGAAAGCTGGCAAGGCCCCCGGTGCAGATAACATCACAACAGAAATGATTAAAGCTTTAGAAGAATTTGGACTAGAGCAAGTCACTAGACTGCTGAACACATTATATGATACTGGAGATATACCTTCTGAATTATGTAATTCTGTATTTATTGCAATCCCAAAGAAATCAGGAACCTTAGAATGTGATCAACATAGAACAATTAGTATAATGAGTCACATCACAAAGATTTTGTTACGAATTATCATGCAAAGAGTGAGGAAGAAAATACAACCTGAAATAGGGGAAGAACAATGTGGTTTTGTAGAAGGAAAGGGTACAGTAAATGCTGTGTATATGCTGCGAACAGTTATTGAACGTGCTTTAGAAGTAAACAAGGATATACATCTTTGCTTTATTGACTACACAAAGGCTTTTGATAGAGTTAGACATGTCAACATTGTGGATATGCTTGCAGATCTACAAATTGATGGGAAAGACATTAGACTTATAAAAAACATATATTGGAAACAACAAGCTGCCATAAGAATTGATAATGAAGTAGGACAATACCAACCTATTAAGAGAGGTGTTAGGCAGGGATGTGTAATGTCTCCAGATCTTTTTTCCCTATACAGTGAAAATATTTTCAGAAATGTAGAAGACCTAAATGGAATCAGCATTGGAGGACGAAACATAAATAACATTAGATATGCAGATGATACAGTATTGATTGCAGACAATGCACAGGATCTGCAACAATTAGTAGACGCTGTGGTTGTACACAGTGAGCAGCTGGGGTTGGAATTAAATTGTAGGAAGACACAGGTTATGGTCGTCACTAGGAAGAACGAAGTACCACAATGTAATATACAAGTAAATGGGAATATTCTTCAACAAGTGAATCGGTTCAATTATCTCGGAACAGTCATAACATCTGATGGCAGATGCCTTGAAGAGATTAGAACAAGAATCGCCATTGCGAAAGTAGCCTTTAGCAAGATGAAAAACATTCTGACCAATAAAATGATGTCAATATAAACGAGAAAAAGAGTGTTGAGGGGATACATAGAGCCTGTTCTTTTGTATGGATGTGAAACTTGGACAATGTGCAGTCAAGCTGAAAAACATCTGATGGCTGCAGAAATGTGGTTTCTGAGGAAAATGCAAAGAATACCATGGACAGATAGAAAAACCAATGACCAAGTACTACAAGAGACAAATGAAAATCGTAGATTGATTAGAGAAATTAGACGTAGACAGTCAAAATTTTTTGGACATGTTATGAGAAGAAATGGACTGGAGAACTTGGTGACGGCTGGCAAGATCGAAGGGAACAGACCAAGAGGAAGACCGAGAGGAAAATACCTGGATGGCTTGGCCACATGGCATGGACGAGACAGGAACACTGAGCTGATCCACGACTCTGGTGATCGAGTGAAATGGCGAATCATGACCGCCCACGCTTTCCGGCATGGCACATGATTGATTGATTAATGGACCCTGTCTCTTATATGAGGGCAACTGTCCAGACATGTAAACCCACAATAAATCTCTAGAAGGTTTGATTTCATTAATAGTGATAATATTGCATGTATCACTGTTTTAATATATCAGTTAGGAATTCAATGTAGCAGACTGAAAATGATGTATAAATATCTTATGGGTCAACATAAATGCTGTATCCATGATATTTAAGTTCTCAGTATGAAATGATTTATTAGCTTGTCAATATTGTTGTATCATTTTGTGCATGCTGGTTGTTCAATATATGTATCTAAAAATTAAGGTACCTGAAACACCAGAGAACACAAATTATTTAATATAACTAAGACAGCTATTACAGGGGAAAATTCATTTTTGTCCCTGAAATTAAGACACTTAATTCAGTAAATGAACATGGGGCCTACTCCATCTCCAAAAATTAATTGCTGGCATGGGTGAGAGAAGGGAATTATTGTTGTAAATACAACATTTTTTAATGTCACCACATCACATAAGATAACAACTCCTTATATTCTCCTCTCCCCATAACATGCCTGCAACACTGAGAGCAGAGAGTGTGAACCCTGATGGAAAACTTGGGCAACCATTAAGACACCTCACTGACAATCTCTCTCGGTGATAGTCAGTATTCGTACCGGCTAATGTCCAGTGTCGATTCGACATCTGGGTTTATTCTTCAGTTGTGTAATCTTGTCAGTAGCCCTGATCAAGCTGCTGAGAAAGTGAGCGCAATTGAAATCTCCAGGAGAAAACATCCTTATCAACTCCGTCACTTGCCATTTCTGAAGTAGTGGTATTATTAAGCGTACTTGATACATAATGGACGAGATGAAGGGAAGATTCTACCTGATGTCATGGGCGGTCATATAAAACCGACCACAGTCTGGTGTCTATAAGACATTAGTCTATTGTTCGATGGTGTAATCTCTCTGGTGTACTAGGATCCACGTCACCAGGAGTTAACTCATTGAATCTCCAGGAAGGCCATCAAAATAACTGGACCCCTAGCCATTTATATGGAAGTGGAGAGCGTACGCAAAGTATGTGTCTAGGAAACGATGGATAACCAACCTGATGTCATTGGCATATCATACGACTAGGAGCATAACATGGACAACCTGAAAAATTTCATGAAGAGATAAAACAGGATCCATCTCCGACGTCGGACGTCAATTCATCCTCAGCTGAGAAAGCGTTTCTGCCTTAAAAATGGTGGGAATTAAAGGGAGGACAAAGTTGAGTACAACTGATGTCATTCCCCTTTTTCATTCTCAATTGGGAAGACTTTTCTGCCGGAAGAAGGTAGGAATGTAAATAAGGATTACTGTCTCCAAACAGTTAACTCTTATATGGTAGAGCTCACTGCAACTCCAGCAGCTGACACTCTATACACATTGTCTACGATTCAGTGGACTAACGAAAGATCACTGTTCTCAAAAACAGCTGACTCCTTTCAAGATAAAGATCCCTGCAAGTCAGCAGTCGACTCTTTATATAATAAGAACCATGCATTTAGCATGTGGAATCTTATATTATTACTGAGATGTGAGGTATATTCACAAGACCTGGCCAGTCCTATCCTCAAAGTCAGTAAAATTGCTTCCAAAATTCCAGTCAATATTGGGATATAAGAAGTAACCCACATAATCACACCCCTTCAAAGGTGGCTGTGATAATGACGAACTCCTCTGTGTTGAGAGGATTCGCCCAATTCGCCAATAGTAAACGTTTTGCTCATGTGGGAGAGAAAGAACGGATACTTGCCAGTCACTCAAAAAGCACTTAGCTAGAGCATGGCTGAAGACAACTAGTTGGAAGTTCCACCTGGAATTATAGATTAGTAGTAGTAGATGTCAAAGTCTGGCTGCATCTACTAATTCAGTTGCCACGTTAGAAAATAGAGCAACTAAGGAGAGAAAATGCTGTCACTTCTCACAACACATCAAAATAGAGGCATAACGGAATGAGAGAATCTCAACCGACAAGCACCTCTAAATCTATGGTAAGACTACGGAAATAAGTCAAGGAAATATAATGGGAAATTGCTACCATCTGCAAACACAAGAGACTTATTGGAAAGGTAGACCCTGTGTCCAACGCTAACCAAATCTGCACTAGTAGATTTTAGTCTCAAGTTCTGCAGCGGCTGCTATACAGTTCACCCGGAAGTGATTGTCGTTGCTCCGGTGATGATCAAAAATTTTAACCCAGTTCCAAATGCCAAGATTACTGTTGGAGAAAGTGTTCAGTTAAATACACTCTCACAGGATTATCATTCTCCAGTGGCGAAGGGAAGAATGAAGTTCTGATAAGATGAACAGTTGAGAGATCCATGGAATGCAACCATTCTCTCTAAACGTCATCTAGACGTTGGCTTAATTGCAAAGCCATTACTTCACATAATGAATCTCTATGGTCCATTCATACATTACGAAATGGTGTGACTCAGAGAGATCATTTATCACAAACAGGAAATATAGCAAGGATGTCAGCAGTGGAACACTGTCAGCGGTAAATAGAAGAGCAGTTCACAGTTGAGTGGAGTCAGGACTCTTGATGCTCCCAGTGACTTAAAGGAACATAATGCAGGGCTAACTTCATGGTCTTTGCGTTTGCCACCAAATTCATCAACAGATGCAATGTTGGGGCAGATTTTTTTTTTTAAGGAGAAAAATCACTGAGTTCCAAATGTACTACTCTAGTAGGGTAAAAGGGAGACAGGGAGTAATTGACAAAACCCACTTGAGGGATCTGGGAACTGTGGATTTCTGAAAAATCATCTGTCATACCTATGAAAGATTTAAGAGAGGGGCCATGTAGCATGATGGAACAGAATTCCCCATTCCCAGTCCGACACATTTCATAAAGATACTTTAAGTCTTAACGGGGACCATCCCAAATAGAAGGGCTATTATTAGATTGTATGTTCTAGAACGAGTTGGGGGAGGCGGCGGTATGCACTTGTCTTTTGATTGGTTAATAAGTAATGAGCCCACGCTATTCCTGGGCCATATTTTAAAATCTAATTAGTTTGAGCGGGGATCTCACCAGGAGCGGTCGCTAGTGTGATGTGATGACCCAACAATTCCCTTAAAGATTCAATAATATATTGTTCTCTGGACAGGAGGTACCACTTTAAACCATACTTTAATGTTGTAGTTGTGCCTGGTAAACGAATGAGAAGAATGTATGAGTATTTTATGAATAAAATGTGAAAGTGGAAAACCTAACTTCTGTGCGCCAGTATTCTGGACACTGCATCTTCAACCTTGACACGTCTTTCACGCTGTATACTCCAAGTGCATATCAATCCCTTGTTGTGACTGGTTGCGTATGCTTGATGAATGTATGGCACACTCATGCAGATTCGCAAACCCAAACCCCTTGTGCATTCTTCATGCCTAGGATGACTCATTCTTAACTCAACTGTACCTTTGCTCTCGTGCGAGTTAACAAATGGCAGTCTGGATTGGAATGAGTGATGAAACATGTACACGTTCCTTTGTAAAACGCTGAGAATGTTGGAGTTAGTGAGTTGGTGCTTTGATAAGTAGCCTCCCACATTAGTAGAAAGACAGATGCTTCATATCCATATGTAAACAGGTTGTGTGTGGCACGCCAGAATTGCTAAGTCCATGTGATGCCTGGTGGCTATATGCTCAAGAGAATTAATACAATTTCTCTCTGAAGTATTACACTGTTACCTCTACTGTTGGATGGTTCATATAAACTAGTTCCTAAGAGAACCATAGGTGTGTGAACCTGTGTCTTAGTTGGCTGAATATAATGTATGGCTCATGCAAATTTACAAGGACTAAACATGTTTTTCCCATATGTGCTTGGTGCATATATGAACCATTGCTATGCAATTGAGTTTCTGTTACCGACTGTAGTAGACATGAACATTACTCAGTGGGGAAACAGCCCATGATGATGATGAAGATGATGTACCTGTGAGCCAGGTCTGTCTGAGAAAAGGGGTGAGGTCTGGCATTGCTGTGTGAGTGAATATGGAATAGGACATTCATGCACCAACATCACAGCCATAGGAATGGATGTCTGGTCTGCTAATTGGGTAAATGCCATTAGTTAATACATATTGCAGATTGCAGTTGTAAATGCCTATTTTCCATTTCCCTTCACAATGCCTGTCCCATGTTGCTATGTCACAATGATTGCTGTACTGTGTCTGGTCCTCCTTGTGCCCAGGTCTACTGTGGTTCAAACATGGTGGAACTTAGACCACATGAATGCTTGTAATTGTGCTAAGCTACCCTGTCTCAGCATATGGTCTTGTGATTACCACAGATACGGGTGAATGGAACACATATCACCCACAGTACATCAGAGTGAAATACACGGCATCATCAGACTAGGAGAGGTGTGTTTGGACCACACCCATCCTTTTCCTCCCCATCCCCAATCTGTGTCTGTTGATGTATAATAACATTATCTTTTAACATATGTAAAGAGATGTTGTGCCATTTTATATATCAACAGAGAACAGTATGGTGGAGAGGCCATCAATATATCATCTGGGAAAACTAACCAGTAGTCCCAGAATCCAGAACCAACTCTCTATAAGTGAAATCTTCTAGAACCCACAATATGGGAATTTCCTAGAGACTTTCAGCTCAGCTCTCAAACAGCTGGATATAAATAAGGGAGAAAAAGAGTTCTGAAGACTTCAGTGATCATAATTATCAATGACATCTGAGAACTAAACAACAGGTCTATGGTGGTGAACCTCATTCAAGACGTCTGGTGAAATGACTGGGACAATGGATTGTTTGGCTAGGACTTATCTTAGTTAATCTCCAGCCTGGTGCTCACACAGTGTTTCAGAATGAAGTCTTGTTAAGTACGTGAGATAGACTGAGTAGAAGGAAGAAGACTGGGACATATTTGTATCTTAGATCTTCCTCTACAGGAAAAGGAGAACAACATCCTAAGTCTCAACTTCATAACCAGTCAACTCACCAGTGAAAGACAGGGCTGTAACTTTTCTTCAAAACTGTGACAGTAGGGGATAATTAGTCAGACTTGGAAAATCATCATGGGGAGAACTGCAACCTGAGCTTGCCCAACACCCATCATAGGTGTTAAAAGGATTAAACAGACCAGTGGAGCAGAATGTCCCTATGCTTGCCCCAGGTTATGGCTTATCTTGGGTTTCCCTCATTAACAGTAGAAGAAAGGATAAAAGTCAATGGTGTAGTGGTGATTGGAGAGGAGAGGAGGAGGAGAGTTTATTATTGGGTGGTGGAGTAATGGGGAGGTGGTGTATCATGTTTATCTACATGCATGTGTGACATATTTTATGCATTTTCTATGCAATAATTGAAGTGTTGACATGACAGGAGATGAGACAATGGTCATCACTCGACTCACCATCAACTCAATAAATTGTGTATTCAATGAACCAGTGTTTTAAGTACATGTCCCCAGTGAATTTCTTGTACAGTTGCTGTCAAGTATTGTATCTGTGACTGTCTTAAGTGCTGTGGTGGGTTATACATATTGTAAAAAGTCCTGTATAGATGTTGTCAAGTATCACATGATGTCTATCTTGTACAATTGTGGTGTAAACAATTCCTTGTGAATGTATGTCCCACTTTTGTCAAGAAACTGTCATGTAGATGTCTTGTCCAACAGATGTAATGTACAGTTATTGTTGAAGTTTGTTTGTCTACAAATAAATGAGTCCTAAAGTCCTAAAGACTAATTGAACTGATATAGGTCACAAAATGACAAAAAATATAGGGAAAGATCTATGTGACGGACGAATAGCACACTGGCAACATTATGTTGAGTGAGAGGGATCCTCAGTTGTACAGGCGCTAATAGTTCAGATCTTCTCTGGCCTTGGGTGAACTAGTTACTTCTTATATAAATTTCTGTGTAGATACATAGTGGTCTCACAGTGGGGGTTTGAGCCAAAGAAAAATGTTCTCCAAAACAGGCTATTGCGGGAATGATTAGCTCATTTGAGTGACCTCTAGACAAAACGTGCTAAATCATATCCTTTATCTTGTTATTTATTATTCAAGATATATCTCCAGAGAACACTACAAACTAGGTCCTCTGTCAATCATCTAATAATTTGTCACATAACTGGTAGGCTCTTTTCGGGATATAAACCCTGGGAAAACCTGGTCACATAACTGGGTTTGCTCTTTTCGGGATATAAACCCTGGGAAAAAGAACACTCGTCTCGGATTAAACCCTGGTAATAACCTGCTAGGGGCTCACATACCTGTTGCCCTGATGTCAGGATACAAACCTTGGGCGTACACGGCATAGGACTCACTTTTGGGATCTCTATGTTGGTATTAAAATCCGGGGTGACCTCTCGCAAATCAGACCCAATTCTTGGAGTTTTTATGGTGTTGTTTAATGGACACATACTTCCGGTACAATGGCGACGCGATGACTCGTCTTGAGGGAGACGCTGTTCAGTGTTTTTCTGTGGATTCCCTATGGAAATTCCCGTGAAATTCGTGTGGATAGTGTTTTTCCTTTGGATTATGTGATGTTTTTTCGTGTTCGTTAATTGGAAGTGTTCAAAAGAAGCCACGGAAGGCAGGTGGTGGATGAAATTATGAGGGCAGCCGACAGATATTTGTTGGTTATGGTCTCGAGTTTCGCGACGGCAAGCTTTCTCTCTTTCGAGAGACACTGATTGCGGTCACCCGGCCAGTATGGTCACTGCCATAGAGGAAAGCAACTGCAAACTACCTCTTTGAAATTGCCTAGTTTATTATGATTCGCTTAAAGACTGATCATCGCAAGACAAGGACAGAGACATTAAAATTAGGAACATGGAACGTTAGGACGTTAAACAACGACGGAACATTAGAGAACATAACACAAGAAATTCAAAGAGAAAAAATTAATATATTAGGTATGTGCGAAACGAGATGGACAGGAGCAGGCATCAAGATACATAAAGATTTTAAGATTATTTATTCTGGAGGTGAGGATCGACATAGGGGAGTGGCAATAATTTTGGACCGGAAAACATCAACGTCTGTTCAGAGATACTGGGCCGTGTCGGACAGAGTATTACTAGTTAAATTGAGTGGCAGACCTTTTAACATAAATGTTATTCAAGTATATGCCCCAACAGGAGAGTCTAGTGAAGATAGTGTAGAGGAATTTTATAATGACATAGAGTCTGCCTTAAAGAAATGTAAAAATTCAGAAATAAACATCATAATAGGGGACTTCAATGCAAAAGTAGGAAATCAAGGGGATAGATACACAGTAGGAAACTATGGTTTAGGAGAGAGAAATGAAAGAGGATACAGACTAGTAGAGTGGGCAAAAGAACAGGAAATGATTGTAGGAAACACCTGGTTCAAACAACACCCTAGAAGATTATGGACATGGAGGAGTCCTGATAGCAGGATTAGAAACCAGATTGACTACATTCTCATTAGCAGAAGATTTAGAAACGCCCTAACAGTAGCAAAAACAGTTCCCAGTGCTGATTGTTATAGTGACCACAGATTACTCACAGGAACATTGAGGATAAAGTTGAAGAAAGTCAAGTATACAACAGGGAACACTAAATATGATTTGTGTACATTGAGTAATGACAAGGAAATACAAAACAAATTCAACATAGAAGTACAGAACAGATTTGAAATATTGTCTGATCTAGAGATCCTATTCCAGGATGTGGATGATCAATGGGAAATGTTAAAGAATTCAATCAATGTGGCTGCAGACACAACTATTCCAAAATTAAAGAAGGTGGGTCGTAAGAAATGGATGACTGAGGAAATTTTACACTTAATGGAAACAAGAAGACTCAACAAAAATAATCCTGCCAAATATGAAGAAATTCACAGACAAGTCAGAATATTATGTAGGAAGGCAAAAGAATCATGGCTTGAGGAAAAGTGCTTAGACATTGAAAAATAACACAACAGTCAAAATACCAAATTAGTGCACAAAAGAATTCAGGAACTTACTAATAAAAGAACAAGTACATCAACAGGCTGTCTAAAAACTAAAGATGGCAAAATCATAATAGAAAAAGATCAGATTCTACATGTATGGACAGATTATGTGAAAGACCTGTATAATGATAACAGAGAGGAACAGTATGCTATTAGATTTAATAATGAAGGACCAGCAATTTTAAAGATGGAGGTTCAAAATGTTCTTAAGCATATCAAAGCTGGCAAGGCCCCCGGTGCAGATAACATCACAACAGAAATGATTAAAGCTTTAGAAGAATTTGGACTAGAGCAAGTCACTAGACTGCTGAACACATTATATGATACTGGAGATATACCTTCTGAATTATGTAATTCTGTATTTATTGCAATCCCAAAGAAATCAGGAACCTTAGAATGTGATCAACATAGAACAATTAGTATAATGAGTCACATCACAAAGATTTTGTTACGAATTATCATGCAAAGAGTGAGGAAGAAAATACAACCTGAAATAGGGGAAGAACAATGTGGTTTTGTAGAAGGAAAGGGTACAGTAAATGCTGTGTATATGCTGCGAACAGTTATTGAACGTGCTTTAGAAGTAAACAAGGATATACATCTTTGCTTTATTGACTACACAAAGGCTTTTGATAGAGTTAGACATGTCAACATTGTGGATATGCTTGCAGATCTACAAATTGATGGGAAAGACATTAGACTTATAAAAAACATATATTGGAAACAACAAGCTGCCATAAGAATTGATAATGAAGTAGGACAATACCAACCTATTAAGAGAGGTGTTAGGCAGGGATGTGTAATGTCTCCAGATCTTTTTTCCCTATACAGTGAAAATATTTTCAGAAATGTAGAAGACCTAAATGGAATCAGCATTGGAGGACGAAACATAAATAACATTAGATATGCAGATGATACAGTATTGATTGCAGACAATGCACAGGATCTGCAACAATTAGTAGACGCTGTGGTTGTACACAGTGAGCAGCTGGGGTTGGAATTAAATTGTAGGAAGACACAGGTTATGGTCGTCACTAGGAAGAACGAAGTACCACAATGTAATATACAAGTAAATGGGAATATTCTTCAACAAGTGAATCGGTTCAATTATCTCGGAACAGTCATAACATCTGATGGCAGATGCCTTGAAGAGATTAGAACAAGAATCGCCATTGCGAAAGTAGCCTTTAGCAAGATGAAAAACATTCTGACCAATAAAATGATGTCAATATAAACGAGAAAAAGAGTGTTGAGGGGATACATAGAGCCTGTTCTTTTGTATGGATGTGAAACTTGGACAATGTGCAGTCAAGCTGAAAAACATCTGATGGCTGCAGAAATGTGGTTTCTGAGGAAAATGCAAAGAATACCATGGACAGATAGAAAAACCAATGACCAAGTACTACAAGAGACAAATGAAAATCGTAGATTGATTAGAGAAATTAGACGTAGACAGTCAAAATTTTTTGGACATGTTATGAGAAGAAATGGACTGGAGAACTTGGTGACGGCTGGCAAGATCGAAGGGAACAGACCAAGAGGAAGACCGAGAGGAAAATACCTGGATGGCTTGGCCACATGGCATGGACGAGACAGGAACACTGAGCTGATCCACGACTCTGGTGATCGAGTGAAATGGCGAATCATGACCGCCCACGCTTTCCGGCATGGCACATGATTGATTGATTAATGGACCCTGTCTCTTATATGAGGGCAACTGTCCAGACATGTAAACCCACAATAAATCTCTAGAAGGTTTGATTTCATTAATAGTGATAATATTGCATGTATCACTGTTTTAATATATCAGTTAGGAATTCAATGTAGCAGACTGAAAATGATGTATAAATATCTTATGGGTCAACATAAATGCTGTATCCATGATATTTAAGTTCTCAGTATGAAATGATTTATTAGCTTGTCAATATTGTTGTATCATTTTGTGCATGCTGGTTGTTCAATATATGTATCTAAAAATTAAGGTACCTGAAACACCAGAGAACACAAATTATTTAATATAACTAAGACAGCTATTACAGGGGAAAATTCATTTTTGTCCCTGAAATTAAGACACTTAATTCAGTAAATGAACATGGGGCCTACTCCATCTCCAAAAATTAATTGCTGGCATGGGTGAGAGAAGGGAATTATTGTTGTAAATACAACATTTTTTAATGTCACCACATCACATAAGATAACAACTCCTTATATTCTCCTCTCCCCATAACATGCCTGCAACACTGAGAGCAGAGAGTGTGAACCCTGATGGAAAACTTGGGCAACCATTAAGACACCTCACTGACAATCTCTCTCGGTGATAGTCAGTATTCGTACCGGCTAATGTCCAGTGTCGATTCGACATCTGGGTTTATTCTTCAGTTGTGTAATCTTGTCAGTAGCCCTGATCAAGCTGCTGAGAAAGTGAGCGCAATTGAAATCTCCAGGAGAAAACATCCTTATCAACTCCGTCACTTGCCATTTCTGAAGTAGTGGTATTATTAAGCGTACTTGATACGTAATGGACGAGATGAAGGGAAGATTCTACCTGATGTCATGGGCGGTCATATAAAACCGACCACAGTCTGGTGTCTATAAGACATTAGTCTATTGTTCGATGGTGTAATCTCTCTGGTGTACTAGGATCCACGTCACCAGGAGTTAACTCATTGAATCTCCAGGAAGGCCATCAAAATAACTGGACCCCTAGCCATTTATATGGAAGTGGAGAGCGTACGCAAAGTATGTGTCTAGGAAACGATGGATAACCAACCTGATGTCATTGGCATATCATACGACTAGGAGCATAACATGGACAACCTGAAAAATTTCATGAAGAGATAAAACAGGATCCATCTCCGACGTCGGACGTCAATTCATCCTCAGCTGAGAAAGCGTTTCTGCCTTAAAAATGGTGGGAATTAAAGGGAGGACAAAGTTGAGTACAACTGATGTCATTCCCCTTTTTCATTCTCAATTGGGAAGACTTTTCTGCCGGAAGAAGGTAGGAATGTAAATAAGGATTACTGTCTCCAAACAGTTAACTCTTATATGGTAGAGCTCACTGCAACTCCAGCAGCTGACACTCTATACACATTGTCTACGATTCAGTGGACTAACGAAAGATCACTGTTCTCAAAAACAGCTGACTCCTTTCAAGATAAAGATCCCTGCAAGTCAGCAGTCGACTCTTTATATAATAAGAACCATGCATTTAGCATGTGGAATCTTATATTATTACTGAGATGTGAGGTATATTCACAAGACCTGGCCAGTCCTATCCTCAAAGTCAGTAAAATTGCTTCCAAAATTCCAGTCAATATTGGGATATAAGAAGTAACCCACATAATCACACCCCTTCAAAGGTGGCTGTGATAATGACGAACTCCTCTGTGTTGAGAGGATTCGCCCAATTCGCCAATAGTAAACGTTTTGCTCATGTGGGAGAGAAAGAACGGATACTTGCCAGTCACTCAAAAAGCACTTAGCTAGAGCATGGCTGAAGACAACTAGTTGGAAGTTCCACCTGGAATTATAGATTAGTAGTAGTAGATGTCAAAGTCTGGCTGCATCTACTAATTCAGTTGCCACGTTAGAAAATAGAGCAACTAAGGAGAGAAAATGCTGTCACTTCTCACAACACATCAAAATAGAGGCATAACGGAATGAGAGAATCTCAACCGACAAGCACCTCTAAATCTATGGTAAGACTACGGAAATAAGTCAAGGAAATATAATGGGAAATTGCTACCATCTGCAAACACAAGAGACTTATTGGAAAGGTAGACCCTGTGTCCAACGCTAACCAAATCTGCACTAGTAGATTTTAGTCTCAAGTTCTGCAGCGGCTGCTATACAGTTCACCCGGAAGTGATTGTCGTTGCTCCGGTGATGATCAAAAATTTTAACCCAGTTCCAAATGCCAAGATTACTGTTGGAGAAAGTGTTCAGTTAAATACACTCTCACAGGATTATCATTCTCCAGTGGCGAAGGGAAGAATGAAGTTCTGATAAGATGAACAGTTGAGAGATCCATGGAATGCAACCATTCTCTCTAAACGTCATCTAGACGTTGGCTTAATTGCAAAGCCATTACTTCACATAATGAATCTCTATGGTCCATTCATACATTACGAAATGGTGTGACTCAGAGAGATCATTTATCACAAACAGGAAATATAGCAAGGATGTCAGCAGTG
Source organism: Cepaea hortensis (assembly GCA_963921405.1). Taxonomy (NCBI): domain Eukaryota; kingdom Metazoa; phylum Mollusca; class Gastropoda; order Stylommatophora; family Helicidae; genus Cepaea; species Cepaea hortensis. The sequence continues at coordinate 51,876,476 of OY992888.1, forward strand.
GAACACTGTCAGCGGTAAATAGAAGAGCAGTTCACAGTTGAGTGGAGTCAGGACTCTTGATGCTCCCAGTGACTTAAAGGAACATAATGCAGGGCTAACTTCATGGTCTTTGCGTTTGCCACCAAATTCATCAACAGATGCAATGTTGGGGCAGATTTTTTTTTTTAAGGAGAAAAATCACTGAGTTCCAAATGTACTACTCTAGTAGGGTAAAAGGGAGACAGGGAGTAATTGACAAAACCCACTTGAGGGATCTGGGAACTGTGGATTTCTGAAAAATCATCTGTCATACCTATGAAAGATTTAAGAGAGGGGCCATGTAGCATGATGGAACAGAATTCCCCATTCCCAGTCCGACACATTTCATAAAGATACTTTAAGTCTTAACGGGGACCATCCCAAATAGAAGGGCTATTATTAGATTGTATGTTCTAGAACGAGTTGGGGGAGGCGGCGGTATGCACTTGTCTTTTGATTGGTTAATAAGTAATGAGCCCACGCTATTCCTGGGCCATATTTTAAAATCTAATTAGTTTGAGCGGGGATCTCACCAGGAGCGGTCGCTAGTGTGATGTGATGACCCAACAATTCCCTTAAAGATTCAATAATATATTGTTCTCTGGACAGGAGGTACCACTTTAAACCATACTTTAATGTTGTAGTTGTGCCTGGTAAACGAATGAGAAGAATGTATGAGTATTTTATGAATAAAATGTGAAAGTGGAAAACCTAACTTCTGTGCGCCAGTATTCTGGACACTGCATCTTCAACCTTGACACGTCTTTCACGCTGTATACTCCAAGTGCATATCAATCCCTTGTTGTGACTGGTTGCGTATGCTTGATGAATGTATGGCACACTCATGCAGATTCGCAAACCCAAACCCCTTGTGCATTCTTCATGCCTAGGATGACTCATTCTTAACTCAACTGTACCTTTGCTCTCGTGCGAGTTAACAAATGGCAGTCTGGATTGGAATGAGTGATGAAACATGTACACGTTCCTTTGTAAAACGCTGAGAATGTTGGAGTTAGTGAGTTGGTGCTTTGATAAGTAGCCTCCCACATTAGTAGAAAGACAGATGCTTCATATCCATATGTAAACAGGTTGTGTGTGGCACGCCAGAATTGCTAAGTCCATGTGATGCCTGGTGGCTATATGCTCAAGAGAATTAATACAATTTCTCTCTGAAGTATTACACTGTTACCTCTACTGTTGGATGGTTCATATAAACTAGTTCCTAAGAGAACCATAGGTGTGTGAACCTGTGTCTTAGTTGGCTGAATATAATGTATGGCTCATGCAAATTTACAAGGACTAAACATGTTTTTCCCATATGTGCTTGGTGCATATATGAACCATTGCTATGCAATTGAGTTTCTGTTACCGACTGTAGTAGACATGAACATTACTCAGTGGGGAAACAGCCCATGATGATGATGAAGATGATGTACCTGTGAGCCAGGTCTGTCTGAGAAAAGGGGTGAGGTCTGGCATTGCTGTGTGAGTGAATATGGAATAGGACATTCATGCACCAACATCACAGCCATAGGAATGGATGTCTGGTCTGCTAATTGGGTAAATGCCATTAGTTAATACATATTGCAGATTGCAGTTGTAAATGCCTATTTTCCATTTCCCTTCACAATGCCTGTCCCATGTTGCTATGTCACAATGATTGCTGTACTGTGTCTGGTCCTCCTTGTGCCCAGGTCTACTGTGGTTCAAACATGGTGGAACTTAGACCACATGAATGCTTGTAATTGTGCTAAGCTACCCTGTCTCAGCATATGGTCTTGTGATTACCACAGATACGGGTGAATGGAACACATATCACCCACAGTACATCAGAGTGAAATACACGGCATCATCAGACTAGGAGAGGTGTGTTTGGACCACACCCATCCTTTTCCTCCCCATCCCCAATCTGTGTCTGTTGATGTATAATAACATTATCTTTTAACATATGTAAAGAGATGTTGTGCCATTTTATATATCAACAGAGAACAGTATGGTGGAGAGGCCATCAATATATCATCTGGGAAAACTAACCAGTAGTCCCAGAATCCAGAACCAACTCTCTATAAGTGAAATCTTCTAGAACCCACAATATGGGAATTTCCTAGAGACTTTCAGCTCAGCTCTCAAACAGCTGGATATAAATAAGGGAGAAAAAGAGTTCTGAAGACTTCAGTGATCATAATTATCAATGACATCTGAGAACTAAACAACAGGTCTATGGTGGTGAACCTCATTCAAGACGTCTGGTGAAATGACTGGGACAATGGATTGTTTGGCTAGGACTTATCTTAGTTAATCTCCAGCCTGGTGCTCACACAGTGTTTCAGAATGAAGTCTTGTTAAGTACATGAGATAGACTGAGTAGAAGGAAGAAGACTGGGACATATTTGTATCTTAGATCTTCCTCTACAGGAAAAGGAGAACAACATCCTAAGTCTCAACTTCATAACCAGTCAACTCACCAGTGAAAGACAGGGCTGTAACTTTTCTTCAAAACTGTGACAGTAGGGGATAATTAGTCAGACTTGGAAAATCATCATGGGGAGAACTGCAACCTGAGCTTGCCCAACACCCATCATAGGTGTTAAAAGGATTAAACAGACCAGTGGAGCAGAATGTCCCTATGCTTGCCCCAGGTTATGGCTTATCTTGGGTTTCCCTCATTAACAGTAGAAGAAAGGATAAAAGTCAATGGTGTAGTGGTGATTGGAGAGGAGAGGAGGAGGAGAGTTTATTATTGGGTGGTGGAGTAATGGGGAGGTGGTGTATCATGTTTATCTACATGCATGTGTGACATATTTTATGCATTTTCTATGCAATAATTGAAGTGTTGACATGACAGGAGATGAGACAATGGTCATCACTCGACTCACCATCAACTCAATAAATTGTGTATTCAATGAACCAGTGTTTTAAGTACATGTCCCCAGTGAATTTCTTGTACAGTTGCTGTCAAGTATTGTATCTGTGACTGTCTTAAGTGCTGTGGTGGGTTATACATATTGTAAAAAGTCCTGTATAGATGTTGTCAAGTATCACATGATGTCTATCTTGTACAATTGTGGTGTAAACAATTCCTTGTGAATGTATGTCCCACTTTTGTCAAGAAACTGTCATGTAGATGTCTTGTCCAACAGATGTAATGTACAGTTATTGTTGAAGTTTGTTTGTCTACAAATAAATGAGTCCTAAAGTCCTAAAGACTAATTGAACTGATATAGGTCACAAAATGACAAAAAATATAGGGAAAGATCTATGTGACGGACGAATAGCACACTGGCAACATTATGTTGAGTGAGAGGGATCCTCAGTTGTACAGGCGCTAATAGTTCAGATCTTCTCTGGCCTTGGGTGAACTAGTTACTTCTTATATAAATTTCTGTGTAGATACATAGTGGTCTCACAGTGGGGGTTTGAGCCAAAGAAAAATGTTCTCCAAAACAGGCTATTGCGGGAATGATTAGCTCATTTGAGTGACCTCTAGACAAAACGTGCTAAATCATATCCTTTATCTTGTTATTTATTATTCAAGATATATCTCCAGAGAACACTACAAACTAGGTCCTCTGTCAATCATCTAATAATTTGTCACATAACTGGTAGGCTCTTTTCGGGATATAAACCCTGGGAAAACCTGGTCACATAACTGGGTTTGCTCTTTTCGGGATATAAACCCTGGGAAAAAGAACACTCGTCTCGGATTAAACCCTGGTAATAACCTGCTAGGGGCTCACATACCTGTTGCCCTGATGTCAGGATACAAACCTTGGGCGTACACGGCATAGGACTCACTTTTGGGATCTCTATGTTGGTATTAAAATCCGGGGTGACCTCTCGCAAATCAGACCCAATTCTTGGAGTTTTTATGGTGTTGTTTAATGGACACATACTTCCGGTACAATGGCGACGCGATGACTCGTCTTGAGGGAGACGCTGTTCAGTGTTTTTCTGTGGATTCCCTATGGAAATTCCCGTGAAATTCGTGTGGATAGTGTTTTTCCTTTGGATTATGTGATGTTTTTTCGTGTTCGTTAATTGGAAGTGTTCAAAAGAAGCCACGGAAGGCAGGTGGTGGATGAAATTATGAGGGCAGCCGACAGATATTTGTTGGTTATGGTCTCGAGTTTCGCGACGGCAAGCTTTCTCTCTTTCGAGAGACACTGATTGCGGTCACCCGGCCAGTATGGTCACTGCCATAGAGGAAAGCAACTGCAAACTACCTCTTTGAAATTGCCTAGTTTATTATGATTCGCTTAAAGACTGATCATCGCAAGACAAGGACAGAGACATTAAAATTAGGAACATGGAACGTTAGGACGTTAAACAACGACGGAACATTAGAGAACATAACACAAGAAATTCAAAGAGAAAAAATTAATATATTAGGTATGTGCGAAACGAGATGGACAGGAGCAGGCATCAAGATACATAAAGATTTTAAGATTATTTATTCTGGAGGTGAGGATCGACATAGGGGAGTGGCAATAATTTTGGACCGGAAAACATCAACGTCTGTTCAGAGATACTGGGCCGTGTCGGACAGAGTATTACTAGTTAAATTGAGTGGCAGACCTTTTAACATAAATGTTATTCAAGTATATGCCCCAACAGGAGAGTCTAGTGAAGATAGTGTAGAGGAATTTTATAATGACATAGAGTCTGCCTTAAAGAAATGTAAAAATTCAGAAATAAACATCATAATAGGGGACTTCAATGCAAAAGTAGGAAATCAAGGGGATAGATACACAGTAGGAAACTATGGTTTAGGAGAGAGAAATGAAAGAGGATACAGACTAGTAGAGTGGGCAAAAGAACAGGAAATGATTGTAGGAAACACCTGGTTCAAACAACACCCTAGAAGATTATGGACATGGAGGAGTCCTGATAGCAGGATTAGAAACCAGATTGACTACATTCTCATTAGCAGAAGATTTAGAAACGCCCTAACAGTAGCAAAAACAGTTCCCAGTGCTGATTGTTATAGTGACCACAGATTACTCACAGGAACATTGAGGATAAAGTTGAAGAAAGTCAAGTATACAACAGGGAACACTAAATATGATTTGTGTACATTGAGTAATGACAAGGAAATACAAAACAAATTCAACATAGAAGTACAGAACAGATTTGAAATATTGTCTGATCTAGAGATCCTATTCCAGGATGTGGATGATCAATGGGAAATGTTAAAGAATTCAATCAATGTGGCTGCAGACACAACTATTCCAAAATTAAAGAAGGTGGGTCGTAAGAAATGGATGACTGAGGAAATTTTACACTTAATGGAAACAAGAAGACTCAACAAAAATAATCCTGCCAAATATGAAGAAATTCACAGACAAGTCAGAATATTATGTAGGAAGGCAAAAGAATCATGGCTTGAGGAAAAGTGCTTAGACATTGAAAAATAACACAACAGTCAAAATACCAAATTAGTGCACAAAAGAATTCAGGAACTTACTAATAAAAGAACAAGTACATCAACAGGCTGTCTAAAAACTAAAGATGGCAAAATCATAATAGAAAAAGATCAGATTCTACATGTATGGACAGATTATGTGAAAGACCTGTATAATGATAACAGAGAGGAACAGTATGCTATTAGATTTAATAATGAAGGACCAGCAATTTTAAAGATGGAGGTTCAAAATGTTCTTAAGCATATGAAAGCTGGCAAGGCCCCCGGTGCAGATAACATCACAACAGAAATGATTAAAGCTTTAGAAGAATTTGGACTAGAGCAAGTCACTAGACTGCTGAACACATTATATGATACTGGAGATATACCTTCTGAATTATGTAATTCTGTATTTATTGCAATCCCAAAGAAATCAGGAACCTTAGAATGTGATCAACATAGAACAATTAGTATAATGAGTCACATCACAAAGATTTTGTTACGAATTATCATGCAAAGAGTGAGGAAGAAAATACAACCTGAAATAGGGGAAGAACAATGTGGTTTTGTAGAAGGAAAGGGTACAGTAAATGCTGTGTATATGCTGCGAACAGTTATTGAACGTGCTTTAGAAGTAAACAAGGATATACATCTTTGCTTTATTGACTACACAAAGGCTTTTGATAGAGTTAGACATGTCAACATTGTGGATATGCTTGCAGATCTACAAATTGATGGGAAAGACATTAGACTTATAAAAAACATATATTGGAAACAACAAGCTGCCATAAGAATTGATAATGAAGTAGGACAATACCAACCTATTAAGAGAGGTGTTAGGCAGGGATGTGTAATGTCTCCAGATCTTTTTTCCCTATACAGTGAAAATATTTTCAGAAATGTAGAAGACCTAAATGGAATCAGCATTGGAGGACGAAACATAAATAACATTAGATATGCAGATGATACAGTATTGATTGCAGACAATGCACAGGATCTGCAACAATTAGTAGACGCTGTGGTTGTACACAGTGAGCAGCTGGGGTTGGAATTAAATTGTAGGAAGACACAGGTTATGGTCGTCACTAGGAAGAACGAAGTACCACAATGTAATATACAAGTAAATGGGAATATTCTTCAACAAGTGAATCGGTTCAATTATCTCGGAACAGTCATAACATCTGATGGCAGATGCCTTGAAGAGATTAGAACAAGAATCGCCATTGCGAAAGTAGCCTTTAGCAAGATGAAAAACATTCTGACCAATAAAATGATGTCAATATAAACGAGAAAAAGAGTGTTGAGGGGATACATAGAGCCTGTTCTTTTGTATGGATGTGAAACTTGGACAATGTGCAGTCAAGCTGAAAAACATCTGATGGCTGCAGAAATGTGGTTTCTGAGGAAAATGCAAAGAATACCATGGACAGATAGAAAAACCAATGACCAAGTACTACAAGAGACAAATGAAAATCGTAGATTGATTAGAGAAATTAGACGTAGACAGTCAAAATTTTTTGGACATGTTATGAGAAGAAATGGACTGGAGAACTTGGTGACGGCTGGCAAGATCGAAGGGAACAGACCAAGAGGAAGACCGAGAGGAAAATACCTGGATGGCTTGGCCACATGGCATGGACGAGACAGGAACACTGAGCTGATCCACGACTCTGGTGATCGAGTGAAATGGCGAATCATGACCGCCCACGCTTTCCGGCATGGCACATGATTGATTGATTAATGGACCCTGTCTCTTATATGAGGGCAACTGTCCAGACATGTAAACCCACAATAAATCTCTAGAAGGTTTGATTTCATTAATAGTGATAATATTGCATGTATCACTGTTTTAATATATCAGTTAGGAATTCAATGTAGCAGACTGAAAATGATGTATAAATATCTTATGGGTCAACATAAATGCTGTATCCATGATATTTAAGTTCTCAGTATGAAATGATTTATTAGCTTGTCAATATTGTTGTATCATTTTGTGCATGCTGGTTGTTCAATATATGTATCTAAAAATTAAGGTACCTGAAACACCAGAGAACACAAATTATTTAATATAACTAAGACAGCTATTACAGGGGAAAATTCATTTTTGTCCCTGAAATTAAGACACTTAATTCAGTAAATGAACATGGGGCCTACTCCATCTCCAAAAATTAATTGCTGGCATGGGTGAGAGAAGGGAATTATTGTTGTAAATACAACATTTTTTAATGTCACCACATCACATAAGATAACAACTCCTTATATTCTCCTCTCCCCATAACATGCCTGCAACACTGAGAGCAGAGAGTGTGAACCCTGATGGAAAACTTGGGCAACCATTAAGACACCTCACTGACAATCTCTCTCGGTGGTAGTCAGTATTCGTACCGGCTAATGTCCAGTGTCGATTCGACATCTGGGTTTATTCTTCAGTTGTGTAATCTTGTCAGTAGCCCTGATCAAGCTGCTGAGAAAGTGAGCGCAATTGAAATCTCCAGGAGAAAACATCCTTATCAACTCCGTCACTTGCCATTTCTGAAGTAGTGGTATTATTAAGCGTACTTGATACGTAATGGACGAGATGAAGGGAAGATTCTACCTGATGTCATGGGCGGTCATATAAAACCGACCACAGTCTGGTGTCTATAAGACATTAGTCTATTGTTCGATGGTGTAATCTCTCTGGTGTACTAGGATCCACGTCACCAGGAGTTAACTCATTGAATCTCCAGGAAGGCCATCAAAATAACTGGACCCCTAGCCATTTATATGGAAGTGGAGAGCGTACGCAAAGTATGTGTCTAGGAAACGATGGATAACCAACCTGATGTCATTGGCATATCATACGACTAGGAGCATAACATGGACAACCTGAAAAATTTCATGAAGAGATAAAACAGGATCCATCTCCGACGTCGGACGTCAATTCATCCTCAGCTGAGAAAGCGTTTCTGCCTTAAAAATGGTGGGAATTAAAGGGAGGACAAAGTTGAGTACAACTGATGTCATTCCCCTTTTTCATTCTCAATTGGGAAGACTTTTCTGCCGGAAGAAGGTAGGAATGTAAATAAGGATTACTGTCTCCAAACAGTTAACTCTTATATGGTAGAGCTCACTGCAACTCCAGCAGCTGACACTCTATACACATTGTCTACGATTCAGTGGACTAACGAAAGATCACTGTTCTCAAAAACAGCTGACTCCTTTCAAGATAAAGATCCCTGCAAGTCAGCAGTCGACTCTTTATATAATAAGAACCATGCATTTAGCATGTGGAATCTTATATTATTACTGAGATGCGAGGTATATTCACAAGACCTGGCCAGTCCTATCCTCAAAGTCAGTAAAATTGCTTCCAAAATTCCAGTCAATATTGGGATATAAGAAGTAACCCACATAATCACACCCCTTCAAAGGTGGCTGTGATAATGACGAACTTCTCTGTGTTGAGAGGATTCGCCCAATTCGCCAATAGTAAACGTTTTGCTCATGTGGGAGAGAAAGAACGGATACTTGCCAGTCACTCAAAAAGCACTTAGCTAGAGCATGGCTGAAGACAACTAGTTGGAAGTTCCACCTGGAATTATAGATTAGTAGTAGTAGATGTCAAAGTCTGGCTGCATCTACTAATTCAGTTGCCACGTTAGAAAATAGAGCAACTAAGGAGAGAAAATGCTGTCACTTCTCACAACACATCAAAATAGAGGCATAACGGAATGAGAGAATCTCAACCGACAAGCACCTCTAAATCTATGGTAAGACTACGGAAATAAGTCAAGGAAATATAATGGGAAATTGCTACCATCTGCAAACACAAGAGACTTATTGGAAAGGTAGACCCTGTGTCCAACGCTAACCAAATCTGCACTAGTAGATTTTAGTCTCAAGTTCTGCAGCGGCTGCTATACAGTTCACCCGGAAGTGATTGTCGTTGCTCCGGTGATGATCAAAAATTTTAACCCAGTTCCAAATGCCAAGATTACTGTTGGAGAAAGTGTTCAGTTAAATACACTCTCACAGGATTATCATTCTCCAGTGGCGAAGGGAAGAATGAAGTTCTGATAAGATGAACAGTTGAGAGATCCATGGAATGCAACCATTCTCTCTAAACGTCATCTAGACGTTGGCTTAATTGCAAAGCCATTACTTCACATAATGAATCTCTATGGTCCATTCATACATTACGAAATGGTGTGACTCAGAGAGATCATTTATCACAAACAGGAAATATAGCAAGGATGTCAGCAGTGGAACACTGTCAGAGGTAAATAGAAGAGCAGTTCACAGATGAGTGGAGTCAGGACTCTTGATGCTCCCAGTGACTTAAAGGAACATAATGCAGGGCTAACTTCATGGTCTTTGCGTTTGCCACCAAATTCATCAACAGATGCAATGTTGGGGCAGATTTTTTTTTTTAAGGAGAAAAATCACTGAGTTCCAAATGTACTACTCTAGTAGGGTAAAAGGGAGACAGGGAGTAATTGACAAAACCCACTTGAGGGATCTGGGAACTGTGGATTTCTGAAAAATCATCTGTCATACCTATGAAAGATTTAAGAGAGGGGCCATGTAGCATGATGGAACAGAATTCCCCATTCCCAGTCCGACACATTTCATAAAGATACTTTAAGTCTTAACGGGGACCATCCCAAATAGAAGGGCTATTATTAGATTGTATGTTCTAGAACGAGTTGGGGGAGGCGGCGGTATGCACTTGTCTTTTGATTGGTTAATAAGTAATGAGCCCACGCTATTCCTGGGCCATATTTTAAAATCTAATTAGTTTGAGCGGGGATCTCACCAGGAGCGGTCGCTAGTGTGATGTGATGACCCAACAATTCCCTTAAAGATTCAATAATATATTGTTCTCTGGACAGGAGGTACCACTTTAAACCATACTTTAATGTTGTAGTTGTGCCTGGTAAACGAATGAGAAGAATGTATGAGTATTTTATGAATAAAATGTGAAAGTGGAAAACCTAACTTCTGTGCGCCAGTATTCTGGACACTGCATCTTCAACCTTGACACGTCTTTCACGCTGTATACTCCAAGTGCATATCAATCCCTTGTTGTGACTGGTTGCGTATGCTTGATGAATGTATGGCACACTCATGCAGATTCGCAAACCCAAACCCCTTGTGCATTCTTCATGCCTAGGATGACTCATTCTTAACTCAACTGTACCTTTGCTCTCGTGCGAGTTAACAAATGGCAGTCTGGATTGGAATGAGTGATGAAACATGTACACGTTCCTTTGTAAAACGCTGAGAATGTTGGAGTTAGTGAGTTGGTGCTTTGATAAGTAGCCTCCCACATTAGTAGAAAGACAGATGCTTCATATCCATATGTAAACAGGTTGTGTGTGGCACGCCAGAATTGCTAAGTCCATGTGATGCCTGGTGGCTATATGCTCAAGAGAATTAATACAATTTCTCTCTGAAGTATTACACTGTTACCTCTACTGTTGGATGGTTCATATAAACTAGTTCCTAAGAGAACCATAGGTGTGTGAACCTGTGTCTTAGTTGGCTGAATATAATGTATGGCTCATGCAAATTTACAAGGACTAAACATGTTTTTCCCATATGTGCTTGGTGCATATATGAACCATTGCTATGCAATTGAGTTTCTGTTACCGACTGTAGTAGACATGAACATTACTCAGTGGGGAAACAGCCCATGATGATGATGAAGATGATGTACCTGTGAGCCAGGTCTGTCTGAGAAAAGGGGTGAGGTCTGGCATTGCTGTGTGAGTGAATATGGAATAGGACATTCATGCACCAACATCACAGCCATAGGAATGGATGTCTGGTCTGCTAATTGGGTAAATGCCATTAGTTAATACATATTGCAGATTGCAGTTGTAAATGCCTATTTTCCATTTCCCTTCACAATGCCTGTCCCATGTTGCTATGTCACAATGATTGCTGTACTGTGTCTGGTCCTCCTTGTGCCCAGGTCTACTGTGGTTCAAACATGGTGGAACTTAGACCACATGAATGCTTGTAATTGTGCTAAGCTACCCTGTCTCAGCATATGGTCTTGTGATTACCACAGATACGGGTGAATGGAACACATATCACCCACAGTACATCAGAGTGAAATACACGGCATCATCAGACTAGGAGAGGTGTGTTTGGACCACACCCATCCTTTTCCTCCCCATCCCCAATCTGTGTCTGTTGATGTATAATAACATTATCTTTTAACATATGTAAAGAGATGTTGTGCCATTTTATATATCAACAGAGAACAGTATGGTGGAGAGGCCATCAATATATCATCTGGGAAAACTAACCAGTAGTCCCAGAATCCAGAACCAACTCTCTATAAGTGAAATCTTCTAGAACCCACAATATGGGAATTTCCTAGAGACTTTCAGCTCAGCTCTCAAACAGCTGGATATAAATAAGGGAGAAAAAGAGTTCTGAAGACTTCAGTGATCATAATTATCAATGACATCTGAGAACTAAACAACAGGTCTATGGTGGTGAACCTCATTCAAGACGTCTGGTGAAATGACTGGGACAATGGATTGTTTGGCTAGGACTTATCTTAGTTAATCTCCAGCCTGGTGCTCACACAGTGTTTCAGAATGAAGTCTTGTTAAGTACGTGAGATAGACTGAGTAGAAGGAAGAAGACTGGGACATATTTGTATCTTAGATCTTCCTCTACAGGAAAAGGAGAACAACATCCTAAGTCTCAACTTCATAACCAGTCAACTCACCAGTGAAAGACAGGGCTGTAACTTTTCTTCAAAACTGTGACAGTAGGGGATAATTAGTCAGACTTGGAAAATCATCATGGGGAGAACTGCAACCTGAGCTTGCCCAACACCCATCATAGGTGTTAAAAGGATTAAACAGACCAGTGGAGCAGAATGTCCCTATGCTTGCCCCAGGTTATGGCTTATCTTGGGTTTCCCTCATTAACAGTAGAAGAAAGGATAAAAGTCAATGGTGTAGTGGTGATTGGAGAGGAGAGGAGGAGGAGAGTTTATTATTGGGTGGTGGAGTAATGGGGAGGTGGTGTATCATGTTTATCTACATGCATGTGTGACATATTTTATGCATTTTCTATGTAATAATTGAAGTGTTGACATGACAGGAGATGAGACAATGGTCATCACTCGACTCACCATCAACTCAATAAATTGTGTATTCAATGAACCAGTGTTTTAAGTACATGTCCCCAGTGAATTTCTTGTACAGTTGCTGTCAAGTATTGTATCTGTGACTGTCTTAAGTGCTGTGGTGGGTTATACATATTGTAAAAAGTCCTGTATAGATGTTGTCAAGTATCACATGATGTCTATCTTGTACAATTGTGGTGTAAACAATTCCTTGTGAATGTATGTCCCACTTTTGTCAAGAAACTGTCATGTAGATGTCTTGTCCAACAGATGTAATGTACAGTTATTGTTGAAGTTTGTTTGTCTACAAATAAATGAGTCCTAAAGTCCTAAAGACTAATTGAACTGATATAGGTCACAAAATGACAAAAAATATAGGGAAAGATCTATGTGACGGACGAATAGCACACTGGCAACATTATGTTGAGTGAGAGGGATCCTCAGTTGTACAGGCGCTAATAGTTCAGATCTTCTCTGGCCTTGGGTGAACTAGTTACTTCTTATATAAATTTCTGTGTAGATACATAGTGGTCTCACAGTGGGGGTTTGAGCCAAAGAAAAATGTTCTCCAAAACAGGCTATTGCGGGAATGATTAGCTCATTTGAGTGACCTCTAGACAAAACGTGCTAAATCATATCCTTTATCTTGTTATTTATTATTCAAGATATATCTCCAGAGAACACTACAAACTAGGTCCTCTGTCAATCATCTAATAATTTGTCACATAACTGGTAGGCTCTTTTCGGGATATAAACCCTGGGAAAACCTGGTCACATAACTGGGTTTGCTCTTTTCGGGATATAAACCCTGGGAAAAAGAACACTCGTCTCGGATTAAACCCTGGTAATAACCTGCTAGGGGCTCACATACCTGTTGCCCTGATGTCAGGATACAAACCTTGGGCGTACACGGCATAGGACTCACTTTTGGGATCTCTATGTTGGTATTAAAATCCGGGGTGACCTCTCGCAAATCAGACCCAATTCTTGGAGTTTTTATGGTGTTGTTTAATGGACACATACTTCCGGTACAATGGCGACGCGATGACTCGTCTTGAGGGAGACGCTGTTCAGTGTTTTTCTGTGGATTCCCTATGGAAATTCCCGTGAAATTCGTGTGGATAGTGTTTTTCCTTTGGATTATGTGATGTTTTTTCGTGTTCGTTAATTGGAAGTGTTCAAAAGAAGCCACGGAAGGCAGGTGGTGGATGAAATTATGAGGGCAGCCGACAGATATTTGTTGGTTATGGTCTCGAGTTTTGCGACGGCAAGCTTTCTCTCTTTCGAGAGACACTGATTGCGGTCACCCGGCCAGTATGGTCACTGCCATAGAGGAAAGCAACTGCAAACTACCTCTTTGAAATTGCCTAGTTTATTATGATTCGCTTAAAGACTGATCATCGCAAGACAAGGACAGAGACATTAAAATTAGGAACATGGAACGTTAGGACGTTAAACAACGACGGAACATTAGAGAACATAACACAAGAAATTCAAAGAGAAAAAATTAATATATTAGGTATGTGCGAAACGAGATGGACAGGAGCAGGCATCAAGATACATAAAGATTTTAAGATTATTTATTCTGGAGGTGAGGATCGACATAGGGGAGTGGCAATAATTTTGGACCGGAAAACATCAACGTCTGTTCAGAGATACTGGGCCGTGTCGGACAGAGTATTACTAGTTAAATTGAGTGGCAGACCTTTTAACATAAATGTTATTCAAGTATATGCCCCAACAGGAGAGTCTATTGAAGATAGTGTAGAGGAATTTTATAATGACATAGAGTCTGCCTTAAAGAAATGTAAAAATTCAGAAATAAACATCATAATAGGGGACTTCAATGCAAAAGTAGGAAATCAAGGGGATAGATACACAGTAGGAAACTATGGTTTAGGAGAGAGAAATGAAAGAGGATACAGACTAGTAGAGTGGGCAAAAGAACAGGAAATGATTGTAGGAAACACCTGGTTCAAACAACACCCTAGAAGATTATGGACATGGAGGAGTCCTAATAGCAGGATTAGAAACCAGATTGACTACATTCTCATTAGCAGAAGATTTAGAAACGCCCTAACAGTAGCAAAAACAGTTCCCAGTGCTGATTGTTATAGTGACCACAGATTACTCACAGGAACATTGAGGATAAAGTTGAAGAAAGTCAAGTATACAACAGGGAACACTAAATATGATTTGTGTACATTGAGTAATGACAAGGAAATACAAAACAAATTCAACATAGAAGTACAGAACAGATTTGAAATATTGTCTGATCTAGAGATCCTATTCCAGGATGTGGATGATCAATGGGAAATGTTAAAGAATTCAATCAATGTGGCTGCAGACACAACTATTCCAAAATTAAAGAAGGTGGGTCGTAAGAAATGGATGACTGAGGAAATTTTACACTTAATGGAAACAAGAAGACTCAACAAAAATAATCCTGCCAAATATGAAGAAATTCACAGACAAGTCAGAATATTATGTAGGAAGGCAAAAGAATCATGGCTTGAGGAAAAGTGCTTAGACATTGAAAAACAACACAACAGTCAAAATACCAAATTAGTGCACAAAAGAATTCAGGAACTTACTAATAAAAGAACAAGTACATCAACAGGCTGTCTAAAAACTAAAGATGGCAAAATCATAATAGAAAAAGATCAGATTCTACATGTATGGACAGATTATGTGAAAGACCTGTATAATGATAACAGAGAGGAACAGTATGCTATTAGATTTAATAATGAAGGACCAGCAATTTTAAAGATGGAGGTTCAAAATGTTCTTAAGCATATGAAAGCTGGCAAGGCCCCCGGTGCAGATAACATCACAACAGAAATGATTAAAGCTTTAGAAGAATTTGGACTAGAGCAAGTCACTAGACTGCTGAACACATTATATGATACTGGAGATATACCTTCTGAATTATGTAATTCTGTATTTATTGCAATCCCAAAGAAATCAGGAACCTTAGAATGTGATCAACATAGAACAATTAGTATAATGAGTCACATCACAAAGATTTTGTTACGAATTATCATGCAAAGAGTGAGGAAGAAAATACAACCTGAAATGGGGGAAGAACAATGTGGTTTTGTAGAAGGAAAGGGTACAGTAAATGCTGTGTATATGCTGCGAACAGTTATTGAACGTGCTTTAGAAGTAAACAAGGATATACATCTTTGCTTTATTGACTACACAAAGGCTTTTGATAGAGTTAGACATGTCAACATTGTGGATATGCTTGCAGATCTACAAATTGATGGGAAAGACATTAGACTTATAAAAAACATATATTGGAAACAACAAGCTGCCAT
This sequence comes from Cepaea hortensis, assembly GCA_963921405.1. Classification (NCBI taxonomy): domain Eukaryota; kingdom Metazoa; phylum Mollusca; class Gastropoda; order Stylommatophora; family Helicidae; genus Cepaea; species Cepaea hortensis. The sequence continues at coordinate 51,892,350 of OY992888.1, forward strand.
AAGAATTGATAATGAAGTAGGACAATACCAACCTATTAAGAGAGGTGTTAGGCAGGGATGTGTAATGTCTCCAGATCTTTTTTCCCTATACAGTGAAAATATTTTCAGAAATGTAGAAGACCTAAATGGAATCAGCATTGGAGGACGAAACATAAATAACATTAGATATGCAGATGATACAGTATTGATTGCAGACAATGCACAGGATCTGCAACAATTAGTAGACGCTGTGGTTGTACACAGTGAGCAGCTGGGGTTGGAATTAAATTGTAGGAAGACACAGGTTATGGTCGTCACTAGGAAGAACGAAGTACCACAATGTAATATACAAGTAAATGGGAATATTCTTCAACAAGTGAATCGGTTCAATTATCTCGGAACAGTCATAACATCTGATGGCAGATGCCTTGAAGAGATTAGAACAAGAATCGCCATTGCGAAAGTAGCCTTTAGCAAGATGAAAAACATTCTGACCAATAAAATGATGTCAATATAAACGAGAAAAAGAGTGTTGAGGGGATACATAGAGCCTGTTCTTTTGTATGGATGTGAAACTTGGACAATGTGCAGTCAAGCTGAAAAACATCTGATGGCTGCAGAAATGTGGTTTCTGAGGAAAATGCAAAGAATACCATGGACAGATAGAAAAACCAATGACCAAGTACTACAAGAGACAAATGAAAATCGTAGATTGATTAGAGAAATTAGACGTAGACAGTCAAAAATTTTTGGACATGTTATGAGAAGAAATGGACTGGAGAACTTGGTGACGGCTGGCAAGATCGAAGGGAACAGACCAAGAGGAAGACAGAGAGGAAAATACCTGGATGGCTTGGCCACATGGCATGGACGAGACAGGAACACTGAGCTGATCCACGACTCTGGTGATCGAGTGAAATGGCGAATCATGACCGCCCACGCTTTCCGGCATGGCACATGATTGATTGATTAATGGACCCTGTCTCTTATATGAGGGCAACTGTCCAGACATGTAAACCCACAATAAATCTCTAGAAGGTTTGATTTCATTAATAGTGATAATATTGCATGTATCACTGTTTTAATATATCAGTTAGGAATTCAATGTAGCAGACTGAAAATGATGTATAAATATCTTATGGGTCAACATAAATGCTGTATCCATGATATTTAAGTTCTCAGTATGAAATGATTTATTAGCTTGTCAATATTGTTGTATCATTTTGTGCATGCTGGTTGTTCAATATATGTAGCTAAAAATTAAGGTACCTGAAACACCAGAGAACACAAATTATTTAATATAACTAAGACAGCTATTACAGGGGAAAATTCATTTTTGTCCCTGAAATTAAGACACTTAATTCAGTAAATGAATATGGGGCCTACTCCATCTCCAAAAATTAATTGCTGGCATGGGTGAGAGAAGGGAATTATTGTTGTAAATACAACATTTTTTAATGTCACCACATCACATAAGATAACAACTCCTTATATTCTCCTCTCCCCATAACATGCCTGCAACACTGAGAGCAGAGAGTGTGAACCCTGATGGAAAACTTGGGCAACCATTAAGACACCTCACTGACAATCTCTCTCGGTGATAGTCAGTATTCATACCGGCTAATGTCCAGTGTCGATTCGACATCTGGGTTTATTCTTCAGTTGTGTAATCTTGTCAGTAGCCCTGATCAAGCTGCTGAGAAAGTGAGCGCAATTGAAATCTCCAGGAGAAAACATCCTTATCAACTCCGTCACTTGCCATTTCTGAAGTAGTGGTATTATTAAGCGTACTTGATACGTAATGGACGAGATGAAGGGAAGATTCTACCTGATGTCATGGGCGGTCATATAAAACCGACCACAGTCAGGTGTCTATAAGACATTAGTCTATTGTTCGATGGTGTAATCTCTCTGGTGTACTAGGATCCACGTCACCAGGAGTTAACTCATTGAATCTCCAGGAAGGCCATCAAAATAACTGGACCCCTAGCCATTTATATGGAAGTGGAGAGCGTACGCAAAGTATGTGTCTAGGAAACGATGGATAACCAACCTGATGTCATTGGCATATCATACGACTAGGAGCATAACATGGACAACCTGAAAAATTTCATGAAGAGATAAAACAGGATCCATCTCCGACGTCGGACGTCAATTCATCCTCAGCTGAGAAAGCGTTTCTGCCTTAAAAATGGTGGGAATTAAAGGGAGGACAAAGTTGAGTACAACTGATGTCATTCCCCTTTTTCATTCTCAATTGGGAAGACTTTTCTGCCGGAAGAAGGTAGGAATGTAAATAAGGATTACTGTCTCCAAACAGTTAACTCTTATATGGTAGAGCTCACTGCAACTCCAGCAGCTGACACTCTATACACATTGTCTACGATTCAGTGGACTAACGAAAGATCACTGTTCTCAAAAACAGCTGACTCCTTTCAAGATAAAGATCCCTGCAAGTCAGCAGTCGACTCTTTATATAATAAGAACCATGCATTTAGCATGTGGAATCTTATATTATTACTGAGATGCGAGGTATATTCACAAGACCTGGCCAGTCCTATCCTCAAAGTCAGTAAAATTGCTTCCAAAATTCCAGTCAATATTGGGATATAAGAAGTAACCCACATAATCACACCCCTTCAAAGGTGGCTGTGATAATGACGAACTTCTCTGTGTTGAGAGGATTCGCCCAATTCGCCAATAGTAAACGTTTTGCTCATGTGGGAGAGAAAGAACGGATACTTGCCAGTCACTCAAAAAGCACTTAGCTAGAGCATGGCTGAAGACAACTAGTTGGAAGTTCCACCTGGAATTATAGATTAGTAGTAGTAGATGTCAAAGTCTGGCTGCATCTACTAATTCAGTTGCCACGTTAGAAAATAGAGCAACTAAGGAGAGAAAATGCTGTCACTTCTCACAACACATCAAAATAGAGGCATAACGGAATGAGAGAATCTCAACCGACAAGCACCTCTAAATCTATGGTAAGACTACGGAAATAAGTCAAGGAAATATAATGGGAAATTGCTACCATCTGCAAACACAAGAGACTTATTGGAAAGGTAGACCCTGTGTCCAACGCTAACCAAATCTGCACTAGTAGATTTTAGTCTCAAGTTCTGCAGCGGCTGCTATACAGTTCACCCGGAAGTGATTGTCGTTGCTCCGGTGATGATCAAAAATTTTAACCCAGTTCCAAATGCCAAGATTACTGTTGGAGAAAGTGTTCAGTTAAATACACTCTCACAGGATTATCATTCTCCAGTGGCGAAGGGAAGAATGAAGTTCTGATAAGATGAACAGTTGAGAGATCCATGGAATGCAACCATTCTCTCTAAACGTCATCTAGACGTTGGCTTAATTGCAAAGCCATTACTTCACATAATGAATCTCTATGGTCCATTCATACATTACGAAATGGTGTGACTCAGAGAGATCATTTATCACAAACAGGAAATATAGCAAGGATGTCAGCAGTGGAACACTGTCAGAGGTAAATAGAAGAGCAGTTCACAGATGAGTGGAGTCAGGACTCTTGATGCTCCCAGTGACTTAAAGGAACATAATGCAGGGCTAACTTCATGGTCTTTGCGTTTGCCACCAAATTCATCAACAGATGCAATGTTGGGGCAGATTTTTTTTTTTAAGGAGAAAAATCACTGAGTTCCAAATGTACTACTCTAGTAGGGTAAAAGGGAGACAGGGAGTAATTGACAAAACCCACTTGAGGGATCTGGGAACTGTGGATTTCTGAAAAATCATCTGTCATACCTATGAAAGATTTAAGAGAGGGGCCATGTAGCATGATGGAACAGAATTCCCCATTCCCAGTCCGACACATTTCATAAAGATACTTTAAGTCTTAACGGGGACCATCCCAAATAGAAGGGCTATTATTAGATTGTATGTTCTAGAACGAGTTGGGGGAGGCGGCGGTATGCACTTGTCTTTTGATTGGTTAATAAGTAATGAGCCCACGCTATTCCTGGGCCATATTTTAAAATCTAATTAGTTTGAGCGGGGATCTCACCAGGAGCGGTCGCTAGTGTGATGTGATGACCCAACAATTCCCTTAAAGATTCAATAATATATTGTTCTCTGGACAGGAGGTACCACTTTAAACCATACTTTAATGTTGTAGTTGTGCCTGGTAAACGAATGAGAAGAATGTATGAGTATTTTATGAATAAAATGTGAAAGTGGAAAACCTAACTTCTGTGCGCCAGTATTCTGGACACTGCATCTTCAACCTTGACACGTCTTTCACGCTGTATACTCCAAGTGCATATCAATCCCTTGTTGTGACTGGTTGCATATGCTTGATGAATGTATGGCACACTCATGCAGATTCGCAAACCCAAACCCCTTGTGCATTCTTCATGCCTAGGATGACTCATTCTTAACTCAACTGTACCTTTGCTCTCGTGCGAGTTAACAAATGGCAGTCTGGATTGGAATGAGTGATGAAACATGTACACGTTCCTTTGTAAAACGCTGAGAATGTTGGAGTTAGTGAGTTGGTGCTTTGATAAGTAGCCTCCCACATTAGTAGAAAGACAGATGCTTCATATCCATATGTAAACATGTTGTGTGTGGCACGCCAGAATTGCTAAGTCCATGTGATGCCTGGTGGCTATATGCTCAAGAGAATTAATACAATTTCTCTCTGAAGTATTACACTGTTACCTCTACTGTTGGATGGTTCATATAAACTAGTTCCTAAGAGAACCATAGGTGTGTGAACCTGTGTCTTAGTTGGCTGAATATAATGTATGGCTCATGCAAATTTACAAGGACTAAACATGTTTTTCCCATATGTGCTTGGTGCATATATGAACCATTGCTATGCAATTGAGTTTCTGTTACCGACTGTAGTAGACATGAACATTACTCAGTGGGGAAACAGCCCATGATGATGATGAAGATGATGTACCTGTGAGCCAGGTCTGTCTGAGAAAAGGGGTGAGGTCTGGCATTGCTGTGTGAGTGAATATGGAATAGGACATTCATGCACCAACATCACAGCCATAGGAATGGATGTCTGGTCTGCTAATTGGGTAAATGCCATTAGTTAATACATATTGCAGATTGCAGTTGTAAATGCCTATTTTCCATTTCCCTTCACAATGCCTGTCCCATGTTGCTATGTCACAATGATTGCTGTACTGTGTCTGGTCCTCCTTGTGCCCAGGTCTACTGTGGTTCAAACATGGTGGAACTTAGACCACATGAATGCTTGTAATTGTGCTAAGCTACCCTGTCTCAGCATATGGTCTTGTGATTACCACAGATAAGGGTGAATGGAACACATATCACCCACAGTACATCAGAGTGAAATACACGGCATCATCAGACTAGGAGAGGTGTGTTTGGACCACACCCATCCTTTTCCTCCCCATCCCCAATCTGTGTCTGTTGATGTATAATAACATTATCTTTTAACATATGTAAAGAGATGTTGTGCCATTTTATATATCAACAGAGAACAGTATGGTGGAGAGGCCATCCATATATCATCTGGGAAAACTAACCAGTAGTCCCAGAATCCAGAACCAACTCTCTATAAGTGAAATCTTCTAGAACCCACAATATGGGAATTTCCTAGAGACTTTCAGCTCAGCTCTCAAACAGCTGGATATAAATAAGGGAGAAAAAGAGTTCTGAAGACTTCAGTGATCATAATTATCAATGACATCTGAGAACTAAACAACAGGTCTATGGTGGTGAACCTCATTCAAGACGTCTGGTGAAATGACTGGGACAATGGATTGTTTGGCTAGGACTTATCTTAGTTAATCTCCAGCCTGGTGCTCACACAGTGTTTCAGAATGAAGTCTTGTTAAGTACGTGAGATAGACTGAGTAGAAGGAAGAAGACTGGGACATATTTGTATCTTAGATCTTCCTCTACAGGAAAAGGAGAACAACATCCTAAGTCTCAACTTCATAACCAGTCAACTCACCAGTGAAAGACAGGGCTGTAACTTTTCTTCAAAACTGTGACAGTAGGGGATAATTAGTCAGACTTGGAAAATCATCATGGGGAGAACTGCAACCTGAGCTTGCCCAACACCCATCATAGGTGTTAAAAGGATTAAACAGACCAGTGGAGCAGAATGTCCCTATGCTTGCCCCAGGTTATGGCTTATCTTGGGTTTCCCTCATTAACAGTAGAAGAAAGGATAAAAGTCAATGGTGTAGTGGTGATTGGAGAGGAGAGGAGGAGGAGAGTTTATTATTGGGTGGTGGAGTAATGGGGAGGTGGTGTATCATGTTTATCTACATGCATGTGTGACATATTTTATGCATTTTCTATGCAATAATTGAAGTGTTGACATGACAGGAGATGAGACAATGGTCATCACTCGACTCACCATCAACTCAATAAATTGTGTATTCAATGAACCAGTGTTTTAAGTACATGTCCCCAGTGAATTTCTTGTACAGTTGCTGTCAAGTATTGTATCTGTGACTGTCTTAAGTGCTGTGGTGGGTTATACATATTGTGAAAAGTCCTGTATAGATGTTGTCAAGTATCACATGATGTCTATCTTGTACAATTGTGGTGTAAACAATTCCTTGTGAATGTATGTCCCACTTTTGTCAAGAAACTGTCATGTAGATGTCTTGTCCAACAGATGTAATGTACAGTTATTGTTGAAGTTTGTTTGTCTACAAATAAATGAGTCCTAAAGTCCTAAAGACTAATTGAACTGATATAGGTCACAAAATGACAAAAAATATAGGGAAAGATCTATGTGACGGACGAATAGCACACTGACAACATTATGTTGAGTGAGAGGGATCCTCAGTTGTACAGGCGCTAATAGTTCAGATCTTCTCTGGCCTTGGGTGAACTAGTTACTTCTTATATAAATTTCTGTGTAGATACATAGTGGTCTCACAGTGGGGGTTTGAGCCAAAGAAAAATGTTCTCCAAAACAGGCTATTGCGGGAATGATTAGCTCATTTGAGTGACCTCTAGACAAAACGTGCTAAATCATATCCTTTATCTTGTTATTTATTATTCAAGATATATCTCCAGAGAACACTACAAACTAGGTCCTCTGTCAATCATCTAATAATTTGTCACATATATATATATATATATATATATATATATATATATATATATATATATATATATATATATATATGTGTGTGTGTGTGTGTGTGTGTGTGTGTGTGTGTGTTGGGCTGATTCGATGAGCTTCCGTAATAATGACGTACTAAGAGAGGCTTACTGGCGATGGCTTTTCAAGTTGCAAATTCAGCTTCCCATGCTTCTGTTTCTTCAATCCCCCATCTCCTGCTATATGGTGATTTCTTCTTCTTCAGCTTTCCGAGCCATTGAGGTTCTTTGCTGCAAATACAATCCGTCTCCATTCGTCTCTCTGGTGGACCTTCTCTTGCCAGTCGTTGATTCCAAGTGCTTGTAGGACTGTACATGTATTATCTCTCCACTGTCTTCTTGGTCTACCTCGGGGTCTACGGTCATTTATTTCCTGAGTGTAAGCGAGTTTTGTTTCCCTATTATCTTCCATTCTTTCTATATGCCCCAGCCATTGTAGTCTATTAGCCTTCATGATACCAGTGATTAGCGGGGACTTAAACAGATCATAAATGTCTTTGTTACGTCTTCTTTTCCACTCTCCACTTTGTGTATCCCTAATGGGTCCAAAGATGCGTCTTAAAATTTTGTTCTCAAAGGTTTGTAACAAGGCTGCGCCTCCTTTAGTTGTACTCCAGGTTTCAGAGCCATACAGTACAACTGGTCTGATCAGTGTTTTGTATATTGTGATTTTGGTGTTACGAGATAGCGCCTTTGATATTAGTAGATGTTGTAGTGCATAGTATATCTTATTTCCAGAGTTGATTCTAGTTTGTATTTCTTCCCTTATGATGTTGGAGCAGTTGAAGATTGTACCCAGGTATGTGTATGTTTCCGTTCTTTTAATGGTCATATTATCTATTTGTATGTGGCCAGAGTTTTTAGCCATTCCGTCTCTTGAAATTACCATATATTCTGTCTTATCTTGGTTGATAACCAGCCCCATCTGTTGGGCTTTTTCCTTTAAGTGAGTCAATATTTCCAATGTCTTTTATTCACTTTGCCCTATAATATCTATATCATCTGCATAACCAAGCAGCTTGGATGTTCCTCCAAAATCACATTCCTCCTTTATCTTCCTTACAACTTTCTCTAGAGCCAGATTGAAGAGTAGCGGCGATAGTGCATCACCCTGTTTCAATCCAGATGTTATTTGGAAGGGGTCTGATTTCCTGCCTTTATATGTTACTATATTATAAGTATCTTCCATGCATAGTCTGGTCATGTTGATTAACTTCCTTGGTATTCCAAATTCCTGCATAGCATTCCATAGACTATTCCTATGGACACTATCATAAGCCTTTTAAAAATCCACAAAAATGTTATGGAGATCTCTTTTATATTCCCAATGTTTCTCGGCTATTTGTCGTAAGATAAATATCTGATCTATTGTTGATCTTTTTGTCTAAAACCCGCCTGGTAGTCACCTAATATGTCTTCTGAATATGGTTTTAGTCTATTTAGTAATACTGCGGATAGTATCTTATAGCTTATATGGTGATTTGGGATAAATAATGCGAACATCAGTAACTTGCAATAATTAATGCGAACATCATCAAACGTTCAACGGTCCAGGGATTTCACCAATATAACAGTGTCCAGAAACATGATAAAACGGTAATCAAGGACCCAAAGCCGGTATGGACAATTGTTGAGGCAATATTCATTTGTCCAAGTCCAACTTGTTATAGATTTACAATCCAAATCATCAGTTCCAATTTATTATTACCGTGCTTGTTATGGCCAGGCGGGATGGTAAAGAAACATTATTAAATATGAATCGTAAACGGTTGAACATATTAAATATTTATAACTATTATGCCCCGGTACTTCTGTCCTTCACTATTTTGCCTGTGTGTCAACCTATTATGACTTGCTGAGTCCCATTCTAATATTGTCGCATTTGTCCGTGGCTTTCAGGCCGATATACATCCTGCATTAATAGTTTCGTCCTTCTTTCCAATATTTGTTAGCCATCAGAGTAAGTGTCCAGAAAGAACATAAGTTCTCTTCTTGCTGAGAATCGAATCCTGCTGACTCCTCGTTCAAGCTCTAAGATCTGACTCCTTGTTGTTGTTGACAATCTTTCTGACGTTTTCTCTTTTTTACGTCAGCCTCCTAGTTTCTTGTAAGATTTGGTTCGCGATTTTCTCACCAACTCTATTTTGCATCATATCATCTGCGCTGCTACTTGGCACTATTCACATGTCTTCTTGTTATTCTGTATTCTATGTAATCGCATTCCTGTTTGCTCTTCGACCACTTTATATATTTTTCCTTTTTGTCTTTTACAGCTTTCTTTACCTCTGCGTTCCACCAACTTGTTATTTTCTTTATCCATGTTTTGTGTTTTTTCGTGATTCCACATGTTATTTGTGCAGTGTTTAAAATGCTTGATTTGAACATCTCCCATTCTTTTTCCATTGTCTTTCTATCTATGGGTAGTTTTACAAAGATTTCAGTTAGTTCTTTCTCATAACTTTCCCTCACTGCCTCGACTTTGAGGTTTTTTAAGTTTACTGATTCACATGGCATGTATTTTCCTGGTCTTTGCTTTCTTCTACTGATGGTTCTTATTGTAGCAACGACTGCTTTGTGGTCTGTGTTTATACTTAAGTTGGGCACTGCCCTTGCATCTAATATATTTCTCTTTCTGTTATTTCTTGTTAATATAAAATCAATTTGGCTTTTAGTATCTAGATCGTTCCATTTATACCAGGTGTATATTTGTGAGTCTTTGTGTTTATAGAATGTGTTTTTATATAGAGGTCGTGTTGGCTGCATAGCTCTATCAGTCTATTTCCGTTATCATTTCTTTCATTATGTTGGTCACCAAATGCCCCAAGATGTTTTTTCTATTCTCGCGCTGTTGTGTCATAGTCTTGCATTGAAGTCTCCCATAACTATGATGTCCTGCTTATCTTTTTTATTTAGCACGTCATGGATGTCTTCGTAGAATTCCTCGCATTTTGCTCATTATTGTTTGTATTATGTGGTGCGTATATTTGTACATATGTTGTAATTGTTTGTTCTTTTATTCTCACTGTTATGATTCTTTCTGATATATATTTTATTTCTATTATTCCTCTTGCTAGCCGTGATTCAATGACTATTCCCACACCATGTCTTGAACTTCTTGCTGTTCCACTCCAGAGTCTTCTTAACAAACATCTATATCCAGTAACACCCTTGAAAACTATATTATTCTCCAGATGGGATGCCTATCCACATGTGACCTTAATGTTCAACACCTTTTCATTTACTATACTAAAACATTTTGGTAGGAAATTATTTTCTACCACATGTTCAGTGTACTTGAACATTTACTTACTAGTAATGACACCACTACTATGCCATTACTCACAGGCTACTCCAAGCCCATCCAACGTCTATGTATCTAGTGCCTATTGTCTAGCCTCAACTGGATGATGTCTCTTTCCCCTATCCACACTTGCCATTAAGCTTAGGGGTGTGTAGAGTCTAAGCTTGCATTCTATGGTCAGGTGTGAAACCTTGATTGCTGCATTTATGTTAGCTAGTTACATGTTCTTTACAGTACATCGCAATCAACCCTAGCATTTAATGGCTATTTGAGATTTTCTAGGCAATATTACATCCAATGACCAAGTACTACAAGAGACAAATGAAAATCGTAGATTGATTAGAGAAATTAGACGTAGACAGTCAAAATTTTTTGGACATGTTATGAGAAGAAATGGACTGGAGAACTTGGTGACAGCTGGCAAGATCGAGGGGAACAGACCAAGAGGAAGACCGAGAGGAAAATACCTGGATGGCTTGGCCACATGGCATGGACGAGACAGGAACACTGAGCTGATCCACGACTCTGGTGATCGAGTGAAATGGCGAATCATGACCGCCCACGCTTTCCGGCATGGCATATGATTGATTGATTGATTACATTCAATAGACTGCCATTGGTTTCTGAACAGCCAACACTCAAGCCACAGTGAAAATCAACGCAACGTGATCTGCTCCCAAATTGCCTGCTGTTTACTTCAAAATCCGGTATGCTAGGATTATGAAATTGCACTCACTATCCAAAAGTCACAGTTTGTATGTATTCTGTAAAAAAAAAAGTAACAGTAAAGGACCTTTCATACACGACAGTGTTAACACATTGCCTATTTATAAGCTGTCTGGGTAATTTATAGTCCATTGCTTGTGTATGTGTGTTCTCCTCCTCAACCTTCATCTCACCCACTTCCTCTTCTTCAACAGCTTCTGTACTGTCTGCAAGATTTAGGGACACAAAATATCCCACTCAGTTGTTACACAGGAGAGAGAAAATATGGAAGAAGAGAAGAAGCAGGATGTGGATGAGAAGACGAAGGAGGAGAAGGTGATGAAGAAGAGGAAGAAGCAGCAGAAGGAAAGAAGAAGAAGGAGCAGCTGTAGAAGACAGAGAAGGAGGAGAGAAGGGAAGAAGAGTTATGAGCTAAAAACCGCAATCACTGTACTCAGGACATTCCCACACATGCTCCATGTTCCCCCCGTTCAATGGCCAGTAAAGAGTCATACTACTAATCGTTCCAACCACCATCTAATTGAAAGTTATCGTGGTCTTCCCTCTCAGCTTTGAGATTCATCCAGAATCCCTGCAATCCCCTATCATATCATCTTCTCCACATATGGATTCCACCGCTTTCTCCACCTGGTCCCACAGGTGCCTGACCACTTCTCCCTTGTCCATATCCATAGGTAATCTACCACCAAGAGGTGCATTCCCTGCCAGCCTATCAGCCTGTTCATTCCCCCGCATACCCGCAGAAAGTCTATACAATTCTCACATCTGTGACCTCTGAAGCGAGGATAGACATTTCACACAAAACATTCCTTTCTCCACCTTACTAAGCATACTTATAGTATGTCCAGAAACGAATGCCGTCATTCACGATCAATTATTTTCAAAACTGTCTGTTGCATCGTTATGAAATTTTTTCCTGCCGTCTTATATTTACCCCCACCCAATGAATATGTCTTTGATCCAAAAGCAACTTAAATCATCGAAAGCGGCGACATTTCTTTGATGTTTTGCTGGAAAACTAGTGATTTCTCGCTTACAAACTTGTTTTTACAGTAATGAAAGCCCCGCCAATTCACATGACGACACAAGGCGTATCCGGATTCGTATGGGAGTGGGTGCAATAAAAGAAGTAGCTTAAAAGTCGACAGGGTCGGCTGCATTGCACCGGGTTTTTATCCCATATGGCTTAGTTTCTTTCCGCAGCGCGGAAAGCGTCGCACAAAGCACGAACTCCGTAGCTCCAGCGACCACCCTCGGGAGTCTCCGAAAAAATGCACTCGTGAAATGAAGGACGCGGCCCGGAATCGAACATACAACCTTCGGAGCCCGAGTCAGACGGCTTGACCACTTCACCACGGAGAATCCCGAGAGGGGTGCAATGTGTAATATTAGTAAATACAGAGAATTTACAGAGGCATGGGCAGGGCCGGATTTAGACTTGATAAGGCCCTAAGCTATTTGAAATATGGGGCCCTTTATAAGTCCAGATATTCTATGTCAGTGACAAAATTGCTCACTCAGACAATATTTTTTGGGCCCCCCACTTTCTTGGGGGCCCCAAGCTATAGCTTGTGTAGCTTATACGTAAATCCTGCACTGGGCATGGGGTAAATTATTTGTAAATTGACAGGAAAGTAGAAGGAATATATTTCTTACCTTATTTTTCATTTCCTTCTTGTTTCTTCAGCTGCTGGTTAATAATGTGTACACAAGTATTCATGTTAGCTTTTTATATTGAGTTCGTGAAAGCTTCCAAATAGCTGTGCGTTAATGTGCGTATGGGGGTGACCAGAAATGATACCGCAATTTAGTCATCATGTTTCCATTTTTAAGGATCTGTTCAGCTGTCTGTGTAGTTTGTTCACACGTACACAAGGGTGACAGACCCGCTTTCAGTCTTCGTGAAAGATTGTCTACTCTGCTGTTTACCGTTCAGAGACGGAACATGATTACATGTTTTGCACTATGAAAATAGTTGTCAGTGTCTCTGTAGTGGGCTTTCTTCTTAACGACCAAAATGTTGATCCTCTTTTCATTGAAGTTTATGGAATGATTCGTATGCACGTGTGTTGTCCCCTAATTTGACAACGTGTTTGCTCTCACGTTTCTTGTTATGCCACAATATGTCAGTTTTTACTGCAATATTACTCTTCTGTTGGTATGCAATGCGTTGTGTGTGTGTGTGTGTTTTTCCCAATACAGTTGTTTGTCAACGCTGAGGGCTTTTTTTCTCTTTTCATTGAAGTTTATGGATTGATTCGTATGCAGGTGTGTTGTCCCCTAAATTGACAACGTGTTTGCTCTCACGTTTCTTGTTATGCCATAATATGTCAGTTTTTACTGCAATATTACTCTTCTGTTGGTATTCAATGCATTTAGTGTGTGTGTGTGTTTTTTTTTTTTTTTATTTTTTTTTAAAATACAGTTGTTTGTCATTGCTGAGGGCTTGCGGAATTGAAAATTCATCACTATGCAATACAAACTGTTGCCATTGACATTATGCTGATGCTGTAATGTTTAGGGCCTGCAATTCGTCTGAATAGTTGGAGCAAAATATCCCAGTAAGTGTGTACGTAGAGTAAGGTCTGCGATCTGCTCAGACCTTAATCTGTGTCGGACGATTCCAGTAGGTTGATGATTGCTCTCGGTTGCATAAAATTCAATCCATCCTTTCTCCAATAGTCCTCTTCCTCTTTCAACACATGGTCCTCACATTTTTTCCAGTAACATTTATCAATATTTAATAGCGCGGACTGGGTTAGTATCTTGATGTCAGACAATTTGAATGTATTATTGGCAGCTGCCACCTGTCCTTTAATTTTAGCCCACACAAGTTCTATAGGGTTTAAATGAGAATGATACGGCGGAAGTCTCAAGCACCTATGGCCATGCTCTTCTATCAACTTGTCGATGTGATATTTCTTGCTTTTTTGCGCCTGTTTTACAATGGACAACAATTCTAGCTAGAAATACGTTTCTGGAAATGGTATGTTTTCCATTCGGAGCCATATCTTTATTGCTCCCTTTGTGCTCGATGCTGTAGGAATTTTGTCTTCTTGGGCAACAACATTGATATCATGCATTGTCCGTAATTGGACACGACGGTCTATCTAGGGATGGAAGCACAGTATTCTCGAGCCAATATCTAAATACATTACCATTCATCTTATTATGATAATCCCTATTGTCTGTATGGCCGGTCTCTCTGGCCGAGGGGTTACAACACTTTCTCAGTAATCCCGTTCATCACGCAGAGTCTCGTAACGGGCGAGAACTGGGAGCGGTTCTACCCCCGCTGGTGACTTGCGGGATAACTGAGCCGGCCGCTCAAAAAGCAATGGCAAACTACTGAGCGTAATCTTACCAAGAAATCAACAGACAGCTGAAAGATGCTGCTGTTGGCAGTGATGTCCTGTAAAGGATATGCGAATTTAAAAAAAATTGTCTGTATGCTTTGATACGAACACGAGTCCAGCATTCTGTTGTAAGCGATTATGCGTATTACCAGCATGGACCATGACCAAAACTATACTACTGGGCACATATCGTTTTATCTGTCCATCCACTGATTGACATTCCTTATCACTTGTGTGGTGCGCATTGATCACATTTCATCCAATCACACTATGCCATAATTTTCTTTGCGCATTTCCCTTATTTCATGTAGGTATCTGCTTCTCATGGCTCCTAAATACGGTTGCTCGCAAAGAATATTTCTACCGCCCTTGTACTTTCAAAAAGTGAAGATAATGTCCTTATAATTTTCCACAAAGTTGTTTTGGATAGCTCTATATTATTGTTCTTTCTCAACCAAACCCTAAGTTTTCTTAGTCACTGTTTCTTTGGCATCCAGCATTTTTATAATGCTGGACAATCCTGGATATAAAATCCAAAATTTTTATAATTTTAGGAGTCTCCGTGGCGAAGTGGTCAAGCCTTTTGACTCGGTCTCCAAAGGTCGTGGGTTCGATTCTGGGCAGTATCCTTCGGTTCACGAGTTAATTTTTTCGGAGACTTCTGTGGGTCGTCGCTAGAGCTGCGGAGTTCGTGTTTTGTGCGATGCTTTCCGCGCTGCGGAAAGAGACCAAGCCATATGAGATAGAACCCGGTGCAATGAAGTCGACCCTGTCGAATTTTAAGCGACTTTTTAAAGCATTTTTATAATAGCTCGCCTTATGACATCTTTGTCAAAGCTGTCTACAATAATCTTTCTACCTACCGTTTGGTTATTGCGTAGTGGTTTAATTCCAGATTCTTGCACCCATCGACGAAATGACCGTTTACTCAAACCCAATGCATGCACTGGTCTTTTTTCGGAATTTGTAATAGTATAAAACAGTTTCCTGCGATCAGCTTCTTGACAACAATATGTGTACAACTTCATAGCGATTCTTTAAAGTGTATAATTTCGCATTCAATCCCATTGAAAAATATTCACACATTTCAATGTTAGCGATAAGTGGTAAGATTTAAAAAAAAAAACAAAAAAAAACAACATATTAATCAGGTTTCATGAAATAACCCACATTTTGAGATACCTCTAAACAGTACTAGTTTAAACAACGCGGGGAGTTGGCATAAGGCCAATCCCGTGAAAAAACGTACAATATTCAACATTGAGCGCTGATTGTCTGGCTGAATTTGTAATAGTATAAAACAGTTTCCTGCGATCAGCTTCTTGACAACAATATGTGTACAACTTCATAGCGATTCTTTAAAGTGTATAATTTCGCATTCAATCCCATTGAAAAATATTCACACATTTCAATGTTAGCGATAAGTGGTAAGATTTAAAAAACCAAACAAAAAAAAACAACATATTAATCAGGTTTCATGAAATAACCCACATTTTGAGATACCTCTGAACAGTACTAGTTTAAACAACGCGGGGAGTTGGCATAAGGCCAATCCCGTGAAAAAACGTACAATATTCAACATTGAGCGCTGATTGTCTGGCTACGCTGTAATACATTTAAAATTATGAATTTCATCTCAGACCCGTAAATTATATACCGCATATTAACAAACTTTGAAATCTGCTATAAAATCTCCAGAACAAAAATATTTTTGTTGGGTGGACATAATGATAAGGTTATATATTAAATCTCACAATTTTCCCTCAGTTGGTTACTGAGATATGGATGTTTATATTGAGGCAAACAAATGTGAATGCACTATAATGAGTCCGTAACTAATGCAATGTGTATTGCAACGGTCACCTCCAATCATCGGAAGGTTGAGGGTATTGTTTCCACCTCCATTCTCATGCTGGAGGTCGTAGTCTCATATGTTAGACTCTCCTTTTCAAGCATCATCCATTAGCCTTTGCAATGAAACCCCAGCCACTACGCCTGTTTCTCACCCCCTTGATGTGTGTTGCCCTGGATCAGTCATTGCACCTCAAACTCTGTGCGACCTGCTGCCCACTCTCGTGTGTGTTACTATTACCCTGTGCCAGTTCAAGATGCTTTCAGGTACCACACATACAGGAACACAGAAAATGAGTTTTGTTATTACCACCATCATACTTAAGTTCATACATCATTGCTCTTTAACATTCGTCCACTATGGCCAACCCCTTCACTGGCACCTACCCATACATGTAGGGACATCGGACATCCACCGGGGCATTCCTTAGTTTTCACTCTTGGACCACCATCACATCTCCATTGCTTCCAGTTTCCCAACTTTACCTTCCTGCCCCTTTTTTGTAAGTCTTCCGCCGAACTGGTCCTGTCTCTGCCCTGTCTTTACACTAGCACATCATCCGCAAATGTCAAGATTCTTTCTACACCTGGTGTCTCAATAGCTGCGATTTTGCTGGTGTAGACATTAAAGAGCACTGGGGGAATGGAAGATCCCTGTGGCAATGTAGGTGTAATAATACAGGGGTCAGAAGGCTCCTAACCCATGCGCCATGCAACCTTACGCTCATAGAAGACCGCCGCAATCCATCTGACAAGGCAAGGGCAGACCTCCATGTCCAACAGTGTGTATATCAACCGATCATACCTGACCCTGTTATACGCATCCTCCAGGTCAAGAGCTACCACCACTGTCACTTGTTTGTCATGAAAGTCCTTGTGGATATCCAGGCCATCTATCACGTGCCTTGCCGGAAAGCGTGGGCGGTCATGACTCGACATTTCACTCGATCACCAGAGTTGTGGATCAGCTCAGTGTTCCTGTCTCGACCATGCCATGTGGCCAAGCCATCCAGGTATTTACTTCTCGGTCTTCCCCTTGGTCTGTTCCTTTCGATCTTGCCAGTTGTCACTAAGTTCTCCAATTCATTTCTTCTCATAATATGCCCAAAAATTTTTGACTGTCTACGTCTAATTTCTCTAATCATTTTGCGATTTTCATGTGTTTCCTGTAGTATTTGGTCATTGGTTTTTCTGGCTGTCCATGGTATTCTTTGCATTCTCCTCAGAAACCACATGTCCACAGCCATAAGATTTTTTTCAGCTTGATTGCTCATTGTCCAAGTTTCACATCCATACAAAAGCACAGGCTCTATGTAGCACTTCAACACTCTTTTTCTCGTTTCAATTGGCAATCTTTTTATTGGTCAGTATGTTTCTCATCTTGCTAAATGCTACTTTCGTCATGGCGATTCTTGTTCTAATATCTTCAAGGCATCTCCCGTCAGATTTTATGACTGTTCCGAGATAATTGTACCGATTCACTTGTTGAAGAATATTCCCATTTACTTGTATATTACATGGTGGCATTTCCTTTTTCCTAGTGACGACCATAATCTGTGTCTTTTTACAATTTAATTATAACCCCAGTTGATCACTGTGTGCAACAACGATATCTACTAATTGTTGCAGATCATGCTCATTGTCTACAATCAATACTGTATTATCTGCTTATCTAATGTTATTGATGTTTCGTCCTCCAATGATGATTCCATTTCTTTCTTCTACATTTCTTATATCTTCTACATTTCTGAAAATATTTTCACTGTATAGGAAAAAAAGATCTGGAGACATTACACATCCCTGTCTCACACCTCTCTTAATAGGCTGATATTGTCCCACTTCATTATCAATCCTTATGGCAGCTTGTTTAGAATATATGTTTTTTTAAAAATAAGTCTAATGTCTTCCCATCAATTTGTAGATCTGCAAGCATATCTATCTACCATGTTGACATGTCTTACTCTATCGAAAGCCTTTGTGTAGTCAATAAAGCAAAAATGTATATCTTTGTTTACATCTACAGAACGTTCAATAACTGATAGCAGCATATACACAGCATTTACTGTACCCTTACCGTCTACAAACCTACATTGTTCTTCCCTTATTTTAGGTTGTAACAACTTCTTCACTCTTTGCATGATAATTCGTAGCAAAATCTTCGTGATTTGACTCATTATACTAACTGTTCTATGATGATCACATTCCAAGGCTCCTGATTTCTTTGGGATTGCAATAAATACAGAATTACATAATTCAGAAGGTATATCTCCGGTATCATACAATGTGTTCAGCAATCTGGTGACTTAGATCTATTCCATATTCCTCTAAAGCATTAATCATTTCTGTTGTGATGTTATCTGAACCGGGGGGGGGGGGGGGGGGGGGGGGGGGGGGGGGGGGGGGGGGGTCTTGCCCGCTTTCACGTGTTTAAGAGCATTCCGAACCTCCATCTTCAAAACTGGCAGTCCTTCATTATTAAATCGAATATCATACTGTTCATCTCTGTTATCATCATAAAGGTTTTTCACATAGTCTGACCATACATGTAGAATCTGATCTTTTTCTTTTATGATTTTTCCATCTTTAGTTTTTAGACAGCCTGCTGATGTACTTGTTCTTTTATTAGTAAGTTCCTGAATTCTTTTGTGCACTAATTTAGTATTTTGACTGTTGTGTTGTTTTTCAATTTCTATGCAGTTTTTCTCAAGCCATGCTTCATTTCCTCCTTACATAATATTCTGACTTTATATTTCGCAGGATTATTTGTGTTGAGTCTTCTTGTTTCCATCAGTCATCCATTTCTTACGAAACACCTTTAATTTTGGAATAGTCGTTTCTGCAGCCAAACTGATTGAATTCTTCAACATTTCCCTTTGATCATCCACATCTTGAAATATGATCTCTAGATCAGACAATATATCAAATCTGTTATGTACTTCTATGTTGAATTTGTTTTGTATTTCCTTGTCATTTCTCAACGTACCCAGATCATGTTTAGTCTATCAAGTTATATACTTGACTTTCTTCAACTTCACCCTCAATGCACCTGTAAGTAATCTGTGGTCTCTATAACAATCAGCCCTTGGAATTGTTTTTGCAATTGTTAACGAATTTCGAAACCTTCTGCCAATCAGAATGTAATCAATCTGGTGTCTAATCCTGCTATCGGGACTCCTCCATGTCCATAATCTTCTAGGGCGTTGTTTAAACTAGGTGTTTCCTACAATCATTTCCCGCTCTTTTGCCCATTCTACTAGTCTGTATCCTCTTTCGTTTCTCTCTCTCCCAAACCATGGTATTCTACTGCGTATCCATCACCTTGATTTCCTACTTTTGCATTGAAGTCACCTATTATGATGTTTATTTCTGAAGTTTTACATTTCTTTAAAGCAGACTGTCAATATAAAATTCCTCTACACTATCTTCACTGGATTCTCCTGATGGGGCACATTTTTTAAAATGCTAAAAGGTCTGCGGCTTAATTTAACTAGTAGAACTCTGTCCAGGCAGCAGAGACAAAAAGAGTGAAGTGGGAACAGTTTATCAACTGGTACACATGGTACCGTCTATGATAATAACAATCGACCTATGACAACTGACCAGGGCAAAGGGGAGGCTTTTCTTGCACGATTTGTAACACAGACGGATCAGCAAGGTTGAGCTATTAGAGATATGGTCAGAGAAGCCTTGTCACGGGTCACTAGGAAGGAGGAGTGTGAGATTAAGGTGGAGGATATTAGAAGGAACTGAAGTGGGCTAAAGACACAGCGCCAGGCCCATCTGGGGTGAGTGTCACAAAATTCCTGGAGGATTCGACCAGGAGATGTTGAATTTGCCAGACTCACACCCATCTCTCGGCCTACAGCGACTTTTTCGGTCAAAGGGGAATAATCCTAGTAATCTTTTACCCCTAAGGGAGGGGAGGACTATGCCCTTGTGTTCTGGAAGGTTCGAGAGATTTTTGTACAGGAACTCTTGTTCTGGCCGCACAGTCGCAGTGACCTGGCTGGGAACCGGGGAACTGATTGTTGATTTGGCCCAGCTGGCGAGAGGTTCTGTGTGGCTGCAGTTCGATCAGAAGAAATGGTGTCCAGTGTCAAAGTACAGTTTAAAGATTGTCGGCATAAAGTCACTAGGTTGGACGAGGTCCCATACTTCGAACTGCATGACCAATTGAAGGGTAAGAGTGCTACTATTCTTAAATTGGTTGGTGTCGGAACCGCGATCACCCGAGGTTGCATATTGCATGAAGCGATGTTCGCCCAGAGGTCAAAGATGAGCCTGTAATTTTCCTCAACAAGCAGGCTTGTTGACATGACCCAATTTCTGGCCTGTTTCGAACAGTCTGAACTGCCGGGAAAGTACAGGTAGTGAACGCCAGTCTCGCCCACCAAAAATGGTTGGGGGAGGATTAGGATTGACCTGAGTGTTAGCAATATGAGTGCACTCCTAGGCCGCCTGTGAACTCCGGCGTAATCTACACAACCGGAAGTCGGTGAGGGCGTAACTAAAGGGTATCGTGTGAGATATCGGGCAAATCGGCCAGACAAGACGAATCTCGTGGGAATGTCCTCTATCGAATCGGAAGTCATTTGAAAGATCCCTCGTGTGTCAATGTTCGCATCTTTTGGTGGGGCGACTACTGGTGTTTCTTTGCTTTGCTCATACACTTATGTTCTAAGTCTCCTTAACAGACACCCGTCCTAATCTATAGTGGGTGCCTGCGAGGAGGACAAAGGGGGAGGAGAAGGAAAGAGGAATGATGCGCCAGACATGTTCTGATGGTTGCAGGGCTGATGAACTGGGGAGAGCAGGATTACCTGGAAGAGATAGAGGGGGGGGGGGGTTGCCAACGGCCCTCCTTCAGGGTCATCTTGCCTATAGGTACTGTGGACCCCCTAACCCTGTATGTCATTAGAAGGCTTCCTCTTGGGAACTGGAGGAGGGGGAGACCTCATGACCAATCATCGTGGGTTCACTCTATCCCCAGTCCAGGGAAACAGATGGTCTATTCGGCTGCTTGTCGGACCCCAGACCCTATTCTTCCTCTGGCCGAGGCATGGCTTGTAATTGAACCACAACCCACTTTAGGGAGGTGATTCCCTGTCTGAGTACCGGGAGGCAGTGTAACCCCATATGGTAGGTCATAGTCATGTGATTCTCACCGAGGGTTGTCTTTGTCACCTTGCCAGATTCTATCTTCCTGAGAGGAGTAATGGACGGTCATTTAAACCATAGTCCTGTGCCAGCGTCAACAGTCTGGACAAACCAGCCAACGTGAGGTGATCCTATTGCCCATCACCCGGTCAGTCGTCAATATCCTCAGGGTAGTTCCAGGATGAGTTATCCACCATGTTATGACAAAGACGTCTGGGCAAGTATGCTATTCATGTGATCGTCCACCTGTACCACTGATTACCTACCCGACTACCACTCTTGGGTGATATCAGGCAACACTTCGTTCACTCGAATTATGTTCTTGATCGTGAATCTTGCCATAGACTTTAAGCTATCGTGAATCTAGCCATAGACAGTGTTCTATTGGAAATCTAGCCATTGACAATGTGATTATGTGAACATTAATTTAGGAGTTGTGCTACTATGGGTGGAGACATGAACGTTGGCATACCTTGGGTTAGCCGATAGAACTTGGTGTATTAGCCCAAATAACATAAGAGAATTACGTCATACCTATTATGGAAGCATTTACCTAGTCGGATGTGGATGGAAGCTCTGAGTATCATTCAGACACATTGCTTTGGTGTCCTGGTGTCATTACCCTGACTTGCTGTCAACTCGGAGGAGGTGATATCTGGTCGAAGACTGAGGACCTGCAGCGAGAAGCTAAGTGTCTTCCCATATTATGTGGTGCTCTAGCATGTGTACAATGATGACATCCTTCTTGTGGCAGCCTAAACTAATTATGTCTTGTAGCGTTTAGCTCACACCAGACAAATCTGCACTACAACCACATTATCTTCACTCTTTTGTACAATACATTTTATTGTTGAGTTTGTAGATACCAGAGTTGCGTCATATGTTCAAGACAATGTTTGAAAGGGTAACGTCCCTTGGACGGTTGTGAGAGAGATAAGTATCCAGAGACTGGCGGGGTAGTAGACTGAAATGGTCCCTGTCCCAGATCTGACGATCTTCGCCCAGTCCCTGGAGAGGATCTATCTATCTATCAGTCTGTCTGTCTGCTTGTTTGTTTGTCTGTCTGTCTGTCAGGCTGACCCGGCTTCACCTAGTCCCTGGTGGGGAGCATCTAATTTAATTCATATAAGTAGTCATATAAGCTCCCGTTCCCGATTATCTGTCTGTCTGTCTGTCTGAACCGGTCCGGCTTCACCCAGTCCCTGGTGGGGAGCATCTCATTTAATTCATACAAGTAGTCATATAAGCTCCCGTTCCCGACTATCTGTCTGTATGTCTATCTATCTGATCCGGCGTGGCTTCGCCCAGCTCCTGGCGCACAGTAACTTAAAATAATGTCCTTCCACACACCATCCATTATTTTTAATGAAAACTGTTTCAAATCACCTACGTGACTGTAGATAACTTCTTTAAGCATAAAAAGATGAGTTACAATGTTATGCATTATTTTTATGAAGACTTTGAAAATGCCTTAAAGATTATATCATTATTTATTATAACTCATATGCTTGTAAATAACTATAGGCAAAGAGTTTATAAATCTTTGAAAACCATGCAACAATATGACTATAAAGTATATAGAAATGTTATTAAAAGTTATGCCCCTTTAAATAACTTTGCTAGAGTTAAGTCCCCTTGCTATATAGAAATTATAATGAAAAATGAAATATTAAATTGTAGTAAGTAAGTAGCCGAAAAATAACTAAAAAAGTATGACAGAAAGCTGCACAGGAATGAAAGGAATACGTGTAGAAAATTTCATCTCAATCGGATGGACCGTTTGCGAACGCATAAAGAACGGACGGAAATACATACATCGTGTTTTATATATATATATATATATATATATATATATATATATATATATATATATATATATATATATATATATATATATATATATATCTTCTTGTTCAGAAAGCAATGGCGGACTACTGACCATAAACTTGCCTAGACAAAATTTGAATGAGGGGTTGATTGTAATATTACAATGTCTGTCTGTCTGTCTGCCTGCCTGCCTGTCTTTCTGTCTGTCTGTTATTTATGCGTCCACGAACGGTAAATCCGATTGAGATGAAATTTTCTACACGTCTTCTTCTCATTCCGGTACTGCCAACTGGCATAGTTTGTTAGTTTACAAACAGTTATTTACCTAATAAATTTAATTATTCGATTACAATTTATATATAGCAAGGGGACATAACTTAAGAAAAGTTATATCAAGGGACATAACTTTTAATAGCATTGCTATATATTTTATATATAATTGTTGCATTGTTATCAAGGCTTTATAAACTGTCTGCAGTTATTTACAGGCATATGCGTTATAATATATAATGATAAAATCTTTAAGGCACTTTTAAAGTTTTCATAAAAATAATGCATCTATTTTAAATACGTGAAAATTTTCTAACTCATCTTTTTAATTCTCTTCGACATCTATACAGTCATGCCAGCATTTATTGGGTTTTCGTGATATCTTGGTAAGTTTACGTTCAGTAGTTTCAGATTGCCCTATTTAGTTATTGGGATGAAGATTGTTCTTCATCGGGAGCAGGGGCCGAATATGAATTAAATTAGACGCTCCCCGCCAGGGCAGGGCGAAGCCGGGCCGGGTCATCTTTTTTTTGGGAACGGGAACGGGAGCAGGGGCCGAATATGAATTAAATGAGATGCTCCCCGCCATGTGCTGGGCGAAACCGTGCCGGGTCCTATGGATGGATGGATGGATTGATGGATGGACAGGCGGGCCGGGTCGTCAGACAGACAGACAGACAGACAGACAGACAGTTAGATAGATAGATAGATGGACAGACAGACAGACAGACAGATAGATGGATAGATAGATAGATCCCCGCCAGGGGCTGGGCGAGGCCGGGAATGGACAGCTAGTATATATATATATACACACACACACACACACATTATATATATAAATATATATATATATACACACACACACACACACACACATTAGCACCTTGCCGTCTTGACAGACGATAATTTGTGCTTTAAAAAGGCATAACTTTTACCTATTGCGGTAGCGAATGTGACTAATAAGGCCAATTTGCGCTGTAAATGTCCGTTCACAGTGGGTGTATGTGAACACGTGGTCATTTCCACCATCATGCACCATCTTACGTCTCACATGCTCGGCGTGTGACTTATCTGCAATAATTTTCTCCTTTGTCTTTATTCCATTTCTGATGTTTGCCCTCCATGCAACACGTTCAGCGGCGACTTGCTCCCAATGTGCATTATCAATGCCTGTATCAATCATGTCCCGCTTACACACATCTTTGTATCGTAGTAGAGGCCGACCCTGAGATCTCTTACCCATCTGTATTTCACCAAAAAAGATGTCCTTTGGTATTTACCATCATCCATCCTCCTAAGATGTCCTATCCATCTAAGTCTAGGAAGACTGAGCATGGAATAAGCCGTCACACAACCTAATCTTTCCAATACTTCAGTATTTGTAATTTTGTCTTGCCACTTGACACATGCCTGGGGTCATTGACATTAAGGAGAATGACCGTGCTAGTACATAAACAAGTGACCGGGCATGAGAGATAATAGATGAAAGTTAGAGACAGTAAGGTGAGTGACCCCAGTAGGGAGACTACGAGAAAAACAACCAGCCATGAGAAATAATGGTGAGGGTGAGTACAGACCCCAGGGTGGATGGGGGGAGAGAGAGTTTAGTTCTGGGTGAAGTCAGAGGACTTGAGGACAGTTGATGTTTTGGCGCCGAGCGGATCGGTTGTCGAAGAAGTGGGAGCTTAGACTGACAGCGGTCAGATCTCTTGTTGTGTTGTTCTCCCAGTTGTGAATGCAGGCCTAAAACCCAGTGGGGGTTGGATAGTTAATGGAGGCCCGAACCCAGAGTGGGTTTTATAGTGAGTGGAGGCCTGAACCCAAAGTGGGTTGGATAGCTAGCGGAGACTAGACCCAGTGTGTGGGTTGTGATGTGTGAGGTCCAGCTGTGGATAGGAGCTGGATAACTGTCTTAGAAATTTGAGATTAAGCAGGCCGTGAGAAGACAGTGATGTGTACGGGTTAAATTGTGAGGAGGATATTTATATTCTATGGATTATATTGTGTCTGGATATATGAGGATGTTCCGTTTGTCCGTGTTCTGTCTGTATTAAAGGATTATGTGCGCCAACTCAATCTTGTTTAATGACTGATGGATGTGTATTACTGGGGTGAGTTGCATTGTGAGACCGTTAGATAACTCAACTGACACACCAAGAGCATCGTTACCTAGACAACGACCATATCACGAATTTATCATTAAGAACATCGTGAGATTATCTGAGGGCTCTCCGGTCAAGGACGACGGGGATATATTGATATATCTGAGAGCTCGTCCAATCAAGAAACCCATTGCATTATTGACATTGTTGTCATTCTGTTTATCTGTGAACTCGTCTATTAGAGAGGATACTAAGATCAGAGACATTATTCGGATGCCCATTTACAACGACAATTATGGCACAAAGAATAAACACCATTTTCAGTAGACGGTCAAGGCCAAAAGTGTCCGAGAAGTAATACAGACAGTTCAAGTGAAGGTCAGGACAGGTAAATTTGATACTAGGCGGTATTGCTGAAGCTAGCAGACAGTTCACGAAAGGACACCACGGCACATTAAAAAAAAACTGTCAGCGCGCGTTGAGAAAACAGCGGCACAGAAAAGTCGGCGCCAAGATACTAGCTGGACGATACCCTGACAGGTGTGTCTGGGTGTGACGAAGACAGGATTGAAACCAAAGATAACAGACAGTGAGCAATTTCGTCGCGAAGTCCTGTGCGTGGTGAGACATTTTGTGTGTGTGTGCTGAGGCAATGCACTGTGTTGGTCGCGGGTCGACAAGTGAAGAATTTCACCACAGGTAACACAACGGGGGAGGACGGTGGAAATTGTGAGTTTCCACGGACAAATCGGGTCAGCGCTGGTTACGAGGACAGGTGACCGAAGGGCGTAGTAACAGTACCCCACCGCAGCCTGAGTTGGGGCGGGTTAATGGTGTAAAGTGTGATTTTCCACGGAGTTAGGAGAGCAGCCGGGTTGGGGCTGAGAAGGCTTGTGGAAAGTGTTTACTAAGGATTTTTCCACTCAAGGTGACAAAGAGTACCGAGGTACTGACTCGAGGTGTTCGGCAATGTCAAGGCCGATGCGGTGGAAATTTACTAAAATTTTCCAGAGGAGAACTGGATAAACAAGGTGTTTGTGAACGAAAACCAGACTTTATGTTCGTCTTTGTGAATCCCTGTGTGATCATTACTCTGTTATGAGCAAACATTTTACAACAAAGTGTCATCACCGCAAACAAGGGTGCATACAGTTGCCAAAAAGAACTGACGGTACAATATTAAAGAGCTGGACATTTGCTGCCATTTTTTGTGTTGAACTTTGTCTTTAAACGTGAGTCTATCACATAATTGATACAACTACGGACCATCTCCACAACCAAGGTAGAATAGCGTTACGGACTGGGTTGAGACAAGACATTTGGATTATTACTTTGTTGTCATCACGTACAATAACGTTACGGACGGTGTCGAGACAGAACATTTTGGATGATCACTATCATCTTCAACTTTTGTCGACAGTTGGAACTTGTGATCACCACGTGAAATTCAGTAACCACTCGACAAAACAATAAGTCGCTTTGGAAACTAGCGTCGTAGACATTTTCAGCATATTGTGGGAAACTATTAAAAACGAACGAAAAACTTTTGCGACTGGTTAATAAGAACATTTTTGTCGGCCAGCTATTTGGACATTTTGTTTGCTCCCACCGTCAGATTTATTGTTGTTGGGTGTTACGCAATTATTTGTATGTGGTCCAGTGTTTGTCAGGAGTAGGAGATTTTTGCGTTGGTTCACGAAGGTCGTGAGACAGAGCAAATAGGAATTGTCTTAGGTGCACCATATATTTTCTGGGAATTAAATCGAAAGGTCAATTTGTTTGCTTCTGCAGTGGCGCAGTGTCGGTCCTGGATAATATACCGTGCCTTTTGGTGTCTAACGTCAGATCTGTGTATATTTTGAGGATATATTTTTTTTTCTTTCTTTTCGTTATATTTACATATGATATTTGTTGTGTTCGGATATATGTTATTATTGTGATCTTTCGTCATTTCTACTGTCTAGTGGTCGGTGTCAGTTTACATATATTACGCGCACTGTGGTCGTCCGTCTCACACAAGCTTGTGGATGTCACTGTGGTTTATTTCTTTGTGATCACCGTCTCCATGTACTTGGCTTGTGCATCTAGCGTTTTATAGCAACACTTAGTGTGGATCATCCATTCGTTTGTATATGTATTTATATGTATGTTTAACAATATTTCCAGAAATTTTATACAACTATTTGTTATAGATATATGCGAGGGAGTATAGGTGATATTTCCCCATCACTACCTAGTGCTTGTGGAGTGACTGGGTGAGTACAGAGTGATATTATTAGTACTACCGATTTACGTACACAGTGAGTGCTGGTGTACTTAGGGAAAGTACACAAAGACTAGCAGCA
The DNA here is from genome assembly GCA_963921405.1 of Cepaea hortensis. Taxonomy (NCBI): domain Eukaryota; kingdom Metazoa; phylum Mollusca; class Gastropoda; order Stylommatophora; family Helicidae; genus Cepaea; species Cepaea hortensis. The sequence goes on from OY992888.1 coordinate 51,920,395, forward strand.
GAGTCTTTATATTGATAGTTGGCTGACAGACAGCAACGTGTCCACAAGTACAAGATGCCTACTTTAATGGAATATATTGAAGCAGGTGAAAGGTTAGGCCTGAAGGGTAAAGAGTTACAGGAGTATGCCGAAGCAAAAGAACAAAAACAGATTGAAAAAGACCAAAGACAAGCTGAAAGAGAACAGAGACAGGCAGAACTCGAGGCCAAACGCCTACAGGAAGAAAAGGTAGCTGAAATAGAAAACAAGCGTCTACAGGAAGAGAGAGAAACACAAATGGAACTTGAAAAGTTAAAACAAACAAATGCGGTGGAAATCGAGAAAGAGAAGATTAAGATGGAAGCGGAAATTGCACTTAGAAAACTAGAACGATCTTCGAAGGGTCAAAGTGAGGAAAGCAGAAGACCTTCGCAGTCGTCACAGAGATTAAAACTGCCATATTTTACAGACCGGGACCATCTTGAATCTTATCTGGGAAGATTCAACGCATCAGCGAAAGTGTTAGGTATTCCAGAGGGAGAGTATGCGATGCGACTTGGCGAGTTTCTTACGGGTAAGGCCCTAGATACAATGTGTAATTTACCTGTGGAAGAAAGAAACAACTACACTATTTTGCATCAACGTCTGCTTACAAAGTTCCAAGTAACTGAGCATAGATACAGAACAAAGTTTAGACAGTTAGGGCCAGAGACAAATCAAGATTTCACAGATTTTGTTAACACAGTAAAGAACACATTTAACAAATGGATGGAGCTTGCAGAAGTAGGGAAAGATTTTAATAAATTAGTGGATTTAGTGTTAAGAGACAAGGTAGTATCTGCATGCAATACAAACTTAGTAGCTTTCTTTGAGGAACGTAAGCCAAAGGACATAGACACAATGTCACAGTTAGGGCAAAACTACATGACTGCACATCCAAACAGTTCTATTGGTAGACTAATGAGTGACGAAATAGTCTGTGCAGCGTACACTAAACAGGACCAGAATCCAGTTATTAGACCAAGATCGAAAAGTGTGGATTCAACACATAGATATGAACAACAAGAACCTAAAGACAATGCTTTTCGAGGAAACAATGTTGGTAGAGTAGGTCATTACCTATACAAAAGGGGGAATTTCCAGAGATGTCCAAATAGTTATGCTTGATGCTGGAATTGTGGGAGCTGGAGACACAAGGCAGCACAGTGAGATGCACAACCATCCATTGAGCCAACAAGTAACACAAGGAAGGAGATCATCTGTTTCAAATGTGGAAAGAAGGGGCATGTCAGCTATCATTGTACGATGAGGGAAACGGAGCATTCTAATGCAGCACAAGTGATTGAGACTATCAACAATGAAGATTGTAGTGGGTGCAAACCTCTTTTTGAAAAAGACGGTCAGCCAGTCTTAGTGTGTGGTCATACAGTGAAAGCAGGATCAGCAGTCCATGCAGGTGGAAGCATGAAGATGCACCATGGTTTCGTTAATGATAGGCCAGCATTAACAATTAGAGATTCCGGGTGTATGTCTATCGGAGTTAGAAAAAGTTTAGTGAACCCCTCGGAGTACACAGGGGAAAAGATCAGGTGCATTACATTCAACGGGACAGTAGAATTCTACCCAATAGCTGTGATAGCAGTAAAAACACCATATATCACAGGAAGAGTGGTAGCGTGTGTTCTAGACTCACCAGTGGCGGATCTGATCATCGGAAACGTGCCAGGAGTTAAAGATTGTACAGAAGAAGTAGTTTATTGGGATCAGAAACATAGTTTAAGTAGTAGCGAGGTAGGTACGAAAAGAAAACCTAAATTAGAGAGTATAGCTGAACAAGAAGAGGCACGTGAAGTAGACACAGGAACTCAGGGCAAGGATTGTACAGCTGAGCAGGTGAGAATTGATCTCAAACATGGTGGGAGTGACTCCCACAGACAAATGTTTCCAAGGGTGTGGTAAAGTGAGACATAGGCAATCAAAGAAGGGTAGATGGTACTTTGGAAGGAAGAATAATGGTCTCACTCGCAGGTTTTCAGATGGCGGAACTGCATGTGGGCAAGTAGTATTACCGTTAACACATAGAGACCGATATACTAGAACAGCTCAGGATAGGGCATGTGCAGGGCACATAGGAGTAAGGCGGAAGCAGCATAGAGCAGGATGCCAGGTATATTGGCCAGGATTTAATAAAGAGGTCAGACTAAACAGAGACTCTAGTGTAACGGTACAATATGTAGATTGCAAAGTTAAGGCAGTTCAAAAGAGTGTTAACGACATCACTGAACCAGTATTAGCAAACAGATGTTTTAAAGATATAGGAAACATGAGGCATGGGTACAGGAAGGGTAGACACAGCATCGACAGAAATAGGTGGAGGTTTGAGACAAGAAAAGAACCACCTGATACAGGGTCGGTATACAAATAGGTTGTGTCTTGAGGATGTTAATAGACTTGCAAGTACACAGATATTATGTTCCCTATGATATGTTTATTATTATTATGTGAGATACTAGTCATGTATTGGTGCACAAGATGTAAAGTTGATTGTATTGATGTGTGGGGAATATGGGAGTGTACTATGAGCATTTGATGTATTATTTAGGATGGTAGCTAGAGTAAGTTGGATTTATACTTACGACTACCCAGGCAATGTGTCTGGGTCACATATTTGATAAGTATTAGTCTCCCAACATTTGAAAACGATGTTTTCTTTTGAGGGTGGGGTAGTGACACATGCCTGGGGTCATTGACATTAAGGAGAATGACCGTGCTAGTACATAAACAAGTGACCGGGCATGAGAAATAATAGTGAGTGACCCCAGTAGGGAGACTACGAGAAAAACAACCAGCCATGAGAAATAATGGTGAGGGTGAGTACAGACCCCAGGATGGATGGGGGGAGAGAGAGTTTAGTTCTGGGTGAAGTCAGAGGACTTGAGGACAGTTGATGTTTTGGCGCCGAGCGGATCGGTTGTCGAAGAAGTGGGAGCTTAGACTGACTGTGGTCAGATATCTTGTTGTGTTGTTCTCAAAGTTGTGAATGCAGGCCTAAAACCCAGTGGGGGTTGGATAGTTAATGGAGGCCTGAACCCAGAGTGGGTTTTATAGTGAGTGGAGGCCTGAACCCAAAGTGGGTTGGATAGCTAGCGGAGACTAGACCCAGTGTGTGGGTTGTGATGTGTGACGTCCAACTGTGGATAGGAGCTGGATAACTGTCTTAGAAATTTGAGATTAAGCAGGCCGTGAGAAGACAGTGATGTGTACGGGTTAAATTGTGAGGAGGATATTTATATTCTATGGATTATATTGTGTCTGGATATATGAGGATGTTCCGTTTGTACGTGTTCTGTCTGTATTAAAGGATTATGTGCGCCAACTCAATCTTGTTTAATGACTGATGGATGTGTATTACTGGGGTGAGTTGCATTGTGAGACCGTTAGATAACTCAATTGACACACCAAGAGCATCGTTACCTAGACAACGACCATATCACGAACTTATCATTAAGAACATCGTGAGACCACTTAATACCAAGAATTCTTCGCAGAAACCGCATATGAAAGCTGTTTAAACGTTTCTCTTGGTGTGAGTAAGTTGTCCAGGTTTCACTGCCATAAAGAAGAGTACTAAGGACACAGGCTTGATAGACAAGGACTTTTGTTTTGGCAGTTAGCTTCCTGTTCTCCTAGACTCTTTTTCTTAACCTGTTCATTGTTGTTGCTGCCTTATCAATCCGGATGTTGATTTCCTGATCTAGGGATAATTTGCTATTTACCACTGATCCAAGATATGTAAAATGGTCTACCATCTCTAGTTCGGCGTCGTCAATAAAGATTGATGGTACCCCATGTGCACCTTGTGACATAATCTGTGTTTTCTTTTTGCTAATTGTTAAACCAAATTCAGAACAAGCATTGGAGAATGCAGATAGTAGACATTGCAGTTCTTCCTCAGAGTGGGTTGTAACTGTAGCATCATCTGCAAAAAGCAACTCTCTGATCAGTGCCCTCCTAATTTTGGTCTTGGCCTTCAATCTCTGAGCATTGTAGAGGCCGCCATCTGAGCGTGAGTGAATGTATATACCACCATCCTGATCACGAAAGGCATATTTCAGTAGAAGTGAAAAGTATATTCCAAAGAGGGTGGGAGCTAGTAAACAACCTTGCTTAACTCAACTCTTGATTTCAAATTCTTCAGAAGTTGCACCATCAAACTTGATTATACCTTTCATGCCTGTGTGGAACGATTCCACAATGGACAGAAGAGTTGGTGGGCAGCCATTCTTCTTTAGTGCCTTGAACAGACCCACACGCCTGACCAAATCAAATGCCTTTGTGAGGTCGATGAAGGCAATAAACAGTGGTTGGTTCTGTTCACGGCATTTTTCTTTCATTTGTCGCAATAAGAATATGATAAAAAAGACTCTTAGATTCATACAAGAGACAACATTGCAGTTATAAACATATTTTAGGCGAACGAAAGAAGAAGAAGAATATCAATGGTAGACCGGTTCTGTCGAAAGCCACACTGTGATTCGGGGTAGACTTGATCTCCTAGGACTTGAAGTCTGCGAAGGACAATTCTGGCAAATACTTTTCCAACAATACACAGAAGTGAGATACCCCTATAGTTGTTGCAGTCGCTTCGATCGCCCTTGTTCTTGTACAGTGTTATGATGCTTGAATCTTTAAAATCCTGTGGGACTTGTCCTTCTCGCCAGTAAAGCTCTATTAGCTGGTGGATCTGCAGAGTGAGTGTGTCTTGCCCACTCCTGATAACCTCTATTGGAATCCCATCCTTACCTGGAGCGTTGCCAGATGCAAGTTCATTTATAGCACACTTAACTTCTGTTATGGTGGGAAGTGTGTCCAGGTGGTGAAGAGTTGGTAGGGCCACTATGGCGTTGAGGGCATCATCCGCTAGTTTGGTCTCACTTGAGTAAAGCTCCAGATAGTGCTCTACCCATCTGTACATCTGCTGTTTCTTATCAGTGATATTTCTCCAGTCAAGGTTTTCAATGGTGCACTTCTTTTGATCACTGGACCACAGGCTTTCTTTATTCCTTCATAAATGCTTCTTATGTTTCCCTTATCACTTGCGATTTGAATGGACTCACATAACTTGATCCAATAATCATTTGCACACTGCCTGGCAGCCTTTTGCACATCCTTCCTAGCTTGCCTCAGCTCACTCAGATTGTTACACGCTGGTCTTTCCTTGTTTCTTGAGAGAGCTATCTTCTTCTTATCAATCAAGGGCTGCAGAGTCTCGCTGTTTGCCGCAAACCAGTCTTGCCTCTTATGATCCACAGTGCCGTAAACCCCTACGGTAGTTTTATAAAGAGTTGACCCCACTTTTCATTTACTGTACAATTTTCTGGTGTATCAGTGAAAGCGTCTTCAAGTTGCTGTTGAAACTGAAAGCACTTTTCAGGATCGTGAGTGTTAATAATATTAATCCTGGGGCTAGGTTTGTGTTTAGCTGTGTAGATTCTCATTGGTCTGTCTAACCCTTGCCACAACCAAAGAATGATCCGTATCACAGTCAGCACTGTGGTAACTTCGAGTCAATGATATATGGTTCAGATGTTGTCTCCGTGTGATGATAAAGTCCAGGTGGTGCCAATGGCCGGATCTTGGATGTTTCCATGTGACCTTATGCATCTCTTTTGTTTTAAAAAAGGAGTTTGTAATACATAGGTCATTACTGGTGCAATGCTCCAGCAGCTTTTGCCCATTTTCATTCATGCGACCGATGTTGTATTTTCCAAGGTACACTGGCCATGAACTCGAGTCCTTGCCCACACGAGCATTGAAATCACCGAGCATATAAATGTAGTCAGATTTTGGAACTGCCTTGATCACGGAGTCTAACTCCTCATAGAACGAATCCTTCACATCATCAGAGGAATCGAGTGTCGGTGTATATGCAGTAATAATGGTGGCAAAACCACAAGAGGTTGCCACACGCAGGGATAATAGTCTTTCATTTCCTCCTGCTGGAATTTCAATCATTCCCATTAGCGAATTCTTCACTGCAAAGCCCACACCGTGTTGGATTTTTTCTTCCTGTCCTCTACCCTTCAAAAAAAAAAGGTGTAATTGTTTTCCCTGAGTGACTCTTCCTCAACGAGGCGAGTCTCCTGCAGGCCAGCAATATCAATGTTAAGACGATTGAGTTCGGCATCAATCACAGCCGTTTTTCTCACATCGTCAATATTGGTCAAGTCAATGGAAAATCCTGGACACATGGTTCTCACGTTCCAGGTTGCAAGCCGTAGCTTGAGGTTTCTATGTTTATTTTTATTTGTACCTGGTGCATTGGTTTTACAGCCTGCGATTCAGATTTTGTCCTAGCTCCAAGCACCCATTTAAGCAGGCAGGCTGTGGCGGATCAGCACCCAATTGGCCCAGCTTGAGGTGGGCGGTAGCTGATCAGTGACACCTGTAGGTGTATCCCACCGTCAGAAGCAACGCGTGGCGCCCCATGTCTACGCCAATTGACAGGGACTTATAACCTTTCCCTTTGATTCCGAGTCAGTTAAGACCAGGGATGGAGTTATTGCCCCTGCATAGCACAAAGCCTGGGCTAAAATACAGAGATCATGTGTTGCCCATGCAGCATGATCCCTCTCTCGGCCTGCCTAGTTCACTCCAGAGTAAAGGTTACACCCCTACATCTGGAACAAGACAAGCTGCAGAAGCTGCTGGATCAGCAAAACAATGCTCTAAATGTCCGCCTGTCGGAGCTTCGATCCTAGACCGGTCGCCAACCAAGGCTTATGGCCTGGTCTGCCCTGCCATGACATTTTGTCTTTAGCTTGCATTTCCTCACACCAGGGTAAGGCTTGTACCCTCCCAATTGCGCTCTTCCGCCCGAAGCCGTTGGCACAATGTGGGGTGTCGGGTATGGTAAGCGCCGTCCAACGTTCGGCGCTAACAGAAAGCAGGTAGTACCGTCTACTGTTATACGATAGCTCAGTCATATCTGACTAAGACCTGACACACGATATATATATATATATATATATATATATATATATATATATATATATATATATATATATATATATATATATATATATATATATATATATAAGTGTGATAGCCTGTTCCCTTCACCCCAGGGAAGCTGTGACAGTGAGGTACACCCATATGAGTAACATGAATGACGGGGATTTGTTTCATCCTAAGCATCATTACATAGCTGCATAGCTACCTGGTACCACTCACAAAGCCAGGTAAGGATCACTCTAGACTTAAGGGATACCGAATCATAACCCTGCAAAACACGTATGGCAAAGTCTTCGAAAAGATAGTAGCACGCATCTGCTTCCCAAATGGTTTCCCGAGTTACCGGCCTGGGAAGGACGCTTGGGCCAATGCTGCAACTTTTGCATTTGATGTATGTCCTTTAAGAGCTAATAATAAGCTGATGACCTGGAACAGATAGAGTTTATACACTACTAGCCAGTGAGGTCTGGAGCTAGAATAAAAGACATAAGATATACGCAACGCGGGACAGAGAGGGGGGGGAGTGAGTAAGATATAGATAGAGAGAGGTGGGGTTGAGAGAGAGAGAGAGAGAGAGAGAGAGAGAGAGAGAGAGAGAGAGAGAGAGAGAGAGAGACAGGCGGAGGGAGAAGAGGAAGAGAGGAAAATTAAAGGTGGAAACTTAAATACAAACACCAAGTACTCACCCTTCCATTTGGACTGCTCTTCTTGAATACTCTGGGGGGAAAATGTAAGAGAGGTGAAATGTTAGCGATTATTTCTTTTACAATGAAATGAATTTATTTCTCAAGCTATATAAACCGAGTAACTTGTATAATAGATCCTAGAAATAGTTGAAAATGCGTTAAAGGCGTGATGATTTAATATACTGCACTAGGTTCACCATGAAGAGCACAGAAAGGCAAGCCGCCTGCCAAGAGCATTACACAAGCAACAAACTCAGTAGCTCGCGACGATGGAATGCATTGTTCTCGGAAAAATTGCTCTCGTGGTCTGAATTACGTATCGAAAACGAACCCAGAACATTCAGAGCGCAAGGCAGACGGACTGAACACCCTCCCCCTCAATTATGTATCCTAGACTAAAGATAACCTATGCACATTATATAACATATCCCGGACTACAAACAACCTGCACACGTTACATAACATATACCTTTTATTTGTCCGTGCAGCTTTCCGGTATACTTTTAGGTGTATTTTTCCATATAGTCTTTCCGGCATACTTTTTCATGTACACTTTTTCTGCTGTTAGAAATATGTTTTAGCTTTACATCAAAAGAATTCAGAGGCAATGATAAGAAGCTACCTTAGCTCTTCATTTTAGTGTGACAGTGGTTGGATACAAAAGATTGTTTGCAGTGTTTGAATACACCCCCCCCCCACCCCACCCCCACCCCCGATGTGTCTACACCTTGTCGCGGTGGGGAGGGGGGGGGGGGGGTGCTTGCTTGTCCCAGTAACCCCAAGAGCATTGTCGAAGGAAAGAATGTCGGATAGGCCTTGGGACAGGGACCAGACTAAGCGAGACACAACCTGCTTGCTCTGCAGGTAAGACTGAGGATAGCAGTCAAAGTCTAAATCAGGCGCACGATGCCGCTATTTCGAGATCCAAACACATAATCTAAGGCTCCATTTCGAGGGATATGGCTGAACGCCTCGGATGTGAGAGCCAGGCCGATACTCACCTACCGAATAATGGAAGTGAGATGCTGAGCACGCTATATGCTCAGCTCAGATACTTGTTCGAAGGCTCTCATCTGGGGGATATGTGTGATCCACAAATGAGAGGGCCTGACCGTTTCTCGCTCACTGGTGAACGGAGGTAAGGTGCTGAGCCGGCAGCACATGCAGCCTACCTCGTGAGCGAGAACAAAAGGTAGAAAATGTCGCACGAAATGGTTACGCAAAATGTCTGTATCTATATTCACAGAGGGTGTAGTCATAGGTGTAAAAACGTCTCAATATCACGAAATGGAACGTTTGGCTAGCGAACCCATTGCGTGGTCCGAAGTCCGAAGCGAAAGCTTACCTAGTGGATGTCGCCCGCAGACTACCCGTTCCTGGTGTGTGCTGAGCGTCCAGTGGCAAGCGAAATGCCCAATACATGGAAGTGAAGAATTAAAGCAGCCATGAGCAGGACGTGGCAACTCCTCGGGTGAGCCCTGTCTCAGAGCAATATGTGCCGGCTCTGGAATTATGGAAGCCTCCTTGGATAGCGGGGGAATGCCCATTGTCTTCCCCTGCCTTCCCTTGAGGATTGACCGAGATGTCGTTGACCGTCCTACCTTGACCAGCTGAGATGTGGGCGACACCACAGCAAAAAACGTCTAACGTCTCTCGAAACCTCTGGAAGGCAAACCCGTAAAAATTCCCGCTGAAGTCGGGTGTGCTGGCCTATGGGTGCAAATAAATCAGGCACAACGCATAAAACGTCCGAGTGAAATGTCTTTCGTGCTAGGAACAGCTCTGACTAACTAGTTTTCCGAATACCTCGTAGTCTGGAACAGCTCTGACTAGTTAAGATTCCGAATGTCCGTCTTGCCGGAACTATAGAGTCGTGCTCTAACTATATTGTCCCCAGGCACAGCGACAAGCACATGTCCGAATCGAAAACTCGCTGAGTGGCTACCGACTGTAGACCGGTCTTGTTTGTGCGGGAGCAGCCCGGAGCGAACGAAATGCCCAATATACTGAAGTGCGGAATTAAGGCAGCCATGAGCAGGACGTGACGATTCCCTCGGTAAGCCCAGCACCAGGGCGCTATGTGTCGGCTCTGCAACTATGGATGCCACCCTGGATGGCGGAAAATGCATTGGACTGTCCCTGCCTTCCCTTGAGGGATGACCGTGAAGTCTTCGACTGTTTCAACTTGACAAGCTGGGATGCTGACAGTACCACAACAGTGAGAGTCTCCCAGGAATGCTAACCTGGTCAAAAATGAACGCAGAAGTCGGATGAGTTGGCCCAAGGGTTTCGGCCCAAGGATGCGTAACAACTATCCGCAATCACATCTGAATATACACTCCGGATGAACGCAAAGAAGAAGAAGAATACACTTTTGCTTGTGTGACCATATATTGTTGTTACTTTAACTACTTTGTGGGACGAGGTGGAGAAGGCGTGGGAACAGATTGAGAACCCATATGTGGAAAGAATGAGATTGCGGGAGTTCGGAAGGAGTTTTGGAAGAATCTCAAAATTGAGAGTGAAGATCAGGAGAACTTTTAATCAGATAGCGGTGGGAACGATTAGTAATATGACTCTTCACTGGCTGTTGGACGAGGCGACGGAGCACGTATGGGAATATCCTGAGTGCAGAGATGTCGGTTCTTAACTCAAATCAACTCAACTTTAACTATAGCCTGCGGCAATAGAGGCTATTGTTAGTTTTTGGTTGAGTTCCTGTGCAGCTGTCTTTTGTGTTGTGGTGTATCTCCGTGTTTTAATTCGTAAAGTTTGGAAAAGTGAAATAAAGATCATTCAGTGCCGTTTCTACAGTTTGTTAGTCTAGCTTGTGTAAGTTGAGTTTATGAAGTAACTGTTGTCATTGCTGCCATACTGCCCAAAAATGTATTACCTGGATTGGGAGCTGCCCATTTCCAATCCATGTCTATAAAAAGAGCCCTGGACCATCTTCTTACTGTCCATGTTCTTGATAGTTGAGGGGTCGGTGTATGCCAGTGTATGGTTTCTCCTTGTCACTGTTAACCTTTTCTTGCCTGTCCTTTTCATTATATCATCATCATCATCATCATCATCATCATCATCATCATCATCCAGTGCCTTGCCGGCTGGCGTGGGCAATCATGATTCTCCACAAATTACGACCTCCGACGTCGTGGATCAATTCGTGTGCTGACTCCCTTCCGTGCCATGACACAAGATTGTCAATAATCTGTTCATGCTGTCTTCCTATATCTCTCTTTCCGCAAATCTTCCTGGTTGTCGCAACATGTTCATTTTTGTCTTCTCATAACATGGCCAAAAAAACCAAGACTGCCTCTTTCTGGTGTTTGTGATAAGTTGTCTTTGCGATTCAGCTTCCCTTAAAACGTCCTGACAGCTCTTTTTGGCTGTAATATTAATTTTCAGCATTCTTCTATAAAACCACATCTCCATGCTGTTTGCTGCCAATATTTGTTCTTTATTATTTGCCGTCAATGGTCAGTTGCTCTAGTAATTGTATTATTTCTTCATGCTCTACATTGTCAAATGCTATTGTGTAGTCTATGAAGCATAAGTACATATCTGTTTTTACTTCTAGAGCTCTTTTTATGTGTCCATAGAAATTGTGTGTCCCATTGTGTGGGAGATGTGTGTGTGTGGGTGAGGGATGTGTCTTGGGGATGTGTGTGGGTGTGGTGCTGTAAGGGAGGGAAGATGGGTGTGGATAAAGGATGTGTGTATGGGTGGGTGAGGGTGTGGTTGGGTGTGGGTGTGCGGGTGTGTGGGTGGGAGTTGATGTGTGTGAGGGTGGGGATGTGTGTTTGGAGGGGCGGTTGGGGTGTGTGAGTGTGGGTAGGTAGATGGGAGATGTATGTGTTGATGAGTGGGTGAGGGATGTGTGGGTGTTAGTGGTTGGGGGATAAGTACGTGTGTGGAGGGATGTGTGAGGAGGATGAGTGTATGGGTGGGGGATGTGTGTGTGGGGGGGGGGTGTGCGTGGATGGGAGGTGTGTGTTTGTGAATGGGGGATGTGTTGGTGGGTGGGAATGTGTTGGTGGGTGGGGATGTGTGTATGGATGGGGATGTGTGTGTGTGTGTGTGTGTGTGTGTATGGGTCGGGGTGTGTGGTTAAGGGATGTTTGGTTGCGGGATGAGTGGGGTGGAGGATGTGTGGATGGGTAGGGGATATGTGGATGGGTGAGTGTGTGTAGGTTAGGAGATGGTGGGGGATGTTTGTATGGGTGGGCTCTGGATCTGTGAGTGGGCTGGGGGAGATGGGAGATTATGTGAGTGGGTGCGGAATTTGTGTGTGGGTAGGTGCGGGATATATGAGATGGCGGGGAGATGTGTGTGTGCGTGGGGGATGTGTGGTTGAGGGATGTGTGATTGGCTGGTTGGTTGGATGTGTGTGGGTGGAGGAGGATATGTGGGTGGGTGATTGTTGGTGGGTAATGGGACGGGTGGAGGATATGTTAGTGGGTGGAAGAAGTGTGTGGGTGGGAGATGTGTGGGTTGGGAAATGTATATATGCTTGGGGTGTGGGTGGATGGGATGTGTGGTTGGTGGGAGTGTGTGTGGGTGGGGAGATGTGTAGGTGTGGGGATGTGGTGGATGGGTGGGGGAATGTATGTGTGCCTGGGGTGTGTGTGTGTGTGGTTGGGTGGGGGTGTGTGGGTGAATGGGGATGTGTGGGTGGGTGGTGGATGTGTCTCATAACATGGTAATATGCATTGTTTATGTTTTTCCTATGCACTATTGATGAACGAAAGATGAGTGATTGGAAGGGCCAAATGTACGTGCTCAATTTGTTACCCTTTTAAAATAAAGTCCGTTCGTTCGTTCATTGTCCCAAGAATATATATAGCGCGGTTTCTGCTCCTTCCCTCCATAAATTCACACTGTTCATCACTAATTTCTGGCTTAATCTTGTTTCTTATTCTTTTCATAATTATTCTGAGTAACAGCTTTGTCATGTGACTCATAAGACTTATTGTACGATGCTCTTCACATTCTAAAGTGTCTCGTTTCTTTGGCAGAGCTATACAGATAGATATTAGTAGGTCACTAGGAATGTACCCACTAGTGTAGATGCCATTTAGATGACAACAGTGGAAGATAAACTCTATGGACCGCTGAATGAACTAAAAAAGACTGTTAGATTCATACAAGAGACAACATTGCAGTTATAAACATATTTCAGGCGAACGAAAGAAGAAGAGGATCTGTTGTCAATATTTCTATTCCAAAATCACCCAGAGCCTCAATTTCCTTTATTGTAATTGTGTCTTTACCGGGTGCCTTTCCTTTCTTCATGTGATGTAGTGCATCTTCAACTTCCGCTGCAAGTATTGGTGGACCCTCACCATTGTTTTGAATATATACACCCGGTCTCCTATCATCATACAACCCTTCCGGATATTCTTTCCATCTATTGACTATGTCTATATCTTCGCGTCCCATCAATATTGCACCGTTCTTCGATTTAAAACATCCAGTGATATTTTGTGTTTTCCTACCTGTTATTGTGTTGATTCATTGATACATGGACTGTGAATCTTTTCCATAGTTTGCGCAAAGTTCCAGGCACTGTTTGTTCAGTCATACTTCCTTAACCACTTTGCATTTATTTACAATTTCTTTATGTATTCTATAATATTCTTCTTTACCTTGCTTTTTCTTTCTTCTTTCGTCCATCATCTGCAAAATTGCACCTGTTATCCATTTCTTTTTTGCAATTCTATGTTATTTAATGCAGTATGGCGAATACCTCTTATTATTACTCCATTTACTAAAACTCCACACAGCTTATAAAGAATACAACGAACAAGAAATGTATCCATGATTATATTTGTTACACATTCCACCGACTTAAAAACAACACCAGACAGACTCACAACAAAACACACGCAACAAGGTAAGTAAAGGACACTTCCTTTCCCACGCCATCATATTGGGCAATAAGTGCTAGCCCATTATTTTACAGACCAACCGGCACTAGAACGTGAAGTGAGCAATATCACACGTGTCGGTCGCCTTTACTTTCTAGAATATTTCCTGGTACTCATTTGAGGTTGGATCGACCTTTGAGCCCATGTCACTTAAAAACAGTGGTGCCAGGAAGGTGATTCGAGTACATGATTACCGGGCCGACAAGCAACGCGCTAGCCACGACATTACATCAGATTCCTAGCAGTTACGTTAACTGCATATTCTTTACATGACGTCGCAGTCAACCCCAGCATTTGTTGGCTGTTTGTGATTTCTTGGCAAACTTACATTCAGTAGTTTGCCACTGCTTTCTGGATGACCGGCACTCATACATTTGTATGAAAACTAACGCAACGCGGGCTGCTTCCAAATCTCCCGCAGTTGTGTTTCGCACTCTTTGCGGGATTACGAATTGCATTCATAACCTCTTCGCCACAGAGCTGGCTTCCTAACAAAGGATGAATAATTATTAAAATATAACGCATATACTGTAAAAGTATAAATGCAAAGATATTAACCTTGTCTGGCCAAAGAGGGCCGAGGGTTGCTCGTTGGGTTTTTTCTTGTCCTCTGGCATAGTCAAATAACTGTAGTCACGTGCAGGAGTAAATAGTTTGTTTAGTCTCGCACAGCCTCAAATGCAGTTAGTTCAAACCTACTTGTATACCACGTTGCTGAAGCATACAGTCTTGGTGAGTAACATCCAGATTGTACTATTATGATCGTGGTCTATTTCTAAGCTTTAAGCTTGAACTAAATGAGATAATTGGGGTTGTGACTTGTCGAGGTGCTACATAGAGCCTGTTCTTTTGTATGGATGTGAAACTTGGACACTGAGCAGTCAAGCTGAAAAACATCTGATGGCTGCAGAAATGTTGTTTCTGAGGAGAATGCAAAGAATACCATGGACAGACAAAACAACCAATGACCAAGTACTACGGGAGACAAATGAAAATCGTATATAGATTAGAGAAATTAGACGTAGACAGTCACAATTTTTTGGACATGTTATGAGAAGAAATGAATTGGAGAACTTTGTGACAACTGGCAAAATTGAAGGGAACAGACCAAGGGGAAGACCGAGAAGCAAATACCTGGATGGTTTGGCCACAAGGCATGGTCGAGACAGGAACACTCTGCTGATCCATGACTTTGGTGATCGAGTGAAATGGCGAGTCATGACAGCCCACGCTTCCGGCATGGCATATGATTGATTGATTGATTGACTTTCCCTAGGTAATGAGTTTCCTGTTCGAAGTTAGTGCCAGAAATCAAATATAGTAGTATCCGTCACTATTTCCAGCTTATATGAGATTATGCCAACGCTATATTATGATCTTGACATGTTAGCTTTGACCAAGTGACGAAGATCGATAGGGCTATGCAATGACACTGCGCTGTTTGGACTGTCTTCAGATAAAATAAGTCATATCAATGTATAGGTTATATGGGGATTATATGAGGTTGCGTCTGCGTTGATCTAGGATGATCTTTAACCAAGTGACAAAAGCCGGACTAAAATCATATAATGATGTTGAAATGTTTGACAATGCGACAGACTTAAGAGACAGAGGTTTCTAGATTATACTATATATATATATATATATATATATATATATATATATATATATATATATATATATATATATATATATATATATATATACTAGATGACCCGGCCCGGCTTCGCCCAGGCCCTGGCGGGGATCTATCTATCTATCTATCTATCTATCTATCTATCTATCTATCTATCTGTCTGTCTGTCTGTCTGTCTGTCTGCTTGTCTGTCTGTCAGTCTGTCTGACCCGGCCCGGATTCGCCCAGCTCCTGGTGGGGAGCATCTCATTTAATTCATATAAGTAGTCATATAAGTTCCCGTTCCCAACTCTCTGTCTGTCTGTCTGACCCGGCCCGGCTTCACACAGTCCCTGGTGGGGAGCATCTCATTTAATTCATATAAGTAGTCATATAAGTTCCCATTCCCGACTATCTGTCTGACGACCCGGCTCGTCTGTCTGTCTGTCTGTCTATCTATCTATCTATCTATCTATCTATCTATCTATCTATCTATCTATCTATCTATCTATCTGTCTGTCTGTCTGCCTACCCGTCCGACCGTCCGTCTCTCCCTCCGTCTATCCCACCCTCTCTATCTATCGGGTCAGATCTATCTATCTATCTATCTATCTATCTATCTATCTATCTATCTATCTATCTATCTATCTATCTATCTATCTATCTATCTATCTATCTATCTATAGCCAGGGGACTTAACTCAAGATATAGCAATGCTACTAAAAGTTATGTCCCTTTAAATATTTTTCTGATGTTAAGTCATGTAATTTAAATATTAAATTTTAGTACGTAAATAGCTGAAACAAACAAAAATAACTATGACAGTTGGTTGCACAGGAATGAGAAGAAGACGTGTAGAAAATTTCATCTCAATCGGATGGACCGTTCGTGAACGCATAAAGAACGGACATACATACATACACACATACTTTGCCTTTTATATATATATATATATATATATATATATATATATATATATATATATGTGTGTGTGTGTGTGTGTGCGTGTGTGCGTGCGCGCTCGCGCGTGTGTGAAACTAATGTTACATTACATGATAAAAATAAGCTGTATTAGTTTTGAACAGGATATGGATTTATGGTTGCGTTAGTCGTTGGCATTTGTTCAAGTTATATATATGCTGATGAAAATCTTGCTTATTTATTAGATTTGTTAGTTAGTCAGTCAACAGATCATCCTCATTGCTCGTCGAACCATTCAGTCCATAAATGCTCGGATCCAGTCCTCAGTATATCCCATAGCGTGTAATGGCTAACGACACCAGTTCTGTGTTTGTTTATTAATCTTCTTTGGCTTCCTGCATAGTGTTATCGGTTGACTACACTTCTTTTAACTTGCTGTTCTCATAGTTTGACCATGGTTGTAGATTTACAGTCATCACTTGGTTTTCGCAAATGACTTTATTCAGTATATCGGCCTGGTCCTTGGCTCGTCCCCACCCACAGTAACCTTACTTATTTATGTATTAGTCATGACTAAGTCTACCAATGATCCTACAAAAATAATTAGACACATACATTGTTGACTTATGGAAGCCAGACAAAGATGTCAGTGAAACCACAATAAAAAAGAAATGAGGAAATGTGATATCCAACGCGTAGTATATAAATTAGTTATTTAATATGTTAGTTAGTTGGTTAGTCGCGGTTCCAACTTCACAGCAACGGGTCGTCCCCATTATGCTCCGTTCCTGTGCCAGTGAATATCACGCAAAACGCTCCCCACTGCCCAATGTGAAAAGTGGAAAAGACAGGAGTCTCGACAAACAACAGCCCGCACAGATACACTGTGCATAATGCCGCCGCCAGAATGTCAACACAATAGTCCCCCACGAAACATCCAGTTATCTCTGATGGAATCGGCAGTCATTTTCCCATCTGGATGTTTCCTAGATGTTCACCCACACAGTCCACGAAAATACAGTTTATCGTCGATGGCAGTGGCAGTCAACCAGAAGCCCAGCAACCACGCATTTCTGCACAAGGCAAAAACCGGTCAACTCTGGGACATAGCCAGCTGCCATCACTCCGAACACGCAGTCACGTTCCAAAAAACCTCGGGCAGATTCAAAAGCATTTCACACGAAACTCACAGCTCACAGTGTCGCGCCATGCACTCACTCAGTAGCAGGGCGACGGAACCATCAAGCCTCCTTAGTCGCCTCTTATTTAATATGTATAGATGGGTTCCAAATATTGCTGTTATGTAGCCTGGGACCCAGAGTTGGGGTGAGCGGCCAAACGTGCAAAATACTCCATGGCTTGTGCATTCACCACCTCTGGCAGCAAGAGTTCAACTTCTGGCCTTCACGTGGCGGATGTGTTTTAAGTAACATGAGAAGGGGCGGCGGCGAGTCTCTAGCGCCGAAATATAACCAGAACGCTCTAGATGTGTATGCACGTACATGCATGTGTAGACACGTGTGTGCATGCATACGCACCTAAACTCGAGTAAGACCACAGTCTGCTCTGGTAAAGGAAAGGTGCTGAAGACGGAGGCAACCAGCCAGGAGGCGCACCACAGAAATCAGGATGTTACGCAATTACGCAATGACATATGTCGATTACTGCAAAAAGTTATGATGCTCGCCCTGATTTTGACCCTCAGGCAGGTGCAGTGCCGAGCCCTATGCCTCGAAAGGGTCCAGCCTAAACGACTGGAGGTCCTTCTCAGATGTCTTGCAGAGCCAAGACACCTGAGAATAGAGCATCTGGCCATACCAAACACAGATTGAAAATAATGCATTGGAATGTGGAGAGAGTCAGCACCAAAATAATAGAGATTGAAAACATTTTGAATCAAGAACAAATAAGTGTACGTTGCTTGCAACAAACTCACCCCAATGAAAATATAGCGTTTAAAACCAGAGGCTACCAGTGTTACCGATCTGATAGAAAGGACAGGCGAAAGGATACTGACCCTTGTAAAAAAAAAAATAACATCGCTGCTACCCAAATTGAAGTTTATATGAAAGGGGCAAAGTTATCAGACACTCAAACTGAAAACAGACAATGCGGAGCTACAGCTGGCTAATTACTACTGTCCAAGTGACCGCCCACAGGCACTGGACACACTACCACGAAAAGAAAATGATTCTGAGTGGTGATTTCAACAGCCACTCGCAGAGCTGGGGCTGTGATCACAGGGACAAGAGAGGAGAAAGACTAGAAGACTGGCAGGGCGAGAATAGATTCACCTTGATTAACAAGCCGATTGACCCACATATCTTCTACTCGAGATCATGGCACACTACAACTACACCTGACCTGGCTTTTCATTCACCAGACCTGGAGTGGAACATTACACGGATTGTTGGTAAACAACTTGGTGGCAGTGACCATCGGCAAGTCTTTCTAACTGTAGAAAATAAGCTTGTAAGTGAAAGCAGCACTCTCTCAATGTGGAATTACAAGAAAGCGGAGTGGGCAATGTACAAACATTGCACCAGCATACTGCTTAGAAATCTGAACACATATAAAGACATAAATAAAGTAGTTAAAGAGTTTGGGAAATGCATACTACAGCAGCACGAGAAACAGTACCAATACGAGCCGTGAATATGAACAATGCATATCATATTGAAGTAGAGAACTATAAGAGTTGAATAATGATGTGGAAGTATGTAGAAAGCAAGCAGAGGCCAAACACAGGACCACCTGAGTTCTGGATCAACTCTGCACTACAACAAATGCCAGCACACAAGCGCTAAATTTTAAAGGGCCAAGCTGCAGGTTACACGGAAAAGCTGGCAAGATAATTTTGAAATAGACACAGGGAAGTTGTGGAAGCTAGTAAAACAACTTAACGATGAGGGCACAGTGAGAAACTCAAAGATTGCACTACATAAAGACGGAAACATGTTCACAGGAAAGCAAGCAACTAACTATTTTGGGGATTCATTCGCACAAGATAACAATATCGAAATTAGTCCAGAGACAAGAGATTCGAGAGAAATGGCAACATACAGGAAAAAATGAAATACTACATGAGGTTCTGGAGGCACCTATTACATTCAGCGAACTGGGGCTAGCCATATCAAAACTGAAAATCAGAAAGTCACCAGGAGCTGAGGGTATCTCCAATGAAATTATCAGGAGCCTAGGAACAGATGCCAAAGCAAAGCTGTTGCAGATCTTCAATAACTTTAGGCAGTGTTCCACAAGCCTGGAGAGAAGGAATCATGATACCCATCCTAAAATCAGGGAGATAGTTTCATTACCTCCAGCTACAGACCACGTTTCCATCCTGTTTCAGGATATTTCGGTCAACACCAACATCTTGCAGCTGTATGTTGATTCCTAGGCTAGATTACGCTTATCAGCACGCCACGACTTTCTGAGCAACCGGCTCCATACTCTCATAAGTCACTGGGGCGACTCGAACCACTTCTAATTTTCGTGCGCTCACGTCAACTACGAGAGTATTCGGGGTTAACGGAGAAAGCTGCTAACCCACTCGGCCAGGGATAAAAATATACTGGTGACACATTGAGAGCGATTATCTACACATCGCTACAATGATAATATCTGCTTTGGCTTGTGATAAAGGTTGCCAGCCTCGCAAGAGCAGCAAGAATAGCCTCGTGCAATCATTGCAGGAATTCTCCATGTTCGATGATAGCAAATAGAACGTTTAGCGAGGTGTCCTAACCTCGGGCCAATAGTGGACTATTTACCTAAATATGCTTGTGCGGCGTCTTCTTATCCTATCCACGCAATGTCTTTCGTCATCAGGTTAGGAAGAACTTTATGGACTGAGTCACTGAAAGGAGTATGTACAAGGCACACTTTGCTTCTGCAATTCCGCTAGTCAAACGCCGAGGAGGTCTGTTAGCGGAATGTTGTTTGGGAAACGGTATGCAACATGACAGAACCGTGTGACTCACTGTCTTTCAGTAATGTCTATTCTTGAAAATGATTTCATTTTCGTGAATAATATGAAGCCTAAAAAATCAAACAAATAATACGAAACACAAATAAATAAACGTCCAACAGGTGTGACACTGGAGACAATGGGGGAGAATTACACAAACATATGTTCAGTCCCTACAACATTGACAAGGATACCACGTAACTAAGAATGACTAGAGAACGGTTTCTTGAGTGTGAATGTAAAATATATCACGACAAGAAACCATCTGAAATAAAACAGAAACACACCCCAGTTATGTGCACATATTCTTACAAAAGTGTCGAATATTACCTTGTTGTATTGTCAGAACTGAACAGTTAGACAATAGTTATTTTCGCCAAAGCTAACAACAATCAATATTACTCATAACAGCCTTACTGTGAACACTAAAACTATTTTGTAGTTTATGTAGTTGACTGTAAAAACTATTTTCTAACACATCGATAGAAATACCATACTCAATAAATCGAAAACTACCTAGGATGTTACCATGTAAAAGGTTCTGTAGCATCGATTTGTGAAGTATTTTCCAAACTATTCTTTCCAGACACTTAAAAAAGAATTTCCAGAAAATTGCCATAGTATCCCGTTTATATTAATTAAAATAGACGTACTACTAGCCATTTTAGTAACATTTTCTAAATTGCTTTTTTAATTACATAACCTGCATAGGTGGATACCTCTTGAAAAAAACAAATCCAATGGTACCTTATTCAAGTCTGTAGGTCAATTCTGTTCAAGTCTGTAGGTTATTCTGTATTTATTGCAATCACAAAGAAATCCGGAGCCTTGGAATGTGATCAACATCGAACAATTAGTATAATGAGTCACATCACGAAGATTTTGCTAAGAATTATCGACGACTGTCGACCAGTACCTCTGACTACCCTTGCTGCTGCGTTCTCTCTAGACCATGAGAGTCTGTCCGTCTGTTCTTCTGCAGAATTCTTCTGCAAAATTGATGCATTATAAGGCATATGTGGTTGAAGGCCCTCTGGGAGCATGTGCAATAATTCACATGCTCCCAGAGGGCCTTCAGCCACATTTGCCTTATCATGCATCAATTCACCCCTTACTTTTTATGTGTCATCTCATTATGATTGTCACTTTGTTAATAGTATTAACGTTTAGTTTTCGCTGAAAAGTGTCCAGTGGTACATTTTTTTTTTTTTTTTTTTGCGCAATGAAACTGCACATCGCTGTTTTGATTGATAATCTGCTCTAACACGATTCTACTGTCAATTGTACGCCGCCATAGCTCTTTTCAATGCCCTCTGATTATGTTGAAGTCAATTGGTGATCGAGTGAAATGGCGAGTCATGACCGCCCACGCTTTCCGGCATGGCACATGATTGATTGAATTGGTGATCCGTAAGTTGTGTCACATTATAATTAAATAAAAGTAAAGGTCGCTTTTAAAAGCCTTAGGCGCATTATGGATATGATGCTGGGCTCATATTTTTAAAGACCAGTCGGGATGATGTGATCAGTATAATATCATTTCTAGGTAAGATCACGAATTGCCATGGCAAAGGTGGCCTTCTGCAATTAACAATTAATTTATTTAATTAACAATTTTTTGTCAAATTAAAATTGGACAATTAACAGATAAGCTAAGAAATATCTAATGGCGGTGGAAATGTGGTTTTTAGGAAAAGTGCAAATAATACCATGGACGGATAAAAAATAAAATGAAACAGTCCTTCAAGAGAGAAATGAAAAACGGAAATTGATTGGAGAAATTAGACGTAGACAATATTTTTGGACGTGTTATGAAGACAAATGGACTTGAAAATCTGGTGACACCTGGAAAGCTTATTGAGGGTGATTTAGAAGCAGACCGCGTTGTGCTGGTTTTCATGCAACTGTATAAGTGCAGGTCGTTTAGACATCAATGGCAAACTACTGAACGTAATCTTGTTAAGAAATCATAAACAGCGAAATAAATGCTGGGGTTGACTGTGACGCCCTGTATATGATATAAAACTTAGTATGACACCCGGGGTCCACCCAGCTCCACGGCTTCCTGACATCTGGCACCAGAGATAAGAAAAGAGGCCTCTGATACTAACCACAGGAGAACAGTAGCTGAAAGGTTTTGGTATCCATCTCAGACTCAGAAAGTACCGGGTTCGATTCCTGCATAGGGCTGGGAATTTCTCCGTGAACCATTGGTATCTAATGATGCCATACTACCCCTGATCTCTTGGGTAGTCGGATCGGACACCTAGCCTCGTTTAAAATCTCACGTCAGTTGGAAACCGCAAAGCATGGGCTGTAAGGCCTCTGCCGTGGAAAATTGGGATATTAAACCTACTAGCCGATCTCCGTGGCGAAGTGCTTACGGACGTAATTCGCAATGACGTATACCCGCACTCGAAACACAGCTGCATGCGATTTGGCAGCAGAACGCGTTTCGTAGGTTTCGCGTTGGTATCGTTGTACAGGTCGTTCAGAAAGCAATGGCAAACTACTGAACGTAAACTTGCCAATAGATCAAAGCGGTCGAAATGCTGGTGTTGACTGCGATGAAAGGATATGAAAAAACCCTACTAACGGGTAGTGCCTACTACCCTGGATGGAATCTGTCTAGTGCAAGGGAACCTTACATAAATGCATGGTGAAGTCTGACATACTGACCTGTCAGGTGCATAATTATGTGTAACGCACTCCGACAGAGGAACGAAGATGAGGCGAAGATATTTACCCCAGTGAAACACTCCCATGTTTGGTACGATCATGCAAACATGTAGTGTTACACTTCAAGTAGCCGGCTTCCTGGCCTAGAGGTTAGCGACTTTTCTCCGTAATCTCGTAAGTAACGTGACGACGGTGAGAATCAGCAGTGGTTCGAATCGCGTCGGTAACTTACGGGGTATTTGAGCCGGCCGCTCAGAAAGCAATGGCAAACTACTGAGCGTAATCTTGCCAAGAAATCAACAATCAGATGAAAGATGCTGATGTTGACAGCAATGTCCTGTAAAGGATATGCGAACATTTTTTTTACACTTCAAGTATCCGTTGTCGCATATAAACGAGTTATGTAGATGTATCTATCAAATAACCGTTGTATAAGGTAGGGGGCTGCGTGGTCTCGAGGTACGGTGTCCGCTTCGAGAGCTGGAGGTCCCGGGTTCAAGCCCCGGTGATGACCGGGATTTTTTCAAGTGGACTTCTAGTAATAAAATTTCCCCCGGTCTCTGGGTAGTGAGATCGGACGCCCGTGTGTATTGTGGCGCACGTAAACAATCCCTTGGCAGGTGGAAATCGAAAAAGAGTAGCCTAACGGCGCTGCCCGGGCAAAATTTCGAGTAAAAATCTACCCAAAGTATTTCAGGATCCTCGCCGGTGCTACGGAGTTCGTGCACTGAGATGAAGAACGGAGCACTTATGGGTTACACCCGTGTGCCGTAATATTGATCCATCGACTAAACTAAACGTTGTATAAGGTGTAATAGTACGAATATAAATTGCTAGAGAAACCTTGAAGTTATATACATATCATGAGAAATAAATTCACAGGTATTGATATGCACTGATAGCGAGAAAAATAAATGAAGTAGAGATCGGTTAACACACTAGACAGTACAAAAGTTGAAAGGTATAGCCACACTGTGGTATGACCAACTGCATATGTCGCCGTCTCTCCTTAACAGTGACATCTTTGCTCCACATTTTAATGGTGGTTTCAACTGAAAGGGAGCCTCCGATTCAGAGTACACACATTTATGCAGCAAAGATAAGCTGAGATGTGTAGGTATACCGAATTCGAACCGACCAACTTCACATAACGCCACCTCTTATCTAAAGAAACAAAATACTTAAATAAACCCAAGGCACACGACTAAAATACAAATTATACTAAGAGAATGAGATATTCTCCGTGTAAGGCAAACAAATACGGATTTTCCCATTTGTCCACACAATCACATGGTCAGAAAAAATACGGCGAGAATATTCATCCACGAGGAATTCAACAATAATGTGCAGGAGTCGGTGTTGCCATTAAATGGTTGTTTCTGTACGGTGTGAAATAAGTGGAATGTGATCGGTCATATACATATTTCCTCGAAGAAGCAAAAGTGATAAAACGTGAAAGGTTTACCACCGACAGAATGCCCGCCGGTTTCCTCGAATGTTTCGTCTTATATAGAACTAATTACTGCTAACTCCTGTTAGAATAATTTGATTAGCTGAAAGGCAACTTTAGTCTGTGCAGCACAGAGGGCTGGTTTATGCAATGTCTGCCGTGTCGTGCATTTCATTAACTTAAAATATATTAATTAGCAGATGGCTGTGAGCTGAAGTTTGCAACTTTTATTTTACTGATATGTTATGTTTAAATATACTCGACGTCACTGCACTATGGCAGCATCTATAAGTGCTCCGTCGCCCTCAACAGACGCCGAAGGTTATAGAGGCTGTCTCAGCGGCTATACGTTTGTTGTGTACACATGCGCCTACTTCTTATTCTATTACCAGGTTTGATGTCACATCCAATCAGTGTTTGATTTTTCTTTTTTCTTCTCTTCTTTTTCATCCTGTTTTGTCTTTTAATCCACAATGGAGATAGGGCCTCAGTCAACTGACTCCAAGACCTATATTTTGCTATCTCCTGCAGCACCGTCCATGTCCTGTCTCCAATTCTCTTCTTGGTGTGTTTTTACTCTGGGCCTGTCCTACCACTAGGCACCTTCACAAGATGGCGATGGTGGAGTGGCCGCTAGATATGGAAGTTACCAGCGAACACGTACAATGACCGACCCATGCGGTGTCGGGTGGTTATTGAACGGAGGCGAGTTAGCTGGTAGGGTTATCAATTGGGGAACCCTTTGATATCACTAAGACTGTTCATAAATAAACACATATGTATTGTTTGACGCTCATAGAAGTACACTTGTTTATGCAGCATGACGCCGTCGTCATTTGGAGGTGTCAGGTTCGAATCCCGATCGGTACCTATAGCTTTCAATTTTTATGTTGTCCAGTGCGTCCTCTAGTCTTTACTACCTTCTTCTACTTGTATGAGGGCCAAACAATACATATTTGTTTACTTATTAACTGTCTAAGTGGCCTCAAAGGGTTCCCCAATTGATATTTCTATATCACACATTGCTTATGTGGTGTCAGAATCATGCCGAGTCATAGTACTACTCTTGCGCGGAACTCATGAAAGTCCCCACAAGTCTAAATACTGCATATGGCTAGTCTGGAAGTTGGGTTATTAACCTTGCGCAGAAGGCGAGAACTCTTCAATTAAGATAAGAACCCTGTCATCATGTGTCGGCGCTGCACTAATTGAAGGCTCCTTGGGTGGCAGGGTGCGCCCATGTGTTGCCTTTTCATTGAGGACCAAGATAATCATGTTTCGTAAATAAACATAGAATCAGAGAAAAGGTGTAAACGGGTTCTCCATAGGAGCAGCCTCGCCAGGTAGGGGTAGTCATGTGCACAAGGTGACTCCAGACCACCAGCAAGCGGCTGAGCGCAAAAGGTTAAAAACATTTACAATGGGCATGTGGAACGTTAGAACTATGATTGGGGATGGAAAAACCGGATAATATCAAGCAAGAAATGAGAAGACTGAATATTAACATGTTAGGTATAAGTGAGACCAGATGAAAAGGAATGGGCATGATATCATCAGGGGGAAATTAACATACTAGATTCTGGTGGAGAGAAAACAACAAGGGGCAGCTCTTATAATGGACCTGTAGAGATACAAATATATAAAAGGATATTGGACTGTGTCAGACAGAATATTACTGGTAAAGTTAAGTGTTGACCTTTTAATCTCAACATCATACAAATGTATGCACAAACAACAGACAGCAGTGATGACAGCATCGATTAATTTTATAGTGATTTGGAGAATGCCTTCTAGAAAAGCAAATTAAATGTCATAATGGGTGACTTTAATGCTAAAGTTGGAAATCAACAAGACGGATGCAAAATAGGCAAGTATGGACTAGGGGAACGGAATGAAAGAGGATGCAGACTTGTAACAATGGGCAAAAGAGAATGATATGATTATTGGAAAAACCTAGTATCAACATCATCCAACAATAATATGGACATGGAGGAGTCCTGACAATAAAATCAGAAACCTGATTGATTATATCAACGGAAGATTTCGAAATGCCTTAAAGGTCTTGAAAACTATACCAAATTCAGACTGCTACAGACATTAAAAAGATTGGTCATAATCAATGTACATATAAAATTAAATAAGGTAAAATAAACACCAAGAAACACAACATTTGATCTAAGTGCACTGAGGAGTGAGGGATAAAAGATAATTCAACGTAGAGATAAATAACAAATTTAATGCATTGTCCAATCTGGAAATTATATTTCAAGATGTCAGTGACCAATGGGAAATATTGAAGAACTCAGTCTGCAAGGTTGCAGAAACAACTATCCCAAAACTGAAGATGATGTGACGTAAGAAATGGATGATGGAAGACATCTTAAACCTAATGGAAATAAGAAATAACAAAAACAACCATGACAAATATGAAGAGATTCACAGGAAAATGTGGAAATTGGGCGAAGAAGTAACAGAAGCATGGTTTGAGAAAAAATGCAGGAAAATTGAAAATCAACACAACACCTCCCGTGTGATGCCGGGGCCCATAAGGGAAGCAAAGAATAGCAACACTGTAGCCTACCACGCATGTCGTAAGAGGAGACTAAGGAGGCTTGATGGTTCAGTCGCCCTGCTACTGAGTGAGTGCGTGGCGCAACACTGTGAACTGTGAGTTTCGTGTGAAATGCTTTTGAATCTGCCTGAGGGTTTTTGGAACGTGACTGCATGTTCGGAGTGATGGCAGGTGGCTATGTCCGAGAGTTGACCGGTTTTTGCCTTATGCAGAAATGCGTGGCTACTGGTTGACTGCAACTGCCATCAGCGATGAACTGCATTTTCGTGGACTGTGTGGGTGAACATCTAGGAAACATTCAGATAGGAAAATGACTGCCGATTCCATCAGAGATGAACAGGGTGTTTTGTGGGGGACTGGTGTGATGACATTCTGGTGGCGGCATTATGCACAGTGTATCTGTGCGGGCTGTTGTTTGTCGAGACTCCTGTCTTTTCCACTTTTCACATTGTGCAGTAGGGGGCGTTTTGTGTGATATTCACTGGCACATGAACGGAGCATAATGGGGATGACCCGTTGCTGTGAAGTTGGAACTGCGACTAACTAACTAACTAACACAACACCCAAAATACCAAATTAATACACAAACGAATTCATGACAACACTATTAAAAGAACACACATATTAACGGATTGCCTAAAAACCAAAGATGGTAAAATCATAATAGAAACAGATAAGATTTTACATGCACGGTCAGATTATGTGAAAGACCTTTATGATGATACTAGAGAGGAGCAGTATGGCTTTCTGAATAATAATGAAGGACCATCAATTTCTAGGATCCATCATCCATCATGTGCCATGCCGATAAGCGTGGGCGGTCGTGTTTTGGCATCTCACTCGATAACCAGAGTCGTGAATCAGCTCCGTGTTTCTGTCTCGATCATACCACGTGGCCAAGCCATCCAGGTATTTCATTCTTGTTCTTCCCATTGGTCTCCTCCCTTCGATCTTGCCAGTTGTGACCAAGTTCTCCAATTCAATTCTTCTCATAACATGCCCAAAAAAGTTTGACTGTCTACGTCTAATGTCTCTAATCAGTTTACGATCTTCATTTGTTTCTTGAAGGACTTGTTCATTGGTTTTTCTGTCTAACAATGGTGTTCTTTGCATTTTCCTAAGAAACCACATTTCCACAGCCATCAGATGTTTTTCAGCTTGTCTGCTCATTGTCCACGCTTCATATCCATATAAAAGTACAGGCTCTATGTAGTACTTCAACGCTCTTTTTCTCATGTCAAGTGACATCCTTTTAATGGTCAGTATGTTTTTCATCTTGCAAAAGGCTACCTTCACCACGACAATTTTTTTGATGGAGGTTCAGAATGCTCTTAACCATATGAAAACTATCTAGGCCCGGGTCAAGACAGTATCACAACAGAAATGCAAGGGCACAATAATTACTGTGTATTTGCTAAGATCATTAATTGAGCGTACAACAGAAGTAAACAAAGAACTATATTTTGTTTCGTTGACTACACACAGGTTTTCGATAAAGTAAGACATGTCAACATGATGAAGATGCTTGCAGATCTACAAATTGATGGAAAAAACCTCGCTGAAGTAGATACATTTATTGTACACAGTGAACAAACAGGGTTAGACTTAAATTGTAAGAAGAAACAGATTATGGTCGTCACTAGGAAGAAATTCCTTCATTCATTCATTAGCATGTCCTGAGCAAACTTCTTGGTCATAAGGGATTATATACGGGTAAATGGTAATATTCTTAAACAAGTGAGTCGGTACAACTGTCTCGGAACAGTCATAACATCTGATGGGAAGTGCCTTGAAGAGATTAGAACAAGAATCACTATGGCAAAGATAGCCTTTTACAAGATGGAAAAATACTAATGAGAAACAAGAAAATGAGCGTCAAAGTGCTACATAGAACCTATACTTTTGTATGGATGTGAACTCTGGACGATGAGCAGACAAGCTGAAAAACTTTCACATAATGGCAGTGAAAATGTGGTCTCTGAGTAAAATGCAAAGGATATCACGGACAGGCAGAAAAACTAACGAGCAAGTACTACAAGAAGCAAAATAAAAACCGTAAATTGATCGGAGAAATCAGACGCAGACAGTGACATTTTCTGGGGCACGTTATGAGGAGAAATAAACTAGAGAACTTGGTCTCAGGAATGTTAACCTGGTAAAAAAAAACGCCCGCAAAAGCAGAATGTGTTGGCCTAGTTAGTTAGTTAGTTAGTTAGTCGACAGATCATCCTCATTGCACATCGAACCATTCAGTCCATAAGTGTTCGGATCCCCTCTTCAGCAAATCCCGCAGCGTGTAGCGGCTCACGACACCAGTTCTGTGTTGGTTTATCAATCTTCTTAGGCTTCCTGCGTAGTGTTGTTTGGCCACACCTCTTTTAATTTGTAGTTCTCGCAGTCTGGCCATGGTTGTAGATTCACAGTCATCTCTTGGTTATCGCAACAGTCTTACTTCTCGTAGAGCATTCAGAATGTCAGCCTGGTCCATGGCGCGTCCGCCCTCCACAGTAGCCTTACCTGCGAGCTTGTCAGCCAGCTCATTTCCTTGTACTCCCGCATGCCCTGGCACGAAGATGAAACTAATCTAGTAATCTTTGCCAGCCGAGACCGCCCCAGAGACAGCAACCACTCTTTTCGGATCCACCCCATCTCTATCCTCTTGAGCATGCTCATTGAGTCGCTAAGGAAACAAGCCCTAGTGAATGTCTGTGTCTCGAGCCATGTTATTGCTTTACTTACTGCCATGACTTCCATAGTCAGGCTACTTGTGGTCTCAGCAAAAGCACCAGAGTCCTCTTTCATCTACGCCGTAAAAGCCCATGAGCTTCTCACATGTCGGACGACCGACCCATCTGTGTATATGACAGCATCACCGTCTAACGAATTCTCGAAAATCAAAGCTTGTACTTTTGCCTCCACAGCAGCCAGATTTTCTTGTCTGCATTTTCGATCTAATTGGATGCAGACTGAAAGAGACGTACAGAAATATGTTGGCACTTGTACCCACTCCTCGCCAAGTCCTCAAGTGAACATACCTGTCGTAGAATGTCCTCGCCTTGACCCATCCACGACCTTCCTCTTTTTAACCTGCTGCCCTTCACCTTCCTAATTTCACTATGCAGTAGTAGTAATATAGGAGGTATTTACTTATCATTTTTGGTTTCAAACCACCGATAAATCGTTCTTTACGGCGTTATCACGCCATCTTGTTTCGTCATATTTTACGACCACAATTGACCTCAATATTTTGAACTTAGCGGTTATTTTCTTGGGTCTGGGTGACTACTTCCGGTTGTCCTGTTGACTACTTCCGGGCACGGGGGCGGGGCAGGCGCGACCGGGTACATCCGCCGGCCGCCTCCGCTTCCCCCGATCGCTTGCGAGCCCATTGAAAGACAGCGAGGCAAGCCCCGGGCATGTGTAATACTTATATAGATAAGTAGACCAACTAGTCGCCGGGCAGCTGGGTTCGAGTCCCAGTGTGTGTGTGTGTGGGGGGGGGGGTAGGCTTATGTGAGGGCGCGAGGGAATAGGCCCCTACCCCGGGTATTAGCCATTGCCCCTCAGAGAGAGGCCTTCATACTCACATCAAGATATGAAGAATAGAAAGTAACAAGGTCATGGCGTGACCCCAAATGTAGTATATACTACACTTTGATCTGAGCCAAAAGGACCATAGACGATGTCACATTACCCCTAACCCAGTCAACCTCAACGAGAAGGTATACTAGGGTCCAGCACCGGCTCAGAATGATAGTCCTGTGACTAAACAACCGCCGAAGCAGCTGAATATGGTTTTACCCTCACAGTCTTATCAATCCGAAGGTGAATGTTTTTTGTTTTTTTGTTTTGTTGTTGAATGAAACCAATTTTAATGCAGCCAAACCAGGTGAAGCAGCACAAAACATTGCAAATGGCAGGACATTGTCATATGCCGATGATGTTTT
Organism: Cepaea hortensis; assembly: GCA_963921405.1. Taxonomy (NCBI): domain Eukaryota; kingdom Metazoa; phylum Mollusca; class Gastropoda; order Stylommatophora; family Helicidae; genus Cepaea; species Cepaea hortensis. The sequence continues at coordinate 51,951,158 of OY992888.1, forward strand.
AGTGTATCGTCAAGGGAAGGATAGAGAGGAGGTTGCTGTGGAACTACAAACCGAACTCAATCGCATAAGTACTTGGTGTGATGAAGCTGGGGCAATGGTCAACCCAACAAAGGCAACAGTGACTTGGTTCTCGTTGAATAATCATATTGTCAACACTCCAACACCAACTGTAATGCTGTGTTCAGAGACGGTGGAAAGAACGCAGGCAATGAATTACCTGGGCATACGGTTTGATCGAAGCCTTGCTTATAATGTGCACATCGACCAGGTGATAACAAAGGCCAAGCGGGGTTTGGCAGCGATGCGGGTGATGGCGGCAGCAAACTGTGAGCAGCGCCATCTATGTCTTCTGTACGAGGGGTTGGTCATGTCTGTTTTGGAGTATGCAATGGCAATCCTGACTCTCAGCCATAAGCAGATAGAAAGGATGGAAAGGATACAGAATGAAGCTATGCGCATTATTCTTGGATGTACAAGAGATACAGCATGCAGGGCGATGCGCTACCTTCTTGGTTTTCCAACCATTGAAGAGAGAATACAAGGTTGCAGGGCACGCGCCTACCTCAGAATTAACGCAAACACACAACATCCACTGCATAGTGAAATTAGGAAGGTGAAGGGCAGCAGGTTAAAAAGAGGACGGTCGTGGATGGGTCAAGCCGAAGACATTCTTCAACAGGTGTGTTCACTTGAGGACTTAGAACCTGGCGAGGAGTGGGTGCAAGTGCCAACAGACTTCTGCACATCCTTTTCAGTTTGCATCCAACTAGATAGAAAATGCAGACAAAAAAATCCGGCTGCTGTTGAGGCTGAAGTACAAGCGTTGATTTTCGAGAATTCGCTAGACGGTGACGCGGTCATCTACACAGATGATGATGTCCGACATGTGAGAAGCTCATGGGCTTTTACAGCTCGGGCCGGAGGGAGAATTGTGAAGGAGGCCTCTGGTGCTTTCACTGAAACCACAAGTAGCCTGACCATGGAAGTCATGGCAGTAAGTAAAGCAACAACATGGCTCGAGACACAGACATTCACTAGGGCTTGTTTCCTTAGCGACTCAATGAACATGATCAAGAGGATAGAGGAGAGGTCGATCCGAAGAGAATGGTTGCTGCCTTTGAAGCGGTCTCGACTGGCGAAGATTAGTTTTATCTTCGTGCCAGGGCATGCGGGAGTACAAGGAAATGAGCGGGCTGACAAGCTCGCAGGTGAGGCTACTGTGGAGGGCGGACGCGCCATGGACCAGGCCGACATTCTGAATGCTCTACGAGAAGTAAGACTTTTGCGAGAACCAAGTGATGACTGTGAATCTACAACAATGGCCAGACTGCGAGAGCAGCAAATTAAAAGAGGGGTGGCCAAACAAGAACACTACGCAGGAAGCCAAAGAAGATTTATAAACCAACACAGAACTGGCGTCGTTAGCCGCTACACGTTGCGGGATTTGCTGAGGAGGGGATCCGAGCACTTATGGACTGAATGGTTCGATGTGCAATGAGGATGATCTGTCGACTAACTAACTAACTAACTAAAACATTGCATCACTAAATTGTTAGCGACTAAACTCAGTTTAAGAGATTACATCTTGAGCTTAGTACGTCACCAGTGTCGCCTCTTGGCATTGTATCTGATTGTGTTTCCTGTCTTCATACGAACCCGTTGAGGGATAGGTCTGTTCTGCTTCATCTTCTGAGCAAGCTTGCTTTTTATCAGAAATGTCTTGTGTGCACCCATTTTTTCACTCCTTCCTGATCTGCAGAACCAAAGAAAAAGAACCGGAAGTATACGTGTGTAATTCCGATTCCATTTCAAAAACAAAAATTCCAAATTCGACCTCGTCTAACCTGCTTCATCAGCTGTGGTTATTGTTGAGGTACGTGGTTTTTGAGGGTTTATTAGCCCTAATTCTTGTCTTGTGAGTCCTATCTCGGACTGGTTATGTAGCGTTTGTGTCTGTGACGTCAGCAGTGGTCGGCGGCTATCCTTTGTGCTCCTCTGTTGTTGAGGTTTCCTTTGTTTGTGTAGGCTCCTGGCTCGTCTGGCTTAAATGACTGCAGTCCTTATAAGGACTTTTCGTGATCCCACTCCAGCTGGGGGATCGGTCGGCGGTTGTCCTTTGTGCATGTTTCCTTTTGTTTTCGTTGTTGGTGCAGGCTCCAGGCTTGACTGGTTGCAGTCCTTAAAAGGACTTTTTATTTGGTATTTTATTTCATTTTCTGTGTATTTTCTGTAGGACCTTTTCAACGTTTTCATTTTCCTCCTCGTTGCGTTTGCGTATCTGCTGCCTAGCGTTTTCTTCCTCCGTGGTCAGCCATGGGACGATTATACCGTCCTCGATATAGTACTCGAAGTCGGCCTCACAGTTGTAGTGTACTACTGGGTATACCATCGGTTTCCCCCGGAGTTTTTTAGGCTTCTTCTTTTCTTTTTCTTCCCAGCGCCTTCTGAATTCCGCGCGCTTGAGTTCCTCTTTGTCGACTGGGTATTCTGTGCCTCCTTCAGAGATCCGACGGTATAGTAGTTCCCTCTTGGGCGTTGTTGTTAGGCTGCTGTCTTTAGTTTGCTGTTCAGGCTCGGACTCTTGGTTTTCTTTTTGCGGTTTCTCTCTGAGTTCTTGTGTGGCTTCTGTTAGTTTGTTTTGAAAGAGTTCCATTTCAGCTCTATGCAATTCTCTTTCGGTCTTGATCATTTGTAGGATTTCTTCGTTCTCCTTCTTCATCTCAGCCATGCGCTGGATCTCTTGTTTGATGTTGAGCTGGATTTCTTTCATGTCGGCCAGCAGCTTCTCATTATCACTGGTCGGAGTCGTCAGCAGTGCCTTGACTTGTTTCTTCAACTCGTCTATCTGTTTTTGAAATTGATCTCTTTCAGCTTGTGCAATACCCGTGGCTGTCGCGCCCCTCTGCATTGCTTCCTTGAATGGTGTCTTTGTGATGATGGCGATCTTTAAGACGTCTCTGTGTCTCTGCAGATACGGACAGCCCAAGTATCTTGCCACATGTTTGCCCAGGCAGTTGGCGCACTTTCTTTTGTTGTTGGGTGCTCGGAAGTCCGTGTTCATCTTGGCTAGCGGACACTCCTTGAAAGCGTGGTGATCGGCGCAGTATCGGCAGATTTCCGTCTTACTGCGACACGTAGCTCTACTGTGGCCGGCCTTCTGACATCTGGAACATTGAGTGATTCTTGGGATGAATCTCTCTTGTTGCTGCATTCTCTTGTTGTATGATACAGTGGTCGGCATTTTGCTGCCCTCCGACGTCACTACTCCCAAGGTTGTAGGTATCTTGGAATAGGTGAGAAGCCGCTCCGCCTTCAAGAATCGGATGTGAAGATTCTCTTCACGTAGCTGCTTCATGATTTCTTCATCTGTCATCTCCACAGGAATTCGCTTGACAACCCATCGGACTGTTTTTGAGTCACTTTTTCCGACTCTGGTGTCTTTCTCCTCTTTCTTCTCTGCCGTCTTGGTTCTTGACTGTGTTGGGCTGTCAATCTTCTCCCTCGTAGTATTTTTTTTTATTTTTTTTTTATTGTTTTTTTGGGGGGTTTGGCGGTCATTCCAGACTAGCTGGTTCCCCGCCTCCCCTGTTTTTGGCGTGGACCCTTAGTCCCACTGTGAGCTATTGCCCACAGTGGTCCACCGGGCCCACATTTAAAGTGATGCATATGTGAGGTTTTTTTTCTTTTCTTTTTGGATCACCCGGCCCCCGTCCAGACCAGGGGCACTACTGTGGGGGCAGCAAAATGTACTTGATGGCATAGGCATGTGGATGGAGAGGATAAGCTTGGGTTCATTGTTCTGAGGTCGCGTATGCTTGGCGAGGGACATTTCCCGCAAGACCTGGGTTATGCGACAGAGAGCTGTCGACAAGACGTCCTCTGGGTAGGACCGTCTGCGGAAAAAGTCCAGCATTTCGTGGGCTCTCTCGAGGAAGTCATTATCATCCTGACAGATGCGATGAAGGCGGAGTAGCTGGGAATATGGAATGGAATCTTTGCAGCTTTTGGGGTGGGATGAGCTGTACAAGTGGAAACCGTGAGCATCAGTAGGTTTATAGTACACGGAGGTCGTGAGGCCTGTAGGGTTTAACTTAATGGTGGTGTCAAGGAAATTGACAGAGGTGGTGGAAATTTCTGAGGTGAATTTGATCGATGGATGGAAGTTATTGACATAATTAATGAACCGGTTCAGTTCCGCCTCCGACATGTCAGTGAGACCTATGCCGTCATCGATGTAGCGTCGGTAAAAAGAAGGGAGAAGACCATCATAGCTGAGTTCAATCTGGTGTTCCAGATGTCCCATAAATACACATGCGTAGCTGGGTCCCATTTTAGTGCCCATGGCGACACCGCTGATTTGTTCAAAGTAGTGACCATTGAACTCAAAGGAATTATTGGTGAGGACCAATTCAGCGAGTCTCACAAGTGTGCGTGTAGGGTGATCTGTGCGTTGATCCAGAAAGAACTATAGCGCCCTGAGGCCTCAGCGTGAGGAATGGAGGTATAGAGGGAACATACATCCATTAGGAATAGTCTGTATGTGTTCGCAGGAGTCAGTTGGAGAGAGTTGAATGAAAGTAACGCATGCGTTGTATCCTTGATGTATGACGGGAGATTCGCAACTAGAGGTTGGAAAATCCTGTCAAGAAACGCTGAGATCAGTTCAGTCGGGCACGAGCAGGCAGAAACTATCGGACGTCCAGGATTTTTAAGTTTATGTATTTTGGGCAGCATGTAGAGGGTGGGTTTGCCCAAGTCGGAGTCATGGATGTGAAGTGAAGTGGCACTGGGTGGTAAGGCATCCTCACGTATGAGCTGTTTGATGGTATTTTGAATCTTCCGGTTGTAGGAGAGAGTGGGGTCTTCGGTGCAGGGTGAATAATTATCAGGTTTATTAAGTTGAGACATGACTTCCTCGACATATAGATCTTTTTGCCAAACAACTACCGCGCCCCCTTTATCCGCCGGTTTGATGACTATGTCCTGTCTGCGCTGTAGTTGAGACAGGGCACGCCATTCGGAAGGGGATAGGTTGGAGCGTTTCAAGCGAGGGAAAGAAAGTTGCTTGATCTCATGGAGTGTGTTGGCTATGTAGAGGTCAAGCGTGTTGGAAACTCCGGGGGGTGGGGTCCATGTGGAACGGGATTTGGTTAAAGATGGAAAAATGTCTGGAAGCTGTGGGGTGGGACTGAGGACAGGCTTGTCTCTGTGGTGGTACTTGAGGCGGAGTCGTCTGTGGAAGTTGGAGATGTCTTCCAAAATAGCGCGACTGTCCATGCGGGGGCGTAGAGGGACAAAACTGAGACCTTTCGCTAACACAGCATGTTCTTCAGGAGACAGTGGTAGGTCAGGCGGTATGCATACCACTTTGGTGTGGTTGATAGGTGTCGAAGTGGGGGAAGGGACATGGGGACGTAGATGGCTAATTTTGTCTTTCTTACGTGAAGATAGACATTTATATAGTTCTCTATTATAATGTTGAAATGATGGAGGTGATCAAATGGAAAGCAAGCTGGTTGTTGAACGTCAGTAGATGCAGAGTCCGGTACAGGTTGTGCTTGGTGTCCTTGAGTTCGGAGATATGTCGTTGATGCACAGTCACTGCCAGCTTCATGTACTTGACAGATTGCTCCTGTGCCAGGCGATTGAAGAGTCGTGTCTCAGCAGGAACCAGGTTCCAAATTGCTGTATGTAGCCGGGGCGCAGTGTTGGGGTGAGCGCCCAACATTGCTTAAATACCCCAATGGCTCGTGAATACATAACCTCTGCAGCAAAAGTCCAACTCCTGGCCTTCACGTGGCGGAACTGTTTTAACTAACAGGAGAAGGGGCGACGGCGAGTATCTGGCGCCGGAAAATAACCAGTGTGCTCTAGATGTGTATACATATACATGCATGTGCAGATACGTGTGTGCGTGTGTACACATCTAAACTCGAGTGAGACCACAGTCTGCTCTAGCAAAGGAAAGGTGCTGAAGATGGAGGCAACCAGCCAGGAGGCGCACCACAGAAATCAGGATGCCACGCAATTACGCAAAATGGAATATGTCGACTGCTGCTAAACATTATGGTGCTCGCCCTGCTTTGGACCCCCAGGCAGGTGCAGTGCCGGGCCCTATGTCTCGAAAGGGTCCAACCCCAACTACTGGAGGTCCTTCTCAGATGTCCTGTGGAGCCAGGGGACATGAGAATAGAACAGCTGGCCATACTAAACTAAGACTTAAAATAATGCACTGGAATGCGGAGGGAGTCAGCAACAAAAAAAGTAGAATTAGAAAACATCCTGGACAAAGAAAAAGTAAGCATATGTTGCCTGCAAGAAACTCACCTCAACGAAAATATAGCCTTCAAAATCAGAGGCTACCAGTGTTACCGATCTGACCGAAAGGACAGGCGAAAAGGTGGGATACTTACCCTTGTAAAAAATAACATCACTGCTTCCCAAATCGAAGTCTATATGGAAGGGGCTGAGTATCAGACACTTAAACTTAAAACAGGCTATACAGACCTACATCTGATCAATTACTACTGTCCAAGTGACCGTCCACAGGCACCGGACACACTACCATTAACAGAAAAAATGATTGTGTGCGGCGATTTCAACAGCCACTCGCAGAGTTGGGGCTATGATCACATGGACCAGAGAGGAGAGAGACTGGAAGACTGGCAGGATGAGAATAGATTCATCTTGGTTAACAAGCCGTCTGATCCACATACTTTCTACTCGAGATCATGGCACTCTACAACTACACCTGACCTGGCTTTTCATTCACCAGACCTGGAGTGGAACATTACACGAATTGTTGGGAAACAACTAGGTGGCAGTCGACCATCGACCAGTCGACCAGTCTTTCTAACTGTAGAAAATGAGCTTGTAAGTGAAAGCAGCACCCTCTCGAGGTGGAACTACAAGAAAGCAGACTGGGAAGTGTACAAGCATCGCACCAGCATACTGGTTAGAAACCTGAACACTGAGAAAGACATAAATAAAGTAGTTGAAGAGTTTGGGAAATGCATACTACAGGCAGCGCGAGAAACAGTACCAAGAGGAGCCCGTAAACAGTATAAACCCTACTGGAGTAGTGAACTGGAACAGTTGCATAATGATGTGGAAGTATGTAGAAAGCAAGCAGAGGCCACGCCCAGCCAAGAGCACCACAATAAATTCCAGCATGCAAAAGCCAAATTTCAAAGGGCCAAGCTGCAGGCTAGACGGAAAAGCTGGCAGGAGAAAACAGAGTCTCTGAACTTTGAAAGAGACACAAGGAAATTGTGGAAGCTAATAAAACAACTTAACGATGAGGGCACAGGGAGAAACTCAAAAATTGCACTACATAAAGATGGAAACATCTTAACAAGAAAGCAAGCAGCTGACCATTTTGCGGACTCATTCGCACAAGATAACAATATCAAAATCAGTCCACAGAAACAACAAGAGATTCAAGAGAAACGGCAACATACAGGACAGAAGGAAATAGTAAATGAGGTTCTGGAGGCACCCATCACAATCAGCGAACTGGAGCTAGCCATATCAAAACTGAAAATGAGAAAGTCACCAGGAGCTGATGGTATCTCCAATGAAATGATCAGGAACCTAGGAACAGAGGCCAAAGCAAAGCTGTTGCAGATCTTCAATAACAGTTGGACCTTAGGCAGTGTTCCACAAGCCTGGAGGGAAGCAATCATGATACCCCCAGGGCGGAGTATTGTTCCCCACACTCTTTCTAATCTTCATCAATGATCTCGTTGCTAATCTACCGCATGGAATTAAAGCCGCAATGTATGCCGATGACCTGGTTCCATGGAGCACAAATGAACATGCATCAGTGGCCACCAGATTACTACAAAGAGCTGTAGATACATTTGTTGCATGGGCAAATAGATGGTGTGTCAGCATAAACACTGACAAGTGCAGCACCACCCTATTTATCCTCTCTCCAAAACAAAAGGCAGGGACCATCCAGATAAATGGAACACCCCTACGAGAAGATAAAGAACCAACATACCTTGGAGTAACATTTGATGGCAGGCTGACATGGAGAAAGCACATCAACAAAGCAGTAGCAAAAGCCAGAAGGAAAATAGCCATCCTGAGAAAGCTAAGTGGAACCACATGGGGAGCCAGTGGGAAAATACTTAGCAAAGTTTATCAACAGAGCATACGACCACACCTGGAATACGGGTCAACTGCATGGTGTTCGACAGCAAAAACCACACTACAAGAGCTGGACAAAGTGCAAAATCAAGCACTTAGAGTCACCACAGGAGGGATGAGATCAACCCCTATAGTGGAAATGGAGAAGATGGGGAGGACACAAGCACTGAGTGAGCGCAGAGATACGAAAACGCTAATACAAGCAGAAAAGTTCCTCAGCTTGCCAGGCCACCCTATGATGAACAGATTTGAAAACCTAGCTATGGGGCGGTTGAAAAGAAGTAGTTTTATCCACCAGGCCAAACGACTCTGCAGAGAAACCACCGATCTGCCCACAGTTGGTATCCCCCTAACAACTATTCCAGAGCGAACTCCATGGAAAGATGAGCATAGACTATCATTACAAATCCAGACAAAAGTGAGAGGGATATTTGACAAGGAAGATCAGAACAGTGTGCAGCGCAGAACAGCCACTCTCAGCTTCCTTGATGAAGAATACCCACAGGACCTCTGGATCCGAGTCTACACTGATGGGTCAGCACAAAATGCTGTTCGAAATGGAGGATCGGGAGTGTACATAGAATACCCAAATAATACCAGGGACACAGCTAGAGTACCGACAGGAAAGAACTGCCATAACTATGATGCTGAAATTGAGGCAATCAAGATAGCAACAGAGAAATTACTAAATACCAGCAATGGTACACAACCTGTGGTGCTATTGACAGATGCAAAATCAGTACTCGAGGCGCTCCTGTCTGGGAAATTGCCAGTACTAAGGACACTACTTTCTGAACTTAGCAGTCAGCATAAGGGCACCATACAGTGGAAACCATCCCACTGTGGAGTACCCGGGAACGACAGAGCTGATCAATTGGCTAAGGAAGGAGCCAAAGAAGAACAGCCTGATGTGCCTGTAACATACCACCAAAAGAAAAGAATGATCAAATCAGTCAGAAAGCCACCAAAACCTGCTCAAGATGACTACCACGTTATGGATAGACCAGAACAAGTCATTATTCTGCGCCTCAGAACAGGGCACAATAGATTACGCAACCACATGTATACAAAATTCAAGATTGGTGAAACAGCCATGTTTACATGTGGATTGGCGTCGCAGACAGCAGAGCACATACTCCAAGATTGCCCAAAATATAACATATCTAGGCAAACCTTCTGGCCTAGAGAGACGACAGTGGAAGATAAACTCTATGGACCGCTGTGTGAACTGAAAAAGACAGTTCAATTCACACAAGAGACAGCACTGCAATTATAGAGATATTTCAAGCGCACGAAAGAAGAAGAAGAAGAAGCAGGAACCAGTTTGCCTAACGAGAGATGAATGTTGCTCCGGAAGCCTTTGGGTGTAATTTTAAGCCGGAGACAGTTGTTCAGGAAATTCAAATGGCAGGAAAAGCGAGTGATGTTAACATAGTGCGCGCGAGGCTGATAGCTGCACGGGACATGTCCTGGGGTATGAGGGCAAATATGTCAGAGACGGTGAGGTGGATAGATGACATAGTCCGTCTGTCAGCAGGCATGATCGGCTACAGGTCGGTAAACATGAAATGATGTATATATAAACTAAAAAACCAACAACATGAAAACAGACGATGAGAAGGGGTAGCAGCCAGGAAATTAAATGATATGGAATAGAGAGAAAAAGCAGCGGCTGCAGCAGGATATAACAATATGAAATGGAAACAAATAGGTATTTTAAACTCCTGCGAGAAAAAACGTACTGAACATCACAACGTTGCACATATCTTACAAGGAGATCCACGTGTCACGAAATACAGGTGAAAAATCCGAAATCAGAAGCACTCAATAAATATAAAAAATGAATAATAAAATAAAATAAGATAAAATGCACACGAACGCGTACAATACGACACACAGACGTTTCGATTCTCAGAATCTTTGTCAATGACAATACAGATAGCTAACGACAAACAACGACAAAAAAACAAACACACGACCTATCACTTATAATGCACAACCTGATAATGACATGTGAGGCAGAAAATGTAACTTGGCCAGCTGCGAAAACGCTTGTGGCGCAGAATTGAAAATGGGTTGCCAAAAAGGATTTGAGTAGCCAAAAATATGTGAACAGTCTGCTATGAAAACAATGAAATGTGGGGACAATTAAGTCTAGATATCAGGGGGGGGGGGGCAGCACGGTAATAGGTAGTGTAAACAATAGGGGAAGATGCCACAGTTATACTGTAGCGTCCACGACAGTATTAATTCCTGCCGGGTGGCTGCATCCCAGGTTGTTGATTAGCTGGCATTCAATTCTAAGTCTGACGCAGCTATTGGAGAAGTAGAGTTTTAATGCGGTGACACATGCATCGTCGGCTCCATTGTGGTTGGAGGAATTGAAATGGTTGGGGACAGGTTTGTCATCGCCCTGATTGATGTCTCTGAGGTGTTCTCTAAAACATAAATCAGATTGCGGGATGTGCAGGTGAAAGAATCTTTCAAGGTGAAGGTGCCTCGGGGAAATGCAATTTCTGGTGTCTGAACAACATATGGGCTTGTCAGACAGTTCCTACGATGGCATTCGAAGGTGCCCACGGATGAAGTAACCGTGGGGAGGCGACTATGCACAAGGTGGTCTCTGAGGCTCTGGTTACGGCGGAAAATTACCCTGGGGCCATTTGAGAATACCTCACGAGTGGTAGGATCCGATTCCAAGATGGACCAGTGTCTCAGGAAAATGTGCTTGATGGCATAGGCATGTGGATGGAAGGTGAGGATAAGCTTGGGTTCATTGTTCTGAGGTCGCGTATGCTTGGCGAGGGACATTTCCCGCGAGACCTGGGTTATGCGACAGAGAGCTGTCGACAAGACGTCCTCTGGGTAGGACCGTCTGCGGAAAAAGTCCAGCATTTCGTGGGCTCTCTCGAGGAAGTCATTATCATCCTGACAGATGCGATGAAGGCGGAGTAGCTGGGAATATGGGATGGAATCTTTGCAGCTTTTGGGGTGGGATGAGCTGTACAAGAGGAAACCGTGAGCATCAGTAGGTTTATAGTTACAGGACGTCGCAGTCAGACCCAACATTGTTTATGCAATGCATTTACAGGACGTTGCAGACAGCGCCAATATTGATTGATTGCTTGTGTGCCATCATGACATCCGTGTGTATGTGTGTGCGTGTGCACGCGCATGTGTGCTATCAATTACAGGACATCGCAGTCAACCTCAGTATTCTATGGATTGTCAGCCGTCCTGGGGCAAGTTTTGCAATTGTCATGATGAATGAACGTCAGCCATGTCATGTGCGTGTGAAGAGAGTATCAATAACTAGTTGTCTATCTATTACAGGATGTCGCAGTCAGACCCAACATTGTTTATGCAATGCATTTACAGGACGTTGCAAACAGCCCCAACATTGATTGATTGCTTGTGTGCACTCATGACATCCATGTGTGTGTGTATGTGTGTGCGTGCTATCAATTACAGGACGTTGCAGTCAACCTCAATACTCTATGGATTGTCAGCCGGCCTGGGGCAAGTTTGCAATTGTCATTTTGAATGAACGCCAGTCAGGTCATGTGCGTGTGAAGAGGGTGTATCAAAAACTAGTTGTCTATCTATTACAGGACATCGCAGTCAGACCCAACATTGTTTATGCAATGCATTTACAGGACGTTGCATACAGCCCCAACATTGATTGATTGCTTGTATGCCATCATGACATCTATGTGTGTGTGTGTGTGTATATGTGTGCATGCGCGCGCGTGTGTGTGCTATCAATTACAGGATGTCACAGTCAACCCCAACATTATTTGGTTGCCCTTGTACCAGCATGACAGCCGTGTGTATGTGTGCGCGCATGTAGGCATGTATGCTTGCGTGGGTGTACTGCCAAGTGTGTGTGTATGCTATCAATTACAGGACAGCGCAATCAACCTCAATATTCGTGCTTCCTGGGCAAGCTTGCCGTTGTCTTTCTGAACAACCGGCACCCATGATCGTCTGTAGTGTCTGTCATCAGAAACTTTGTTAACCAAATGTGAACATTTGTGGACAAGTGAAGAAATATTTCATGCAAAACTTATGAAAAGTAGGAAATTTAGTTAAGTAGGAAAATTCCTTAACCAAAGGGGAAAAAATATCTCAAGTTGTCATTTTACAACCCAACCTAATTCGCCTGTCTCCTATGCAAACAGCTGTATTTCAGAAACATTAAATGTATCTTATATAATAAGTCACTATAATTGAAGGGGAAAAAGAAAATTTCAACAATAAAATTGCACAAAAAATTAACAATTAAATTTCTCTTTATGTTTCCAAACTGAATGTTTCATGTAGAAATAAGTTTTGCATAAAATATTTCTTCACTTGTCCAAAACATTTCACATTTGGTTAACAAAGTTTCTTACTTTTTATAAGTTTCGATGAAATTTGCTCAAACTTTTCACATTTGGTTAACAAAGTTTCCTAATTTTTTTTATCAGTTTTGTTTGAAATTTGACCAAACTTGTCCAAAAATTCTCACCTTTGGTTAACACATTTTCTAACTTGGCCAAGATTTTTACTATTTGGTTAACAAAGTTTCCTACTTTTCATAAGTTTGGGTGAAATTTGGTCACACTTTTCACGTCTGGACAACAAAATTTCCCACTTTTCATAAGTTTGGGTGAAAGTTGGCCAAACTTTTCACGTTTGGTTAACAAATTTTTCCTACTTTTCATATGTTTGACTGAGATTTTTATAGGTTTGGTTTGAAATTTGGTTAATCTTTTCACATTTGGTTAACACATATTCTTACTTGGCCAAGATTTTTGCCATTTGGTTAACAAAGTTTCCTACTTTTCATAAGTTTGTGTGAAATGTGGTCAAACTTTTCACGTCTGGACAACAAAATTTACCACTTTTCATAAGTTTGGGTGACAGTTGGCCAAACTTTTCACGTTTGGTTAACAAATTTTCCTACTTTTCATATGTTTGACTGAGATTTTTTTTATAAGTTTGGTTGAAATGTAGCCAAAAATTATCCCTTTTGGCTAACAAATTTTATTACTTGACCAAGATTTTTGCCCTTCATTCTCTCATCACATGACTACTACATACACCGTAAACACTAACAAATTCAACAACCAAGACGTAATTATAATATAGACCTGTTTATTTTACAGTAGTTCAGTACATTTTACAGTATTTCAGTACATTTTCAAGAATAAAAATGCATAATGTCATTATACGAAATGGATGATGTGATATGAGGTGGTATACATAGTATCATCACATCATTTTATTTTCACATACAGAGCTATACACACTGTATGTTGTTTCTGGGTTTCTTCACACCCTTGTCTGAGTAGGTTGGTTTTTCCAGCTGGTAGCCTGGTATGTATATGTCACTTGGCATGTAGTCATAAGGCTGATCTACTGATTGGTGGGTTGATATCTGCGTATTGTAGACAACAGGGCCATCAATCATCTGAGTGTCGGGGACATCAAACATCTGGCTATTGGGCTCTTCACATATCTGGTTGCTGGGGTCATCTCACATCTGACTGTAGCTGGGTTGATAACTGGTTGTATAGTATGTGTCTACTTGGTGGCTTCGTTTAGTACCCTGTTTGGCTTGAGTACTGTCTTGAGTGTGTTGGACCTGCTTGCTTCGGTTGGTGTCTTGTTGCACATCAAACAGCTGGCTATTGGACTCATCACACATCTGATTGGTGGGGTCATCACACATCTGACTGTAGCTGGGTTGAAAACTAGCGGTGTAGTATACGTCTACTTGATGGTTTCGGTTAGTTCCTTGTTTAACTTGAGCACTGACTTGAGTGTTTTGGGTTTGATTGCTTCTAGTAGTGGCTTGTTTGACATGAGCATTGACTTGAATGTTTTGGTTACTGACTTGGTTGCCTCTGTTAGTGTCTTGTTTGACTTCGTTACTGTCTTGGTTAACTTCGTTGAGTCTGTCAAAGTCAGTAAGAATCTCGCAATGCATGGCGATCATCTGTTCATATTCTTGCCGAATGAGTGTCATTCCAATCTTAGTCGGGAACTTCTTGTCGGATTCACCGAAAAATCTACGGATGTGTAACATGCTCGTGCCTCTGTAGGATGAGACAAACACAGCCTTATCACCACCACCCACTGGTCTAATAGTCTCACCACTACGAGTCATGTAGACCCAGTTAGCAGGCAGAGTCTTGAGGTCTGTAGTCACCTTTGGATCACAATGCTTGACTGTTATCACCCTCGGGTTTATATACTAGTTTTTGAGCCACGCGTAAAACCGGTTTCAGCTAGTTTCTTAGGTCAAGCCATTCAGATTACGATGACGTGGCTGTTTGTATGGCGTGACTAGTCGTTCTACTACCCGCTCGTTGACCTGTTGTCTGTTTGAGCTGTGTTGGGGAATGCGGGTCATGCTCGCTACATGACATCTAGTCATGATGAAATGGATAGCATAGAAGGCGCCGTGTTACTTGCGTTGTAGTCACTGTGAGCTACAGTCTGTGAAGTCAGAATAACAGTGCTATAATATACAGTCTCCTCACACCCACTGTTTTTTTTTTCTTTTCTTCATATTGAGTACTGGTCAGCTATTGAAGACATGAATGTAAGTATATTACAACCATCTTGTTTTTATGTAGGTGTTTTAATACTCGTCCGCTAGTGTGGCTTGACCTTTGTATTTTAAATATCAGTTACCACATGGAGATTAGACTATCTCGGCCTCTTTCACTGTTCTCGACTTTTTCTTCTTTGCTCCAGGACTTTGACTCTGTGACTGTCCCCCAGGACTGGGGTCAGAATTTGGTCCAACGCTAGTATAAGCCATTCAAAATTCACACGTTCTCTGGTTACATGGTGCCAGTTACCATTGCGTTCTTCCGTGCCAACGATATGAACTGTTATGAAGTGCGGTTCTGTTGCAAAATTAACCTGGAGAGGAGGGAAAAAAATCACATTGAAACTTATAAGATTTCAGCACCTAGTCGTTCATAGTGAAATAAAGAGTACCAGATAATATAATGTACCAATAGACACCGGAGCTAACACACCTGTTCTTGGAAACTATGACCATGACCTTTGCTATTTATACATACCTTACTCGATGGGTGTTGTATTTCATCTGCTGCGACAGAGGAGGAACTTCGGAAACCAGCAGTAGGATAGTTTTCATTTAACAAAGCGTTGATTTTCTTGAGAAACTCAGAGTCTGGCTCATGACCGCTAGACAGAAGGTCAATATTTGCATCTGAAGAAGAATTGTCAAGCAGCTCAAATGTTGTCTCATGCCGGTCTACGGCTGTCTGACTACAGGAAGTAGGTTTCTTGCAGAACAACATGTCTAATGACAGAGCTGAGATGAAGAAACAAGAATCACCAGTCTTCAAAACAGGTAACGTAGAAGTTGTGCTACTTTTGTCAAAACTGGCATGCTCTGGTGAACTCTGGTAGAGATTATTTTGGAAACCAGTGTCTTTATTTCTCTGATCGTGCACCAATACTAGTTTTTGGGAATGAAGCTTTTGCTCTGTGTCACATGGATTGTGATTGGAGTCAGTCATGTTTTTCGCTTGCAAGGGTTGTACTCCATTATTTTGTGTTTCTCTTTGACGTTTCTTTTGGTTTTTTTTTTGGAAGAAGGGTGTCCTCTCTTGATCATTTTCTAAGTGTTGACAACACTGATGACAGATTTAAAATGCTTTGTAAGATCGACTGGGATGTAATCTCATCCATTGTGCGTTTGGGTTCCATGAATACTTCCGGTCGTAGTCAGTACCTTCGTGTCTCATCTGTACCCTTACACAGGTTATCGAGTGCGACGCCATCTTTATCCGGCTTTAGTCACGTGTTTCGATTGCATACCTTAGACATATGACCGGAAGCATCGTCATATTTGAACGGCTGTATCGTTATGCTGTCAGTACGCTCTGAGTCATCCTCCAGTTTTCCCCCAAAGACATGTCTGAACACGTTCACGTACGTTCACTCCGCCGACATAGCCCTGTGGTGAGTCACCCGATCGGTCACCTTCAGCTGATGACGAAGCTGATGATGCTGATGATGATAATGATTTTGTTGGTGGTGCTGGGTGATGATGATGGTAGTCCTGATGACAGACACTACAGACGATCATGGGTGCCGGTTGTTCAGAAAGACAACGACAAGCTTGCCCAGGAAGCACGAATGTTGAGGTTGATTGCGCTGTCCTGTAATTGATAGCACACACACATTTGGCAGTACACCCACGCAAGCATACACGCCTACATGCGCACACACATACACACAAACACACGACTGTCATGCTGGTACAAGTGCAACCAAATAATGTTGGTGTTGACTGCGACGTCCTGTAATTGATAGCACACACGCGCGCGCGCACGTGCACATATACACACACATGGATGTCATGATGGCATACAAGCAATCAATCAATGTTGGGGCTGTCTGCAACGTCCTGTAAATGCATTGCATAAACAATGTTGGATCTGACTGCGATGTCCTGTAATAGATAGACAACTAGTTTTTGATACACCCTCTTCACACGCACATGACCTGACTGGCGTTCATTCAAAATGACAATTGCAAACTTGCCCCAGGCCGGCTGACAATCCATAGAGTATTGAGGTTGACTGCGACGTCCTGTAATTGATAGCACACATGCGCGTGCACACGCACACACATACACACACGGATGTCATGATGGCACACAAGCAATCAATCAATGTTGGGGCTGTTTGCAACGTCCTGTAAATGCATTGCATAAACAATGTTGGGTCTGACTGCGACGTTCTGTAATAGATAGACAACTAGTTTTTGATACACCCTCTTCACACGCACACGACATGGCTTACCTTCGTTCATCATGACAATTGCAAAACTTGCCCCAGGACGGCTGACAATCCATAGAATACTGAGGTTGACTGTGATGTCCTGTAATTGATATCACACACGCGCGTGAGCACGCACAAACATACACACGGATGTCATGATGGCACACAAGCAATCAATCAATATTGGCGCTGTCTGCAACGTCATGTAAATGCATTGCATAAACAACGTTGGGTCTGACTGCGACGTCCTGTAATAGATAGACAACTAGTTTTTGATACACCCTCTTCACACGCACATGACATGGCTGACGTTCGTTCATCATGACAATTGCAAAACTTGCCCCAGGACGGCTGACAATCCATAGAATACTGAGGTTGACTGCGATGTCCTGTAATTGATATCACACACGCGCGTGCGCATGCACACACATACACACACGGATGTCATGAAGGCACACAAGCAATCAATCAATATTGGTGCTGTCTGCAACGTCCTGTAAATGCATTGCATAAACAATGTTGGGTCTGACTGCGACGTCCTGTAATAGATAGACATCTACCTGGTGATACAACCTATTCACATAGAGCTCTCAAGATATTCCCGGGCTGGACCGGATAGACCGCTTCTTGTACATTCCTTGCACTGCAAAACGTTGAATGAAAACCGTGCGATCGGCATGGCACACACCGGTGATAGTGGTTTATCATTACATTACATTACATCAAGCGCCCTTAGTTAGCGGCCCAAGCAATGTACCTGACAATATCTGTTTACATCTTCGATGGTTTGCCAGCAGCCTGCTATTTTATACATAAGGCAACGGCGACTGCGGTAAAATAAAAGCAGATTTGTCGATCTTTGCGCATTTTCTGAGACTATTTTGTTGATTTTTCTGTTCGCATTTCCGGTCTTCTGTCAGGGGCAAAACGAACATACTAACCTACACAGTTCGCGGTGACTGCACTAGCCAGGTGGTCTTATTTTCCTCAGGCTGAAAGACCCCACTACCATACACCGCAGGGTACTATATTGGCAGTAATCACCATTTGGTATTTCCGGTCTTTTTCGTAATGTTTACATAATTACCACCTACGCAAAGTACCTTACCTTCTTTGTTTACAACTTGGTGATGTGCTCAATCGATTTAGCGTCATTTATAATCGCTATATTTCAATATTAATTATCAGGCGTTAATTATAAAGCAAGTTATTTTCATTAATCGTTCTCAGGTATGTAAAAATACGGCCGTTTCCTGCAGGCATCAAGGGACACAATTATCTTTAAAATATGCAAGGGAAATAACTGGGGTTCTTTCTAAGCATATTATTTTAATGATTAATTTGGAAATTTTGCTGATTATGTTAATTTAATTACATGTCTACTATTGAGACAGGTCTCTAGTGGTATGTTCTCTAGAATTAATCACTATCTATATGGCTGATCCACGACTCTGGTGATCGAGTGAAATGGCGAATCATGACCGCCCACGCTTTCCGGCATGGCACATGATTGATTGATTGATTGATATGGTATTACGTGTTTATTAATTGTGGCAATATACCCATATATAGAATTATTAGCCGTAATCTGGCTTCAGACTTTTTTCCTAAAACTGAAGATACCAGCATTACACTTTAGATTTTTCATTGTGGTAGTATTTCCGGAACTTCTTCAACAGCAGCTATGGCACCAGTTGACACCATGGAATCTGTGGACATCGACCGATTTCTCGAGGGGACACAGCTTCATAAAAAAGGTACGTTGGTTCTCACTATTACCGGACCTGGCGCGGCGGCCAAAGGCACGCCCATTTTAATTGCCAGCACGTTGCTCGGCCCATGCGGGGTGCCTGCTGGCGGAGTAGCATACATCTACCCATATGAGACACCCACGCGGTGGTTTGCAAACCTGACTCAAGCTGCCCATGTGGCAGTTTACAAAGGCCTGCATGGCAAGAAGATAAAACTGCCGACGGAGGGACTCGAGGTGTCGATTGAACATTTTGAAAAGGAACGAGAACGTGTGACGATTCATTGGCTTCCCAACACGATTCCTCCAGAGGGAGTTAAGTTCATTGTAAAACAGACAATTGGTGACGAAAATGCGGAAGTATTCCGCATTAAGTACGGTGGCGAAAAATGGGGAGTCCTGTGTACCCCGACAAAACCAGTACCTCATTATGCCAAGATTACGGCTCCTGGGAAAATCACAGGAGACCACCGTATTATGTTCACAATGATTGGTCGCCACACCCAATGTCCTACATGTGGCCTGGACTCACACTGGGCCAACAAATGCCCGAGCCGGAGACAAAAGAAAGACACTATAAAACAAACAACTGAAAGATCACAAGAGGAGTTCCCCTCACTCGGGGAAAAACCTCAAACAAATTCAAACAACAAAAAACAAGATGTCGCCGAGACAGCCGGCCAAAAAGAAGCCACGAGGCCAGATGAGGACTCAGAAACAGCGACAAAAACAACACAAGAAGACGAAGACGACGGTTTTCAAGTCGTCAGCCACGGCAGAAAAAGACAATGGGGAGACAGAAGGTACTCGTCTCCCAGTAAGGACGTGAAAGAAGAGGAGGAAGGGAACGTCCCCTTCCAAACAAACAAGAAATCCTCAAAAACACAAGACAAACAGAGCGAAAACAGCAATGTGGAAGGGCCACTTTTCATCAACGCAGATTCTGAAACCGACGACGGAGATCAAGAGGAGGACGACAACAACGAAGGAAACGCCACAGAGAGAGAGATAAAATCCAAAACTGAAGACAAGACATTAAAAGGTACTGACTTCGAACCTACTCACTACTTAGTTTTTAAATTATTTATAAATGGCTGACAATTTATGTTTAATTAGCTTAAATATCCGTGGTATGAGATTGAAATTAAAACAAATAGTCACACTCATACACAAACACAAACCAGACTTCATTTTATTGCAAGAAACTAACATCAAAACAGACTTTGAAGCAGCAGAATTAGTGACACGGCTAGGATTAAGAAATTCGTGTTTCAGTTTGGCGAAACATAACGTAGGGTCAGGGACAGCCATTCTCCAAACTTCCGACACGTGGACTATTTTTAGAACACACACAGACCCACATGGTAGAATTTCCACAGTTCAAGTTAAAAACAACACACACTCATTTGTCATTGTGAACATACACGCACCACCTAACTACAATTATCAGCCTCTATTTTATGAACATTTAGACGACTTACTAACACAGACATACAGGGGACAAAATATTGTTCTTGCCGGTGATTACAATTGTGTTCTTGAAGATTTAGACGTGGTGGGTGGGGAGGTGAGAACACAGCTGAGGAGAGCCGGCAGAGACAGCTTACATCAACTTGACACACTACGAAATATCATCGATACACACAACCTCACAGACGCATTCAGGCATACACACCCCGACAGTAGAGAAACGACATACACAAACAAAACAAACAAATCATCTAGATTAGACCGGATTTACACACCCGAAACACACAACATCATACAAACGAAACACCTACGGGAAACATTAGATTACACAGACCACAAAGGTATACTAGCACACATCAGCACAAACAACACAAACACGCAGCCAAACAAAAGGTTACCTCACTGGAAGTTCAATAATTCACTATTGAAACACTCAGAATATGTAAAATACATGACACAGCTCATACACACGTACACATACAATGTACCGACTGAGAACATCACACAATACTGGGACTTATTGAAAAACACCATACGAAGCAGAACACACCACCTAGCAACCATGATCCACAAAGACAGACTAAGACAGGAGCGCATCATACAGACAGCCATATGACTAACAAAACAAACAGACAGAGATGCACATCACTTACACACACTAGAAGCACAACTAGAAGAACACCAACAATACAGATATCTGGGTGCTCTTCTCAGAACAAAGCTCAACACAATTACACAAGAGACAGCTACGAGGCAATATTTAGCAATAGAACAGAACGTACAACATAACAGACAAATAAGCAAAATATCAGACATGCAAGGAAACATGAAGACAGAAACACCACACATAGAGACTGCCTTCCAACAACACTACACACAACTATTCACAGCAGGGACAGTCGACACACAGATACAAGACAACTTCTTATGGTACACAAAGAAATTATCTGACACAGACAGAGACACACTGGACACAGAACTGACACTGACAGACATAACACAGGCACTAAGCACACTAAACAAAGACAAAACTCCAGGACCAGACGGTTTGACAGTAGAATTCTACCAACACTTCTTCCCTATTCTAGGCAATCTTCTCCTCAAAGTCTGTCAATAAGCTTTTGACCAAAAAAAATCTTCCGGACAGCTGCAACATATCTTCCATTACACTCATATGCAAAGATAAAACTGACAAAACACAACTGAAGAACTACAGACAAATTTCCTTACTCAACACAGACTACACTACACGATACTCGCCAAAACACTCACCAACAAACTTAAACCTTTCATGCCAACACTAATACACCCAGACCAACAGTGCAGTGTCAAAGACAGAAATATACACAACCACACACACCTCATTAGAGACATAATCAACTACACACATGGGAAAGACTGTCCATCCTCCATCTTGTCCTTGGATCAAGAGAATGCCTTCGACAGAATTTCCCACATATACCTGCATAGTACACTAGAATTTTTTAACATAGGAGAATACTACAGGCAGTGGATACAGATCTTGTATAAAAATCCTGAGAGCAGAGTGTTGGTGAACTATTCACTGACAGCTAGCTTCAGGCTCACGAGATCTGTAAGACAGGGATGTCCCTTATCACCACTCCTGTATGTGCTCACCCTAGAACCTTTATTAAAGAAGATAAGGCAAGATACTAGTATTAAAGGAAGCTTCCTGCATGGGATAGGAGAGCAGAAGCTCATCGCCTATGCAGATGACACTGCCTTCTTTCCCACCAGCAACACATCAATAAGGAATATACTCCACACCTTTACCCATTTTGGAAAAGGCAGTGGAGCCAAAATTAATGTACAGAAATCACAGATAATGGGTCTGGCAAAGTGGAAACAAAAGGCTGATTTTCCTCCAGATCTGAAACACATAGACACCATGAAGCTGTATGGGATCACATTTCCATGTGATCCCACAGAAACACACAGACAGACATGGCACGCACTGACCGAACAGATCACAGACATGTTACACAGGTATAGGTACAGGACATCCACAATATTTGGTAGAAGCACAATAGTCAACACATACATATTACCGAAAATAATATATTTAGCAAAAGTACTGGACCCTCCCAAACAGACCGTCACAAACATAAACAAACAAATCAGATGCTTCATCTTCACCAACACAATACACAGCATACAACACAAGGGACAAGGGGGTATTGCACTACAGGACATCCAGACAAAAATACTGTCACTTAGAATCAGTCACATAGGTAAAATCATCAGACACCCAGAACAGAACAGACTAGCACTATACTACATAGGCCACAACATCAAACATCTCACACCTCTTAACAATGCAACTGCACACTACCAGGGAAGACTGCCAACATTCTATCAGACATGCATACAGGCAATAAAAGGACATGAACAGTTAAAACAGCAAACAACACACACAATATACAAACATTTAGTTAGAGAACAAGCACCATCACTAAGACTTAGGATTAAAAGAGGACACAAATACTTCATGACTGACGTCACATGCACCTTTTCAAACCTACACAACAAACACATAACTCCAAAAGCTAGGGAAATCACATATAGAGTGCTATACAATATGACCCCCAAAACACAGGTAGAAGCATACATATCCAAACAATGTCAATTATGTAGAAACAACACACAAGAGACAGAGGAACACATTTATTATACATGTCTAACAATTACTGCCACACTCGCAACACTCAAACACCTCATACAAACGCACACAGGCAAACAAACCGACATATATAAAGCATTTTTTCTCAACACTATACCAAAGGCAGCTAAGGACATACATACAAAACTACTAGTAGCACTTTCTTACTACAGACAACTTATATGGACCTGCAGAAACTTTGCCAGATACAAACACCACACATATAACACACACTTAATTTCCTTTATGTACACACAAAATATCACAACTTTTTCCAGAGTAAATCATATGTATTCTTCTTTATTGTATTACAAATTTCGTATACATGAGTGCGAGAAAGAAAGAAGAAACTGTGAGTGAATGGTGAGTGAATTATTAAAAACGATCACATATGGTCAAAAGACCAATAAAAAATCCCTTATGTAAAGAATAGTGGAAGTATAAATGCTTGTTTTATTTGCTTCAAAATGATGATTTCAACCCTTATAGATAAGGGGGGAAGAAAAAAGGAGAAAAGAAAGTCAACTCCTTCCATTCCAAATTACTATTTATGGAATGTTTGCTTTAAATGCACTGGTTGTGCTATACTACCACCACTACTAAGATTACCACTTTAGTAAATAGAATCACATATCTATTATATTATTATTATTATTATTATTATTATTATTATTATTATTATTATTATCATCATCATCGTTATTATGACTATCTTTATTCTACCTTTACTATCCTTAGTATCATTAATGTTACAAGTATTATTGATATCATCATTATTATTTTACAATTTCATTTCCCCTGTGGCCCCCCCCCCCCTTTGCTTGCGGTTTGTTGCCTTTGCTACTACCCCCACTGGTTGGTTCAAACATTTATCCTGCCTGTGCCATCATTACCAGGGTGGTCATGAGAACATTGGTGGAGTGGAACAATTGGTGGGAGGGTAGCGCGGGAAACGAAAATGTAAAGATTTCCCTTTCTCTTTGTCACCCCCTTTGAATCATGTGAGTGAGTGTTGAGTGAATGAATACAAAATCACATATGGTTACCAAACCAACGATACGGTAAAAACATGTGTTAATACAAATGCTTGGTTAATTTTTATTTAAAAAAAGAAAGAGAGAGCAAAGGGGAAAAAATGAATGAACCCTTACAGTTAAGGAAAACAAAAACAAGGAGGGAAAAATAACCAACTCCTTTACTCCAACTATTATTAAAAACTGCAGTTTGCTTTTGTATGTACCTGCTATGCTATTTTAACACCATTCCAAAGGAAATCATCCTAGCAAATGGAATCACATGTAAAAATTTTATCATTTTCATAACTAAAATTACCATTGCAGTTTTTTTATATTTGTTGTTATTAACCTAAGTATGTTTCTTACTTGTCATTATTATTATTGCCATCATTTATAAAGGGGGAAAAAACACATTTCCCATGCCCCCCCCCCCCCCTCCCGCTCATGGTTGTTGTTGCCTTTGCTGATACACACACCTGTTTGGTTCAAATATTTATCCTGCCTTTACCATCATTGCCCAGTGAGTGGTGGTGAGGGCATTGGTGGATTTGAACCAATTGGTGAGAGAGTGGCAAGGGAAACAAAAATGTAAAGACTTCCCCTTATTTTGTTTAACCCCCATTCATATGTAAATGTGTTCAAGGAATGGAATATGCAGATGGATAAATTCCCTATGTTGCAAACACAAAATATCACAGACATCTCCAAGAGTAAACACAAGTACTCTTCTTTATGAGTTTAAAATACATGAGTGCGAGAAAGAAACAAGAAAATGTGAGTGAATGTTGAATGAATGAATACAAAATCACAGATGGTTACCAAACCAATGAGATTGTAAATATTTGTGTAAATACAAATGCTTGTTTATATTTTTTTTTAAATAAATTTTAAAAAAGAGGAAAGGGAATAGATGAATTAACCCTTACAATTAAGACAAATAATAATAAAAATAAGCAAGGAGAAAAAAGATAACTAACTCCTTTTACTAATACTATTATTGATAATTGCAGGTTGCAATTGTATATACCTGCTATGCTATGTTAACACCATTCCAAAATTAATCATTTTAGCAAATGGAGTCACATGTTTGGAAAATGTGATCATTACCATAACTATAATTATCATTGCTGTTATTGTCGCGAAAAATAAACTTGCTAGTTTCGATCGATGACAAAAGGAGACATTCGTCTGCACAAACAGGCAACCCTTTGATGTTTATAGATGGAGGAACAAAAATACGTCGCGTCAAACTGTCTGCCTACGGTCGGCATTTCTGTATGAAGTGGGTTGTTCGAGGAACAAAATAGGTCGCGTTACAATGTCTACACCGGGCGGCATTTTGTTAACAAATTGTTGCTCGAGACGAACAATGGCGCCATCCGTCTATAGGGCGGTAGTTAGCCTTTGAAGTGTAGGCGGAGAGGATTCTGTGATGTGGGGAATTCTCTGGTTCGCAGACAGACAGAACTATTGTTGTACGAGACAAAGGATTTCCCCAGATGAAAGCAAACTTGACGGCGGATTGACTCCAGTTAGTCTAAAACAAGAGGAGAAAACCAGACTCTGGACTTATCAGCGTCTAGACAATTTGGTGACGTCACTCAAGCCCGATATAAAACCCGTTGCGGTAAACAAGTGGAGTTAGTCGACCAAGATTTCTGAAGTTTGAAGGATCGGTGCAGTTGCCGATTTGTGTTCAATGAAAGAAACTATAATGTCAAATTGTTGATATTTATCGGCGGACATAGATCCAGTCTGTGATTGCATAGTTTCAATCAGCAACCGGAATAGGCATATGGTAGGCTATTAATCATATCTAACTTAGAGTATGATTAGGAATAGAGTACAGAACTGTGCGGTGATATAATGTATTATAGGTGTGGTGATATAGTGTATTATAGGTGTGGTGATAGAATGTTCTATAAGTGCGGTGCTAGAAAGTATCATAGGAGCGTCGGCACTAGTATCCTATTGTGTGGCTTTAACTAGCTTGTGATATATCATTTTACTCAGGGAGTTGAGGACAATCTAGTGGGATAATAATTAGAGAGATTGAGGATGGTTGGGAGGGAGGAGGGGGATATGAAATGGTAGGATCTTCCAGTAGGGCATCTGCTGGGTTTCTACCCGTTCCTTTATTCTTTCCTGGTGTTGCCATGTCTCAGACCATGTGATGAGTTATTTGGCCGTATGACAGAGATCGGATCTCTGTTGTAGATCTGAGTGTTGCTATTGGCCTACACTCACCTAATTCTGGCCAGGATTGAGTTGCTCTCACCATAGTATTCTCTACTCAACAGGTTCCACGTAGGTGTCCTATGATATTCAACAGTGAAGCTAGAAAGTTTAGAAGATGATGGCTCAGGATTTGAAGACAGAAGTTGCTGAGAGGCCTCTACATTGGGCTTATACCCAAGTTGGTCTGCGGGAACCTGGCTTCTGCGGAGCAGGACAGGCTGATGATACTTATGTTTAGCAAGTGATAGTTGTATCACTGAACAGTCAGAACATTATATCTATATACAACACTGATACCAGGAACATTTATATAAAGCTATAGAAATACCTGGAACATTCAGATTGTGGTGTTAATATGGGGAATCTTTACAACCAGTGACACTAGATCAATTAAGATTTCCTAAGTAACAGTGACAATAGTGTTAGAATTCTCTGAGTAACAAACAGTTAATAACAGAGGAAATTCATAGTGTGAATTAGATTTAAGACTCTCATCAGACAGTGTTTGCCATGGATGTCCAAATATCTGGATGCTTCGAGAGATAGTGGAGAAACTCTTCACGTGACCGGAGAAGCATCACCTCGGTGAGGTTGTTTGTCTGCAATACATGGTCCTGGTGTGTTCTCACCACAGTAATGAGAATGACTATACTCCTGAACACTGATCTGATTTAACAGTACGGCGAAGTGATGAAGTCGATGGTTTCAGAAACAACACAACCCCAGCAGTCTCCTGATGCATAGTATTTATTGGAGTTACTTCAATGTTACAGGTTCTTAATAATAGTCCACTCTGAATATCGTAGACAAGCAACAGAGGTCCAGCCAACCCAACATACTAGTTGATGACTTCTATGCGACCTCTTGCTAAGACTGCTGGCTAGTAACTAATACGTTTCCTACCCTTACGTCAACGCGTGAGCATCCCTAGTTACTTTTACATTTCCCCAGGGTGCTCACGCGTGCATTGAAGGCTAAACCCTTTTTTCCATGCACGTTCACATAGATCCCCTTAACAGAGACAGACACTCTGTTATACTGAGTCTATATACACTTTAGAATATACATCACACATTCTACACATTATATATACACACACACTTCTCCTACATAGACTCTTTGCTTTAATAAATTTCTTGTTTTTATTTGTTGACGGTAGAGTTGTCAAGTATGTTATGGTGGGGAAGAATGAGAGGGGGCATGATCCAGGGGTGAGTAAGAGTGAGAAGAAGGTGTCTTCAGATTGAGGGAGTGTTGTGGACGGAGTCTGCTGGATATCTCCAGGATAGTGATATTGATACTGTGTCCAGGGACGACACTAAAGTAGTAAAGAAGAACAAATAACTACTATGACATTCTTTACTTACGACAGTTATCAACCTTAGTGAGTTTGCTTTTTGTCATTATTATTATTGATGTATTTAGTGTTTAATTGCATTATTATTACTGTTCTCATTATTAATATATAACCATCATCTCCCATGTTACCCCCTTTCACATGTAAATGTGTTCAAGAAATGAAACATGCAAATGGGTATTTTCCTATGCTATAAACACAAAATATCACAGATATCCCTGAGTAAACACAAGTACTCTTCTTTAAGATATCAAATTTAGTATACATGAGTGCGAAAAAGAAACAGGAAAAAGTGCGTGAATATTGAATTAATAAGTACAAAATCACAGATGGTTACCAAACCAATCAGATTGTAAATATTTATGTTGATACAAATGCTGGTTTATTTAAAAAAAAAAAAAAACAAACAAAGGAAAGGGAAAATATGAATGAACCCTCACAATTAAGACAAAAAATTTAAAAAAATAAGCAAGGAGAAAAAAGATAACCAACTCCTTTTACACCTACTATATTATTGAACAGTGCAGGATGCAGTTGTATGTACCTGCCATGTTTAACAACCATTATTATCATTGCTGTATTCAGCATTGCTGTTATCACCCTTAGTAGTTTTATTCTTTGTCATTATTATTATAGATGTATTTCATGTATACATCATTCCTAAGATAATCATTTTAGCAAACGGAATCACATGTTTGGAAAATGTGATCCTTATCATAACTTTTATTATCATTGCTGTTATTATCATTGCTGTTATCACCCTTAGCAGTTTTAATCTTTGTCATTATTATTATTGATGTATTTGGTTGTTATTTGCATTATTATCATTGTAATCATTATCAATATATATGGCTTTGTAAACCCGTATACTGTCACGTCCCTCTTTCCCACCTTTTTGATAATGTGATTGTTGTTTTCTGCTGCCGCCCTCACCGATTGGTTTCTTAAGTTTTGCACCGCCATGTTCATCACCATCGAGGGGTGGTGATGGTATTTGGTAGGAGTTTTGGAGCTGACAGGAGAGCGAGGCGACAGGGGAAATAATAACAGCGCACTACCATCACGTGGTTTGTTTTAAAAATATTTCCTTACAACAATGTCAATGAAGAAATGTTCAAATGTATAAAATATTGCAAAATTTGCGCATATGTCACCTACACATCCACATGCAACGCTCTGTAAAAACACGAACAATACATTTTGCAACGATTTTAACACTCAATAAAAGTTTAAAAAAAAAAAAATCACCTTTGGATTGATAAGACTGTGAGGGTAAAACCATATTCAGCTGCTTCGGTGGTTGTCTAGTCACAGGACTATCATTCTGAGCCGGTGCTGGACCTTAGTATACCTTCTCATTGAGGTTGACTGGGTTAGGGATAATGTGACATCGTCTATGGTCCTTTTGGCTCAGGTCAAAGTGTAGTATATACTACACTAGCTGACCCGGCCCGGCTTCGCCCAGGCCCTGTCTGCCTGCCTGCCTGCCTGCCCGCCCGCCCGCCCGTCGGTCTGTCTGTCTGTCTTACCCGGCCCGGCTTCACCCAGCTCCTGGTGGGGAGCATTTCATTTAATTCATATAAGTAGTCATATAAGCTCCCGTTCCCGACTATCTGTCTGCCTGCCTGCCTGCCCGCCCGCCCGCCCGTCGGTCTGTCTGTCTGTCTTACCCGGCCCGGCTTCACCCAGCTCCTGGTGGGGAGCATTTCATTTAATTCATATAAGTAGTCATATAAGCTCCCGTTCCCGACTATCTGTCTGTCTGACCCGGCCCGGCTTCGCCCAGACCCTGGTGGGGAGCATCTAATTTAATTCATATAAGTAGTCATATAAGTTCCCGTTCCCGACTGTCTGTCTGTCTGTCGACCCGGCTGTCTGACCCGGCCCGGCTTCACCCAGTCCCTGGTGGGGAGCATCTAATTTAAATCATATAAGTAGTCATATAAGTTCCCGTTCCCGACTGTCTGTCTGTCTGTCGACCCGACTGTCTGTCTGTCTATCTGCCTCCCCGTCCGTCTCTCACTCCGTCTATCCCACCCTCTCTATCTATCGGGTCAAATCTATCTATCTATGTATCTATTTATTTATATAGCTATCTATAGCCAGGGGACTTAACCTAAGATATATCAATACTACTAAAAGTTACGTCCCTTTATAGAATATCTCTTTTATTAAGTCATGTAATTACAAAATGAAATTTTAGTAAGTAAGTAGCCGATTTTACACTAAGAAACTATTACAGTCGGTTGCACAGGAATGAAAGGAAGACGTGTAGAAAATTTCATCTCAATCGGATGTACCGTTATCGAACGCATCCAATACATATCCAACCACACACATACAGTCTCTTTTATATATATAGATTTGGGGTCAGGCCAGGACCTTGTTACTTACTATTCTTCATATCTCGATGTGAGTATGAAGGCCTCTCTCTGAGGGGCAAAGGCTAATCTCCGGGGTAGGGGCCTATTTCCTCGCGCCCTCACATAGGCCTACCCCACACACACACTGGGACTCGAACCCAGGTGCCCGGCGACTAGTTGGTCTACTTAGCTATATAAGTACTCCACATGCCCACGGCTGCCTCGCTGTCTTTGAATGGGCTCGAAAGCGATCGGGGGAAGCGGAGGCGGCCGGCGGAGGTACCTGGTCGCGCCTGCCCCGCCCCCGGGACCGGAAGTAATCAGCAGGACAACCGGAAGTAGTCACCCAGACCCAAGAAAATAACCGCCAAGTTCAAAATATTGAGGTCAATTGTGGTCGTAAAATATGACGAAACAAGATGGCGGGATAACCCCGTAAAGAACCATTTATCGGTGGTTTGAAACCACAAATGATAAGTAAATACCTCCTATCATATTTAGTTATTTTTTCTACAACCATTTGTGACTTACTTATTAACTTACCCTAGTACATTATTCTCCCCCCCCCCAGTAATATCCTCTTTCAAGTATCGGTTTTCTTTGAATGCCATTCCTGTCCTGAGTCAAGACTTTTTGCGGTCAGTGATTTTCATGTGCTGGGAATATCTGACATGTGATCTTTAAATACGTCCATGAAGACAATGCGATGAATGCTTTGGATCAACTCCAGATATGCTCTCACCAGAATGAAAATAAAGATAAGAAAAGATTGGAAGATGAATACAAAGACACAGAATGGTTGAAGGTTGGATTTGAAGATATATAGACTAATTTATCATGTCGATGTTATTTATCTACTGGTCTTTGCTCAGCCATTACTGTCGCTTACAATACTTGTATTTTTTGTATTATTATATAGGGGCCGGTCGTTCAGAAAGCAATGGCAAACTACTGAACGTAACACTTGCCTAGTACATCAACAGCAGCTGAAAATGCTGGTGTTGACTGCAGCGTCCCGTAAGGGATACGCAAAAAAAAAAAAAAAATACAGTTGTCCGAAGGGAATCAGTCACGCGTTGACATGATATTGTGCAGCTTGGCAGTGTACACAGCAAGGCAATCTACTTAACCGTTCTATTATCTAATGAGGTGTAAATGTTTACTCTCACGGCAGGGCATGTTGCTTATATTTATAATTATAGTTTTCTCTGACGTGCATGGATGTCGTTCAACATCTGTTCAGTATTTTATGCTCTTCCGCTTGATTATATTTCTGTTGCCGTTGGTGTTCCAGACATTATACAAGCGATTTTTTCCCGTCTGCCCTGTAATTTCACAAATATATTTCAACATCTGTTCAGTGATAAATTTTTGTAGTCTTATTTATTGTATGTTGTTGATCCAACTACTCATGCTCAGCCATACTTTTTTACTTGGTCCTTTCAAGACGTGATTAGTAATTTTTTATCACTTCAAGGCTTACTATGCGGCTATTAGAATAGTTGCTTCTATTATGATTCATTCTTTGCTAATAATTTGTCTGCATAATTTTTGTATGGCAGGTGAGTCGTCTCACTTATCGACTCCAAGTTGTGAGGAAAATCTTTAGTTTTTACATTACTGTTTTACATAGGATGAGTTAACATACACTTACCGTTCTTCCAGCGAAATCATGCTTCAAAACGTCTACGTTATTCCATTTCACGTATATTTCTTTTCACGTATGTTTCTACCCGAGTATATTCCCTATCTACTGATATTACCAACATGACCATTGATTAAACAGTGGTAACGCTTTACTACCATCTCAGTTGGACTAAACAGTGGAACCGCTTTACTACCATCTCAGTTGGTGAAGAAGGTGTCTTTGTTATTCCTGTTGGAAATGACGACTCGACTCGGATAAACATACAATCAGTAAATGCTCTAGGAAGATAGATATACTGGACAATAAGATATCTTGTAACCAGATGAGAGGAGTACAGTTCTAGGGAAATATGAGACCGACGTACGTATAAACACCAAAGCAGCTATTTATGCATTTCACAGCTTGCTTTCATGTTCTACACAAGTTATGTTTATTTCATAACTCAGGGCTAAAGCTGATAACAGCAAGGTATGTGCATCATATACGGGAAAGGGAGGCATGGAAGAAGGTGGAGAGAGAATGAGCGAGAGAGACAGGGGAGAGAGATAAAGAGAGAGAGAGATATAGAGAGACTCGGACAGACAATATGAGAGAGGGATTTGCCTCTACAGTACCAATCTGCTCAATTCTCTTCGCATTAGATATATGTTTAGACCTTGCGTCATTGAACCATTGACACTTGCGTGTATTTAATGTGCATAAAATATAAATGACCGAGGAAGCTAATGAGGCCACTACAATAACATTCATTCATTCATTCAGTAGCATGTCCTTTGAAGAACCTAGCTCCCATAACAACCTTCCGAAAAACTTCTCGGTCACAAGCAAAATGACCCGCGTCCGATACACCCATCTGGAGATCATCCGTCACATCCTGTACCCATTTTCTCTGTGGCCTTCCTCTTCCTCTCTTCCCAGGCATTTACCCCTCCATTATTGTTCTCTCCAAACTCTCATGACGTTTCAAGTGACCAATATATATCACTGTTCTTTGTTTTATCGTCTTTAATAGCTAACCCTATTTAATATTCAGCTCTTGAAGTATGGATGCATTTGTTCTTTTCTTTACCCAAGATATTCTTAGAACCCGTCTATAACATTTATATTCAAAGGCATTTATGCACTGATCAGCTTGTTTAGTAAGTGTCAAGGTCTCACAGCCGTATGTTGCAATGGGAAAGATGCATGCTATTAAACATCTAATGTTTGTAGTTCTGTCTGTCCCACTAAATAATTTATTCAATTTATTCAGTTGTTTTAGTCTTTGAATAGCAATTGATAGTCGTCGTTTAATTTCTTTCACTGTGTCACCATTACTACAATAATAAGAGTAATAAATTCACATTTGTTTACTGGAATTCGGAGAAGAGAAGGGAAACGTGTAGAATATTAAGGACGAATTAGACAACAGATAAATATAATACTTTTGTATAATTGGGATTCGATGCCTTCGTAGGCATGATATGTCTGTGCTGTCAATGACTTCTGTTGCGAGGAAGACTGCTAGACTAGGCTACACTGGAGGGAGTGGTAAATCTAAAGTTAAGACACGTGCTAAAGACTTCATCTCATCATACTTTCAGCCAGTCAGAAAAGTCACTAAAAAAAATATAGATCGTGATGATAATGAAACGGTAATATTTTATTTGGCAATGGCTAATATATCCTTGCCGGTCTCCCTGGCGAAGGTGTTAACGTCTTTCTCCGTAATCCCGTATATTCTCGTGAGTAACGCATCTGCGCGAGATTCCGTAACTGATCGCGCTGCGTTGGTTACTTACGGGGGTATGTACATCGGTCGCTCAGAAAGCACTGGTAAACTACTGAGCGTAACCTTGCCTAGTAGATCAACAGCTGCTGAAAGATGCTGGTGTTGACTGCAACGTCCTGTAAGGGATATGCAACCACACACACACAAAACAGATCCTTAGCAATTAAACAATCGGTGTATTTTCTTGAGTCACACATCACCAAGACGACGCCATAGTAATGACCCAGTTGTGAGTTGGTTGTGATTTCTTGTCACGCTTTACACTTGACGGCGTAAAACACGCAGCCATGCGTTGGTCAGGATCAAGAGTCTCCTAAACGGGTCACTGGGACGTTGACTGTTGTCCAACCTGGACGGTCACGTCTTGATCTTGGCAATGGCAGCACTCTCTGCCGCCGCTAGTCTTAGATGTTTTGCAATTGTTACATAGAAGTTTTTATAAGTGTGACAGAGTGATTACGTGATGATATGATAATGTAAAATGTATGAACGTGTTGTATAGCAATAGACTATGATAACAGCACAGTCGTTTGGTTATAACAACCAGTTGTGGAGTTGTGATGATCGTAGTATAACGTTTAGAGTGATAGTTTAAACTTAACAGTAACCAGTCAACTTACTTAATGACTCCAAAGTACAGTCCTGATATAATATTGTGGTATAATCAACTACTTGAGGACGCACGCCTAAACACAACTATGTGTCCCACAAATATAAACGAGCCAAATAAGAATGATACAATCACGGTGAGGGTCTCTGCTGAAAGTAAAATACACCCAGAATCGCGCCATGACACACATTCACAGAACGCAATAAGCATCTTTTGTTAAGCATTGAAATATGCTAATTAATAACAACTGTCCCTGTTCTTATGATTCTATAGAAGGAGAGGAAGTATTTATGGGATATATTTATCATGTACACCTGATACAGAAAAGAACAAATGCACCCAGACGACAAGAGCCGAATACTGAAGAAGGTTGACTACTAAAGACGATAAAACAAAGAAAATTGTGGTCTCTTGAAAAGTCATGAAAGTTCGGAGACAACAATCATGGAGGGGTATATACTCCGGAAGAGAAGAGGAAGGCCAACGCGCAAATGGGCGCAGGATGTGGCAGATGGTCTTCAGACGGGTGTATCGGACACGGGACATCTTGCTTATGATCGAGAAGTTTTCCGGACGGTTGTTATTGGAGAAAGGTTCTGCAAGTGACATGCTACTTAATGAATGAACACTGATCGGGGGATACGTTGTAGTGCAACCCTTTTCGATTTCTGACACAGTTCATAAGTCCAGCTCTTAGGTTTGCTAATTCTGTACCACAGTACTGAAATAACTGACCTCGCATTTGTAAAGAGATGTATGTATTTGTCTGTATTATTCTATGTCAACAACATTTCTACTGCAGTTTTCAAGGCATCTATCTCTGCTCTTATGTAACCTGCATATTTTACAGTTGACTGTTTTCTTTAATTTTACAGATTAAAAATTTCCCAAGAAGATCACAAACAACAAATAAATGCTGGCGTGATTGCAACGTCCTGGAAAGGACACGCAAGTAACTAAAGATCTCCCAGCTTCATTTTCAATAGTTGTGTATGTGCGCGCGCGCATGGATCCGTCTGTTTACGTATGGGTCTAGGTTTTACCTGATCCATGGCGAAGAGGTTACGGACGCAGTTGGTAATCCCGCATACCGCGTTCGAAACACAACTGTGGGCGATTTGGCCGCATACCGCCTTACATTGGTGTTTTATGAAATGGTATGGGTGCCAGTCGTTCAGAAAGCAATAGCAAACTACTGGACGTAAACTTGACCAGGAATAACGAAGAGCCAATAAATACTGAGGTTGACTGCTACCTCCTGTAAAGGATATGCAACTAACTAGGTGTTGCTTGGATAATATTCTTCAATGTGATTCATTACTGTTTTTCTTTCTGTTTCATTCTGAGTGTTATTTTTCTCAATACCGGGAATATTTTATATCATCTCAGGCGGGCATAGCTGCCTCCAAGCTGGGAAATTGTGTTCGCAGCAAATGGGTTTTGGTCACTGTTATGCTGGGTATAAGATCTGTCCTAATGTTTTTCTGCACATTCTACAATATTGTTTAGTTTTAGTCTTCCACTTCCAAGACCATTAAACTTCTTATCCATACGATGACTAGAGAATCTTCTAATTTTTTGTTAGCTTTGTGATCTCTTCTGTTTTGCTTAGGTTGTAAACATGTAATCTTTTCCTTTTTGTTAATAGTACTTTAGTAACATTTTCTAAATTGTTTTTTTAATTATATAAGCTGCATAGTTGGATACCTCTTGAAAAAACAAATCCAACGATACCTTATTCAAGTCTGTAAGTGAATTGTAAGCTGAGATATTAATTTGTGTATGTCAGTTTAATATTTAACATTGGCATATTGGTAAATGGTTAAAATCCCACTCGGAAAAGTGTGACCACAAAACACATAAGCTAACGGTAGATAACTGCTCTTGGTTGTTTTTTCTCGCTAAGGGGGATAACTGTGGTTTTTATTTTGAGGGCCTCCGTTAAACGCAAAATTCAAATGAAAACCTCAAACTCCCTCCTGCCTCTTCCTCCACTCCAACCCCCTCCTTCGCCTACTCCTTCTCATTCTTTCTCCTCCTCCTTCCTCCTAAAGCCATTTTAATAATATGGCACATTTTCCCAAATGCAAAAATAGTTCAGTATGATAGTCATGTAATAATAAAAATTGTGAATAATGTAATAAGCCTTAAGATTTATGGTGACTTTCAACTTTTATAAAATGCCGAATCATGCACTTTAGACAAAATAAATAACAAAACCATGAGTTATTTAGTCTGCATATTTTTTTAGTTGCATGTCCTTCACTGGACGTAGCAGTCAACCGCAGCATTTTTGGCTGTTCATGACTTCTAGGCAAATCTTATGTTCAGTAGTTTGCCATTGCTTTCTGAATGACTGGCACCAATACCTTTTTCGAAAGAAAAAAAACCAGCACCGCTGTGTTTTGAACCCGGGTATACAGGATTACGAATCGTGTCTGTAATCCCTTCGCCACGGACAATAGTAGTCTGCATATACAAAAATATTATTCTGAGTTATATTAATTGAGTAATTGTTATTAATCAACTACATTATTAAAGCCAGCTCATTATAGTGTTTTTTTGTTTTTTTTTTGGCCTCAATATAAAATTCAATATCTCAGTAACCAACTGAGGGAAAATGATGAGATTTAGTATATAACCTTATCATTATGTCCACCCAACAAATTTTTTTTTTTGTTCTGGAGATTTTACAGCAGATTTCAAAGTTAGTTTATATCCGGTATATTAATTACGACTTAGACATTACGTCCATGATTTTAACAGTATTACAGCTTCACCAAGACACGTCCCCGCATTTTTTTAAAATTTTCACGTGATTTCCGTTTTGAAACAAACAGCGCGAAGATTCAGAGGTGTCTCCAAATGGGGGTTCTTTCATGAAACGTGATTATATAAATAAACTAGCTGACAAGGCCCGGCTTCTGGCGGGGATCTATCTATCTATCTATCTCTCTATCTATCTAATCTATCTGTCTGTCTGCCTGCCTGCAGGCCAACCCACCCACCCACCGACCGACCCACCCACCGACCGACCGACCGACCCACCCACCCAGCCATCCACCCACCTACCTACCTACCTTTCTGTCTGTCTGTCTGTCTGTCTTGTCTGTCCGCGCTATTAAATATTGATAAAAGTTACTGGGAAAAACGTCAGGACCATGTGTTGAAACAGGAAGAGGACTATTGGAGAAAGGATGGATTGAATTTTATGCAACTCCTCCATTTCGAACAGCATTTTGTGCTGGCCCATCTGTGTAGACTCGGATCCAGTGGTCATGTGGGTATTCTTCATCAAGGAAGCTGAGAGTAACTGTTCTGCGCTGTATACTGTTCTATTCTTCCTTGTCAAATATTCCTCTGCTTTGACTGGTTTTGTAGTCATAGTCTATGTTCATATTTCCATGGAATTCGCTCTGGAATAGTTTTCAAGGGGACATCAACAATGGGCAGATCGTTGGTTACTCTGCAGAGTCGTTTGGCTCGGAGGATAAAACTGCTTCTTTTCAACCGCCCCATAGCAAAGTTTTCAAATCTGTACTTCATATGGTGGCCTGGCAAGCTGAAGAACTTGTATGCTTGTATTAGCATTTTTATCCCGCTGCGCTCTCTCAGTGCTTGTTTCCTCCGCATCTGCTTCATCTCCACTATAGGAGTTGATCTCATCCATCCTGTGGTGACTCTAAGTGCTTGATTTTTCACCTTGTCCAACTCTTGTAGTGTGTGGTTTCTTATGCTAAACACCACGCAGTTGACTCGTATTCCAGGTGTGGCCGTATGCTTTGTTGAGAACCTTTGCTAAGTATTTTCCCACTGGCTCCCCATGTGGTTTCATATAGTTTTCTGAGGATGGCTATTTTCCTTCTGGCTTTTGCTACTGCTTTCTTGATGTGCTTTCTCCATGGCAGTCTGTCATCAAATGTTACTCCAAGGTATGTTGTTTCTTTATCTTCTCTTATGAGTATTCCGTTTATCTGGATGATACCCGCCTTTTGTTTGGGAGAGAATGTAAATATAGAGGTGCTGCATTTGTCAGTGTTTATGCTGGCACACCATGCAACAAATGCATCTACAACTCTTTGTAGTGATCTGGTGGCCACTGATGCACGTTCATTTGTGCTTCATAGAACTAGGTCATCAGCGTACATTGTCGCTTTATTTCCATGCGGTAGATTAGCAACAAGATCATTGATGAAGATTAGAAAAAGTGTGGGAGACAAGACTCCGCCCTGGGGAACACCGTGACGCAGTAGTACTTTCTTGCTCTTGAGTCCATCTATCTGTACTCGGGCTCTTCTGTTGTGCAAGAATGCTTTCGCCCATTTGTACATTCTTCCGTTGATCTACAGTTTCTCAGTTTCTTCATCAGACCTTCCTTCCAGACTTTGTCAAAGCTTTCTTCAGATCTATCCATGCTGCAAGCACCAGCTTCTTCTCTTAGAATGCATCCTCAATTTCTTAAGAGAGGTAGGTTGTCTGATCTTCCGTAGAGTAGCACTGCCTAAAGCCAGCCTGCTGTGGCAAGAGAATGTTTTCACTTTCAATGTATCACTGCAGTCTGTGATTGATGATGCACTCCACTGTTTTGCAGAGGCAGCTGATGAGGCTAACTGGTCTGTCGCTGCAATCAATGGAAGTATCTTTCCCTGATTTTAGGAGGGATATCATGATTGCTTCTCTCCAGGCGTGTGGAACATTGCCTACGGTCCAGATGTTATTGAAGATCTGCAACAGTTTTGCTTGGCCTCTGTTCCTAGGTTCCTGATCATTTCATTGGAGATACCATCAACTCCTGGTGACTTTCTTATTTTCAGTTTTGATATGGCTAGCTCCAGTTCGCTGATTGTAATAGGTGCCCCCAGAACCTCATGTACTATTTCATTCTGTCGTGTATATTGTCATTTCTCTCGAGTCTCTTGTTGTTTCTCTGGACTAATTTTGATATTGTTATCTTGTGCAAATGAGTCCGCAAAATGGTCAGCTGCTTGCTTTCCTGTTAAGATGTTTCCGTCTTTATGTAGTGCAATTTTTGAGTTTCTCATTGTGTCCTCATCGTTAAGTTGTTTTATTAGCTTCCACGACTTCCTTGTGTCCCTTTCAAAGTTCAGTGACTCTTGTTTTCTCCTGCCAGCTTTTCCGCCTAGCCTGCAGCTTGGCTCTTTGAAATTTGGCTTTTGCGTGCTGGTATTTATTGTGGTGCTCTTTGCTGGGTTTGGCCTCTGCTTGCTATCTACACACTTCCACATGAATATGCAACTGTTCCAGTTCTTCTTCTTCTTCTGCGTTCATCCGGAGTTGTTTTTTTCGGACGTGATTGCGTTGTGCCTGTTTACAGCAGAGCTGCGTTCTTGCACCGTTAGGCTGACACATCCGACTTCTGCGGGCATTTGTTGACCGGGTTAACCTTCTCGGGTGTTCCAGTTCACTACTCCAGTGGGGTTTATAATGTTTATGGGCTCCTCTTGGTACTGTTTCTCGTGCTGCCTGTAGTATGCATTTCCCAAACTCTTTAACTACTTTATTTATATCTTTCTCATTGTTCAGGTTTCTAACCAGTATACTGGTGCGATGCCTGTACATTGCCCAGTCTGCTTTCTTGTAGTTCCACATCGAGAGGGTGCTGCTTTCACTTACAAGCTCATTTTTTTAGTTAGAAAGACTGGCCGATGGTCACTGCCACCAAGTTGTTTCCCAACAATTCGTGTAATGTTCCACTCCAGGTCTGGTGAATGAAAAGCCAGGTCAGGTGCAGTTGTAGTGTGCCATGATCTCGAGTAGAAAGTATGTGGGTCAGACGGCTTGTTAATCAAGATGAATCTATTCTCATCCTGACCGTCTTTCAATCTCTCTCCTCTCTGGTCCATGTGATCACCCCAGCTCTGCGACTGGCTTTTGAACTCGCCACACACAATGATTTTTTTTTTCCTTTTAATGATAGTGTGTCCAGTGCCTGTGGGCGGTAACTTGGACAGCAGTAATTGATCAGATGTAGGTCTGTATTGCCTGTCTTAAGTGTAAGTGTCTGATACTCAGCCCCTTCCATGTAAACTTCAATCTGGGAGGTAGTGGTGTATTTTATTTTACAAGGGTCAGTATCCCACCCTTTCGCCTGTCCTTTCGGTCAGATCGGTAACAGTGGTAGCCTATGATTTTTAAGGCTATATTTTCGTTGAGGTAAAAAAGTTTTTTGCGGTATTTGTTCTTGCAAGCAACATACGCTTACTTTTTCTTGGTCCAATATGTTTTTTCGTTCTAATTATTTATCTATTATTTTTTTTTTTCTGACTCCCTCCGCATTCCAGTGCATTATTTTTAGTCTTTGTTTGGTATGGCCAGACACTCTATTCTCAGGTCCTCAGGCCAGGGCGGGGGAGGGGGGAGTCCAAAGCAGGGCGAGCACCATAACATTTAGTAGTTAGTCCTCTTGAGCCTAAGGCGGCGCATAGGGCAGAAGTCATGGCTCTCCATGTCCGGCGGCTCGCTGCTACCTGTTGTAGATCCTGGATGTTCACTTGGCCGTTGAATGAGCCTTCTCTGATGAAGGTTCTGCGCAGGGTCTCTCTTGGTCTTCCCCGTTTTCTTTTCCCTACTGGTGACCATAAGAGGGCTTCATTGGGGAGTCTTGTCTTGTCCATTCTGAGTACATGGCCGATGTAGTTCCAACAGCGTTTTCTTATAAAATTGGATACAATGTCTTGATTAGTCTCTTGTCTTATTTGCATATTGGTTTTGAAATCTGTCCAGTGGAAGTTTAGAATTTTTCTAAGACATTTGTTCTCAAAATTGCCTAATTTTTTATCTAAAGCTACCGTTGATTTCCAACTCTTACATCCATACGTTAACACTGGAATCACACAAGAGTTGAAGATTTTAAGTTTCGTATGTTTGCTGAGTGTCTTTGACTTCCAGATGTTTGAGTTTATTGAAGGCACCAGATGCCGGTGCGATTCTAGATAATATTTCTGGCGTTGAATCCTCTGTAGATGTCATTTTGCTTCCTAGGTATGTAAAGCTGTTGACTTTTTCAAGAACATGGTTGTTTAATTTAGTGTCGTCTGATATGTTGGTAAGATCAATAGTTTTTGTTTTTGCAGTGTTAATTTGGAGACCAATTTGTCCTGAAACATTTTGGAGATGGTTTATTTTCTCTTGGGCATCTAGGTGTGTTGAACTTAAAAGCACTATGCCGTCGGCAAAGTCCAGGTCTTCTAGAATTTTGTCAATCTAATGGATACCCTTATTTGTGTTGCTTGTGCATTTGCGCATGACCCAATCGATGGCTATTCCAAAGAGCATCGGTGACAAGACACAAACCTGTTTCACTCCCGTTTCCACTGAGAACATTTAGCAGTAGTCAACATATTTCATGGCGTAATTGCGTGGCATCCTGATTTATATGGTGCTCCTCCAGGCTGGGGCTGGTTACCTCCGTCTTCAGCACCTTTCCTTTGCTAGAGAAGACTTTGGTCTTACTCGAATTTAGATGTGTAGGCGCGCACACACGTGTCAGCGCATGCATGTACGTGCATGCACATCTAGAGCGTTCTAGTTATTTCTCAGTGACTCGTCGCCGCCCCTTCTCGTGTTAATTAAAACAGTTCCGCCGCCTGAAGGCCAGGGGTTGGACTTTAGCTAAGAGGTGATTAATACACGAGCCATTGGGGTATTTATGCAACGTTGAGCGCTCATCCCAACTCAAGATATACTCTATATATGGCATATTGACGGTACAACTGTAAAACAAAAGTATAGCTTTATGCCAAGAAAATACTTTGCAAGAGAAGCAAACGAGAATGTGTTTAGGAAGCTTAATTCTGACAGCCCCAGGCTGTTATTACTATTACAGGAACGTGTGTGTGTGTGTGTGTGCGCGCGCGCGCGCGCGCCGCACGCGCGTGTATGTGGGCGATTTTTTTTTTTTTTGGGGGGGGGGGGGGGGTCACTAAGTGATACACTTCTAGGCCTAAATGGAATAATTTCTTTTGAAAATAAGATATGAAAATAACAGCTAGGACAAGGGGTGTTAATGAAACAAACACCGTAAAAAACTTATTTTTAAAAGTTGTTGCATATCCTTTACAGGACGTAGCAATCAACCCCAGCATATTTTGGCTGTTTGTGATTCCTGGTCAAGTTTACGTTCAGTAGTTTACCATTGCTTTCTGAACGGCCGGCACTCATACCATTTCATAAACACCAGCGCAAGGCTGTCTGCTGCCAAATCGCCCATAGCTGTGTTTACAATGCGGGTATGTGGGATTACAAACTGCGTCTGTAACCTCTTCGCCACGGAGCCGGCTAATGTAACAAATTGGAGTGATAAAGGTAACTAAGAAAATGACGCCATGTATGGTATATCTCATAAACATAGTACAATAGCAGAAATTGTCTGGGAATGAAATTCAACGAGGCAGATAACTGGCCACCATCACCACAATCGCAGCTTGTCCCCCCCCCCCCTCCCCCCAATATATGCTTTTTACAAATCTAAGGTCTTGCTCATCTATTTGTAGACTGCAAGCATCTTCATCATGCTGACATGTCTTACTTTATCGAAGGCCTTTGTGTAGTTAATGAAACAAAGATGTAGGTTTTTGTTTATCTCTATCGAATGCTCAAATAATCTTCTCAGCAAATAAACGGCATCTACTGTACCCTATCTACTGCAGCCAGTCTCCGAGGCCAAAGTTTGCGAACGCGGTTCGTGAGCCGCTTACCAGGCGTTCGGAACACAGCCGCGACAGATTTGTGCAGCAGACGTGTCGCGTTGTGTTATAACGTGTTGGGATGGGAGCTGGTGTGTGTGTGTGTTTTTTATATATTATATAGCCGGCTTCGTGGCTTAGAGGATAGCGACTTCTCTCCGTAA
Organism: Cepaea hortensis; assembly: GCA_963921405.1. Classification (NCBI taxonomy): domain Eukaryota; kingdom Metazoa; phylum Mollusca; class Gastropoda; order Stylommatophora; family Helicidae; genus Cepaea; species Cepaea hortensis. The sequence goes on from OY992888.1 coordinate 51,993,900, forward strand.
TCTCGTATACTCACGTAGGTAACGTGATGACGGTGAGAATGAGCAGCGGTTCGAATCGCATCGGTAACTGACGGGGTATGTGAGCCGGCCGCTCAGAAAGCAATGGCAAACTACTGAAAGAAAATCAACATACAGTTGAAAGATGCTGGTGTTGACAGCGATGTCCTGTAAAGGATATGCAAAACTTTTTTAATATATATATTATATAGTATATATATGTGTATTGTGTGTCAGGTCTTAGTCAGATATGACTGAGCTACCGTATAACAGTAGACTGTACTACCTGCTTTCTGTTAGCGCCGAACGTTGGGCGGCGCTTACCAAATCCGACACCCCACATTGTGCCAACGGCTTCGGGCGGAAGAGCGCAATTGGGAGGGTACAAGCCTAATCCTGGTGCAAGGAAAAAGGTACAGACAATGTCATGGCAGGGCAGACCAGGCCCTAAGCCTTGGTTGACGGCTGGACTAGGATCGAAACTCCAACAGGCGGACAGTTAGAGCATTGCTTTGCTGATCCGGCAGCTTCTGCAGCTTGTCTTGTTCCAGATGTAGGGGTGTTACCTTTCCTCTGGAGTGAACTAGGCAGGCCGAGAGAGGGATCATGCTGCATGGGCAACACATGATCTCTATATTTTAGCCCAGGCTTTGTGCTATGGAGAGGCAATAACTCCATCTCTGGTCTTAACTGGTCTCGGAATCAAAGCGAGAGGCAACTGTTACGCGTTATAAGTCCCTGTCAATTGGCGTAGACATGGGGTGCCACGCATTGCCTCTGACGGTGGGAGACATCTACAGGTGTCACTGATCAGCTACCGCCCGCCTCAAGCTGGGCAGTCCCCGGCCAATTGGGTGCTGATCCGCCACAGCCTGCCTGCTTCAATGGGTGCTTGGGGCTAGGACAAAATCTGATCGCAGGCTGTAAAACCAATGCACCAGGTACAAATAAAAATAAAAATGGAAACCTCAAGCTACGGCTTGCAACCTGAAACGTGAGAACCATGTGTCCATGATTTTCCACTGACTTGACCAATATTGACAATGTGAGAAAAACGGCTGTGATTGATGCCGAACTCAATCATTTTAACATTGATATTGCTGTGTTATAGTACAGGAACAGGGACGATTATAAAACGAGTCCCGTTGGAGTGTTGAAACAGGTTTTATTGAACATAATAAGGCGAAGAATATTACACAAATTACATGGTATGATGTTCTCTTCTCCAGACCTCGGCTGTAACTCACTTCCCCAAAAACCCCACGTCACGGCTTGAGCATCCTTAGTAACGTTCTTCTAGGATGCTCAACCGTGCCTAAACTTTGCACATGAAACCTATTAACAGAGATGGTACTCACTCTGTTACAGCTGGCCTGCAGGAGACTCGCCTCGCTGAGGAAGGGTCACTCAGGGAAAACAATTACACCTTTTTTGTGGAAGGGTAGAAGGCAGGCAGAAAAAAGGCAACACGGTGTGGGCTTTGCAGTGAAGAATTCGCTACTGGGAATGATTGAAATTCCAGCAGGAGGAAATGAAAGACTATTATCCCTGTGCTTGGCAACCTCTTGTGGTTTTGCCACCATTATTACTGCATATGCACCGACACTCGATTCCTCTGATGATGTGAAGGATTCGTTCTATGAGGAGTTAGACTCCATGATCAAGACAGTTCCAAAATCAGACTACATTTATATGCTCGGTGATTTCAATGCTCGTGTGGGCAAGGATTTGAGTTCATGGTCAGTGTGCCTTGGAAAATACAAAATCGGTCGCATGAATGAAAATGGGCAAAGGCTGCTGGAGCATTGCACCAGTAATCCTATGTATTATAAACTCCTTTTTTAAAACAAAAGAGCTGCATAAGGTCACATGAATACATCCAAGATCCGGCCATTGGCACCAGCTGGACTTCATCATCACACGGAGACAACATCTGAACCACATATCATTGACTCAAAGTTACCACAGTGCTGGCTGTCATACGGATCATTCTTTGGTTGTACTTTCACATGCTTCTACTGTGGGCAAACATTTGCAGCAAGAATTGGCCTTACCAGCCACACTCACCACCGCCATGGGTCGTAGTTATTAAGTCTTTTTGAAGCACAATGTACCAAACTATCGTCTGTCAAGACGGAAAGGTGCCAATGTAATGTAATGTAGTAGAGGTTTGAGATTTAGAGTTTCCTCTCTTAGAAGAGATACCAACCAAGGCTGATGAGCATTCTCTGCCCGCAAATCAATAATGAGGGAAGTCTACCATTCTTCCTTCCTGGCAGTGACCATACTGATTGGATGACCGTAGCCATTGTCTCTACTGAGAGATCCTCTGCCCACCATCACTGACTTGAAACAATAACCAACAACTATCTGTCAGCTGCTCCCAAGTTCAACCCACCACCTGCTCACATGGCTTCACATTACCCTGTTGGGGCGGCTAAACGGAGGGAAGGAGACACCTTACTATATATATATATATATAGTCGATCTGCTTCCGAATCTCACGCAGCTGTGTTTTGTACATTACGAACAGCATCTTTAACGTCTTCGCCAGGGAGCCCAGCATATATATATATATATATATATATATATATATATATATATATATATATATATATATGTGTGTGTGTGTGTGTGTTTTTTTTTTGCATGCCGGCTCACATACCTTTCCGTAAGAAACCAAGGCAACGCTATCTGCTTCTGAATCTCGCGCAGCGGTGTTTTGTACCTGGGTATACAGGATTACGAACAGCGTCTTTAACCTGCTCACATGGCTTCACATTACCCTGTTGGGGCGGCTAAACGGAGGGAAGGAGACACCTTACTATATATATATAGTCGATCTGCTTCCGAATCTCACGCAGCTGTGTTTTGTACATTACGAACAGCATCTTTAACGTCTTCGCCAGGGAGCCCAGCATAGAAACCAAGGCAACGCTATCTGCTTCTGAATCTCGCGCAGCTGTGTTTTGTACCTGGGTATACAGGATTACGAACAGCGTCTTTAACCTCTTCACCAGGGAGCCCAGCATATATATATATATATATATATATATATATATATATATATATATATATATATATATATATATATACGTATGTATGTATTTGACCTGGGAATACGGGATTATGAACAGCGACCTTAACCCCTTCGCCAGGGAGACCGGTATATGTACATGTGTGTGTTTGTATATATATATATATATATATATATATATATATATATATATATATATATATATACATACACACACAGCTAGTGCTAGACTTAAGACCTATGCAACTTACGACCATTCGACTTTATGACCACAATCACTAGGCATATTAGATTTCAGATTTATTTCTGCCTCAATTATCAGTCGAACGGCGTTGTCTGCAATCATCTAACATTGCAAGATTTTTGGAAACACTACAACATTTTAATGTGTATCAAGAATATCGCTACCGCCTGAGAGGCTGTGACGACAAAGTGCATGAATGGCATCTGGAAAAATTGTGTTAAGCGCTATGTTAATGATTTTTATGGATTTGACAGTGAACATGAACTTGAAATGATTCGGGAAAAAATAGTAAAATTCGCCAAAGACATTTCTTTGGAGTGTGAAATTGAAGATGTCGAAGAGTTGCTAGACAAACAATCTGGAGTACTTACAAATGAAGAGTTAATCAAACTGGAAGAAGAAAGAGTGGCGGAAGAAGAAAGAAGAGAAGCCAAGAAAGAAGAGGATGAGCCAGAAAGAAAGTTCACCACTAAGGGATTATCAGAAGGTTTATCTTTACTGAATAAACTTCTTATACATTTTGAAGCAATGGACCCAAACATCGAACGATTTGCAGGGATTGAACAGATGGCGCCCAATGTGTTTCTTCCGTATCGTGAAATTTATGATGAAAAAAAAGAAACATACCATTCAGACAAAGCTCACCATGTTTATGAAAAAACCAACTCCAGTCCCCCCAACTGCTGCCTTAGATGACGACATTAATGATCTGCAGCCAAGCACCAGTGGCCAATAAAATGTTTCGTACATGTTATATATTGTGATGTTAATAACAATTTGATGTGTTTTGCGATTGGGAAAATGTTTCCTATAGTATTTTCCACACCTGTATTTTCTATGTTTTGCAAATATTAAACCAGTTGTACATGTACAGTTAATGCAGTGTTTTTCTTGAACCTGACGATGTAAAAATAAGAAACAAAATGGTGTACAGATGATACAAATGGCACAAAATGAACATCGAAAATTATGATTTATAATTATAATAAAAGAAATTTATGATATAATTTAATTTAAATATTTTTATAACATCACTTCACATTACTGTACAGATATCGTACTCAACTTATGACCAAGTCGTGTTACGACCGGTCTGTCGGAACCGATCGTGGTCGTAAGTCGAGCACTAGCTATATTGGGTGTGTATACATATATATGGTCTCTCTGGCCGAGGGGTTACAACACTTTCTCCATAATCCCGTTTATCACGCAGAGTCTCGTAGCAGGGCGAGAGCTGGGAGCGGTTCGACCCCCGCTGGTGACTTGCGGGATAACTGAGCCGGTCGCTCAGAAAGCAATGGCAAACTACTGAGCGTAATCTTGCCAAGAAATCAACATACAGCTGAAAGATGCTGATGTTGACAGCGATGTCCTGTAAAGGATATGCAAAACATTTATATATATATATATATATATATATATATATATATATATATATATATATATATATATATATATATATATATATATATAACGCCAGTCTCCATGGCCTAAAGGATTGCGAATGCGATTCGTGAACTGCTTACCACACGTTCGAAACACAGCAGCAACCGATTTGGCAGCAAACCGTATCGTGCTGGGGTTTGAACGTGTTGGTATGGAGCCGGTCGATTAGAAAGCAATGGCAAACTACTGAACATAAAACTTGCCCAGACATCAACAACAGCAATAAAATGCTGGTTTTGACAGTGATGTCCTGTAAATAGGACGGTGGAGAGATAATACATGTACAGACCTACAAGCACTTGGAATCAACGACTGGCAAGAGAAGGTCCACCAGAGAGACGAATGGAGACGGATTGTATTTGCAGCAAAGAACCTCAATGGCTCGGAAAGCTGAAGAAGAATATATATATATATATATATATATATATATATATATATATATATATATATATATATATATATATATATATATATATATATATGATACGGCCAATATTTGCGCTGTAAATGTCCGTTCACAGTGGGTGCATGTGAACACGTGGTCATTTCCACCATCATGCACCATCTTACGTCTCACACGCTCGGTGTGTGCTTTATCTGCAATCATTTTCTCCTTTGTCTTTATTCCATTTCTGATGTTTGCCCTCCATGCAACACGTTCAGCAGCAACTTGCTCCCAATGTGCATTATCAATGCCTGTATCAATCATATCCCACTTACACACATCTTTGCATCGTAGTAGAGGCCGACCCTGAGATCTCTTACCCGTCTGTAATTCACCAAAACAGATGTCCTTTGGTATTCTACCATCATACATCCTCCTAACATGTCCTATCCATCTAAGTCTACGAAGACTGAGCATGGAATAAACCGTCACACAATCTGATCTTTCCAATACTTCAGTATTTGTGATTTTGTCTTGCCACTTAATACCAAGTATTCCTCGCAGACACCGCATATGAAAGCTGTTTAAACGTTTCTCTTGGTGTGAGTAAGTTGTCCAGGTTTCACTGCCACAAAACAGACGTGGTTGCGGCCTTGTGGGAGCACGTGTACACCTTGCAGGAGCAAATGGATCACCATAGTATGGTAAGAATGAGGCCGCGAGGTATGACGAGGGGATCTGGCCGACGACCGAATCTGAGGAAAAGCGAGACGGACATATAATCAGATTGCTACTGGAACTATTAATGTTGGAACTCTTCGCTGGCTGCTGAGGATGGGGACGGAACGCTTATGGGAATGTCCAGAATGCTGTGATGTCGGTTCCTAAATCAATCAATCAATCAATCAATCACTGCCATAAAGAAGAGTACTAAGGACACAGGCTTGGTAGACGAGGAGTGCATTTTTTGAAATTATTAAAATATATTATTTTAAATAACGAGGCCTCGCGTGCCACTTACTAACAGCTGGCAGGCCAGAAGTGGCCCGCGGGCCGTGGTTTGGGAACCTCTGGCGTAGAGCAAGGTGCCAGGGGCTACTTCCGACAGTGGGAGAGATCATCATATCTCACTAGACAGCTACCGCCCGCCTAAGCTGGGCAGCCCCCAGTCAATAAGGTGTTGTCTCGCCATGGTTCATCTGCTCCTGAGGGTGTGTGAAGCTTAGGGGGAAAATCCTGACACATGGACCGCAGTCTATACTCCTAGCAACAAGAAAAAAGCAAAACAACCGGCCCTAAGGCTGGGAACATGGAACGTAAGAACTATGACCTCTGGCATCTCAGACAATCTAAATGAGATTGTGGATGCCCGCAAAACTGCAGTGATAAACAACGAACTACTAAGACTGGGGATAGACATTGTCGCCCTGCAAGAGACCAGACTCCAAGAATCTGGAAGCATCAAGTAGAGGGACTTCACTTTCTACTGGCATGGCAAGCCGTGCGGAGAGACCTGGGAGCATGGAGTTGGCTTCGCTATCAGAAACAAGCTGCTTAATTCCATCATACCACCAAGTGATGGCACTGAAAGAATACTGAAAGCTCCAACTCCAGACAGAGGCAGGCCCAGTTAGTATTATAAGTGTTTACGCCCCAACACTAACTGCAGCATCAGAATCTAAAGACACGTTCCATAACGACCTTAGCAAAGAAGTCAGTGAAACACCAGAGAAACAACATCTTTTTATCATGGGGGATTTCAATGCCAGGGTTGGCTCCGACCATAAATCTTGGCCTTCATGTCTAGGACAGTTTGGCGTTGGGAAGATCAGTGACAATGGACGTCTCTTGGAATTCTGCAGCTACCATAATCTGTGCGTGACCAACACCTTCTTTGACACGAAACCTCAACACAAGGTGTCATGGAGGCACCCCAGATCAAAGAACTGGCACCAACTCGACCTGGTGCTCACTAAACGCAGCAATCTTCGCAATGTACGGCTGACTCGCAGCTATCATAGTGCTGACTGCGACACCGACCATTCACTCGTCTCCAGCAAAGTGAAGATAAAGCCCAAGAGAATCTACAGAAGCAGAACAGAAGGACGACCACGCATTGACACCAGCGGCACCCAAAATAAAGAGAAGGTCAACAAATTCATGCAGGTTCTAGCAGATACTCTGCCTGGCCCCACAAACGGAAATTCCACCAAAAGATGGAGTCATTTTCGCGACACCATCTACAATACAGCATTATCAACATTTGGCAAGAAGCAAACTAAGTCAACCGACTGGTTTGAAGCACACTCTGAAGAGATGCTCCCAGTCCTGGAGATAAAGAGACATGCATTCTCAATGTATAAAACATCACCTTCAGAGAAAACACTGCAGGCATTGCGAACGGCCAGAAATAGAGTACAACAGATGGCAAGAAGATGTGCGAACAGGTACTGGCTACAGCTCTCTGCTCAAATTCAAACTTGTGCAGACACTGGAAATATAAGAGGAATGTACGAGGGCATCAAGCAAGCTGTTGGTCCATCAAAAAATAAGATGGCCCCTTTACGATCACCTGAGGGGGTAATCATAAAAGATTGAGCGAAACAAATGGATCGCTGGGTAGAACACTACTCAGAGCTATACTCAGTGGATAACACTGTCAGTGAAGCTCTGGAAGCCATCGATCAACAGTTCGCCATGCACGCCCTGGATAACGAACCTTGCCTCACAGAAATCAGCGAAGCACTAGACTCTCTTAAATCCGGCAAGGCACGTGGAAAAGATAGTATTCCACCTGAAATTTTAAATCAATCAGAAACAATCATCCCAGAACTGTATGCAATATTTCAACTCTGCTGGTGTCAACAACCTGGATTCTATACAGGCATGCAGTCCACTTCATTCGTACCTCACGATCACAAACACGATTGTACAACTGGCAAAACGAATCAATATTTATTCTATGCAATTCAGCTCATACATTTGCTATCGGCAATAATGCCCACACAATTATTCATTGCTCGCTTCTTGAGCATACATTAATCGCACTCATAATCAAATACATTCTTCGCACTAGCTATGTCTAACTGCATCCTTTCTAAACTACACAGTGGCTAGGAATGTCGCACATGTCTGGTCGCTCTGACTGTCAAGTCCGGTCTGAGTAAGTTTACAGGTTCACTTGGCTGGCTGGTCCTAAAGTCCTCGTGCGGTCAGCAGCGCTGCGTGCTGCGTCAACTGTCACGTAGTCCAGTCGTCCATACTCGCTAACCTGGGGTCGTACTACTGTTTACGGGTAGTTTCCCGTGGCTAACGTCCCCTGTCCCATCCTGGTGGTGGGTCCCTGTTGTGTCCTAGCTATGACACGTCTGTGTCCTAGTCTATGTCCTGTCTTATAACTGCTTTAAGTTATACCTCCTTGTCCTGTCCCTCTCTATCTATTCTCTTCTAAAGGTCCTTATCTACGTCCTGCCTCTGTCCTTACCTTACTTCTGTCTTTAGTCCTACTTATTCATATCCCGCACTTTGACACGCTCTCTAGAGCCGACTAGTAGTACTGTATATTAGTACTGTCCATATTATCTACAGTATTTACGTGTTTTTTGGATTGCTTATGGCAATCCTAAGTATGCTAACTATTCTAACTAAATGCTATAATCTACTTTGGTGTGCTGAGATTTACTAACTAAGGGAAGATAATTTAAGTAAATAAACAAAATGAAGGTAAATGTGTTGGTTCCCTTAATCTAAACTATAGCTAATGATGGTAATAATTTCTAACTAAGTTATACTTTTATACTAATCTATGTTCTAATTAACGACGTTGTCCTAAATATTATTATAGTTAACTATGGAATGGTAGTCTCTTACAAGACTTGTAAGATGTCATTAATGTAATGATATTTACGTCCTAACTATCACTGTATCTATTAGTAAGTAAATAAATTGGTTATTGCTACCTTAATGACAAGAAAGGTTGTTATGTCATTCTATCACTAACTAAATATTAAGAAAATACATTTTATAGTGAAACTTCATTAAAAATTATATCATAGATCATTCATATATACATTTTACACTATTATAGTACCTAAGCTAAGTTGGTCATCGCTCCAGGTAAGGTGATGATGTTGCGTCTTCCTTCCTTGAATATCTACATTATACTACGGTTTATATTTACATAGTTCAATATTCAACGCGATGTTCCTCAAGAAGTATATTTACACAGTTCTATTCCTCTTTGTCCATAAATGTAGTGGTTATAGACGATGGTACTCAGGAATATATCTACGCAATTTCACTCAGTGACGAATCTGTCTGACAACACTTTGCTGTTGGTGTATATGACGATGATGGTGTTGCGTCGTCTTTCTGTTTCACAACAAAGTTCGAGGGTCTAATAAGAATGTCAGCTAATGTGTTGCTGCTACCCTTAATATGTCTGACAGTAAATGAGTAATTTTGAAGTATCAGGACCCAATGGTAAATCCTATTGTTCTTTGGGACTCCTGTCTCCATGACTGTGAGCGGGGAGTTGTCAGTTTCGACGACAAAGTGTGTTCCTGCCAGGAATCTATGTAATTTACAGACACAGTACACAATAGCTAAAGCCTCTAATTGAGAGACATCGTACTTGGCCTCAGTTGGGGTGAGTTTGCGACTTACATACATGATTGGGTGAAGAATCTTGTCATATTTCTGACACTATACGCCGGCTATGGTTACTGCACTGGCTCCCGTCCTGAGAACATATTGTAAATTTGGGTTAGGTAACCGAAGGATCAGAACATTGCTAAAAAGATGCTTAAGTTTTGACATTGCACTCATTAAAATAGCATCTTGTACATCAATTTTGACATTAGATTTCAATAGGTTGGGGAAAAAAACACTGGTGATTTCTGCCAAATTGGGAATAAATTTGTTATAATAGTTTACCAAACCAAGCAAACTTCTCACTTGCTTTTTGCTGGTTGGCATAGTTAGGTTCAAAATTGTGGTCACAATTTTGTCATCAGTTTTCAATTGGCCTTTAGATATCATATGGCCTAAGACATTTGTTTTAACTAAATTGCCTATCACATTATACATAATCCACAAAGATGTTATTGTATTGTAAGATGACATCATAATTTTACACATTTGCAAAAATGGTGGGAAAATATGTCCTATTCCAATATATGCAAGTAATATCACTATCACATCCCATGGACATTTGTTTGCTGTAGGGTGTAGTTTGTACATATACCATATTGTTCTTATAACCTTCCACAAGATCAGTAATCTCATCGTGCTGGAATCATTTTTGTGGCGTGTGTTTGAGTTTCTGTATTTTCCTCTGCCATTTTGATTGTGTCCCTTGAGACCACTGTCAGTGTGTTCTGTATTACTCATAATGTGTTGCGTGTCATGTTGTCTAACAGAATCTATTTGATGAAAATATTAGTTTTTTTTCTGTGTTTACTGTATGTGTTGTGTGTCCTGTTTGTACATGTTAATGTTGTCTTGTGATGTTATTCTATTGGTGATGATACTTTCTGCTTGTTTAATCATTAAATCTTTATCACTTTTATATACAACAGTGCAACAGTTTACATTAGCAACAAATGGATTATGCTCCCTTTTTGGTGTTTTGTTTTATTATCACTGGTTGTGTCCTTTAATTTTGTAATTTCTGGTAGATGTTCTTGTTTGTCTTCTTTTTGGTTGATTGCTGTAGTTGAACTGTGTTCGTCTTCTGTCTCCTGTTCTTGTCTTGAATAATATGGTTTGAGTAAGTTGATATGGAATATCTTGAGTTTGTGGTTCAGTGATATTTCATACTCAACGTCGGATACTTTACTAACTATTTTGAATGGCCCTTGCCATGTCATAGTACATCACTCTTATCTGGTAATTGTCCCAGTTGAAGTTCCAAGGCGTTCCCCACTTTATGGGCATGGACTTCTTTCCATGCTTTTATGTCATTAGTGGAACATTTCTTTACCTGTGGCAAGCAACCGATTATAAGATCAGTACATGGGTCATGTAAGATAGCACACTTAAATGTGCTAGATAAGAAAGGAGTATTTATATGAGCTGTTGCTAACGGGTACTTCTCTATATTCCCCGAAAAAGTTTGGCAGCTTACAACCTGGTCTGTGTAGTCTTCTGGATTGGCCAGTTCCTTTCTTAGACCGATCATGGTACTGCCGCTATCAATTAAGAGTTGGCAAGGTTTATCATTGACCATTCCATCGTGGAGTTCTAATTTTCATATGGAGGCAACTGCTGTATTTGCGTTCTCACTTGAACACGGCACTGTATGCCCGCATTCTAGCATTCCGTCATCATGGAACTTCTGACATATAGCACATCTAACAAAATTCAGTACATCACTTGCAGATACCACATTCTCTCCATATTGTAACATTTCCTCGTTCTCACTCTCATGCTTGCTCTCACTTTCAGATGATGTATCAACAAGTACAGCATTAGTAGCTCTCAATCTCTGATGTCCAACACATCTAGAACTATAATGACCAAAAGATTTGCAAAGAAAACATTTGACCGCTCGTCTATATGTGTCTCTTTTGTTTTCTTGTTTTCTTACCATCATCTCCAGGTGAGATGGGTAACCTGGGTTCTTATCACACATCGCAAATTGATCATAAAAATATTTGAAATATGGGCACTGAGGTGGCTTGGGTTTTTGTCTATCTTTCATTTTAAACGGTTTTTAAGGTTTGCTCTTTGCAAAAGCCACTATCTCACTTTCTTCTACGGTAGTCTTGAATATGTCTCTATTGGACAAAAAATATATGGAACCCCGTTTCTCGAGCTGTTCTAACGACTCTACATCAGCTTGCTGTAGAAATTTGGCAAAGGGAGTTGGGACAGTCGAGATAATTTTCTTCATGATCATCAAGTCCCTTAGCTTCTCGTAGCTTTTATTAACCTTTGCAGCATTCAGCCACTTATTGTACAAACTTTGTACGTTAGAGACATAGTCAATAAATGTTTCGTTAGGTTTTGGTTTTAATTTGGAGAACTGAATTTGGTACCCTGGGGCATCTAACAAAAAGTGTTGCATAATGCGTTGGTGAATGTAATCGTAATCATTTCTTAGATCTTGGGGAATAGATTCTATTACCTTTAATGGCTCCCCCGAGAGGTTCTTCATGTAGATCATCACCCAGTGTTCTCGTGGTATTTCCTGGAATTTTAGCTGGAACTCTACATTCTTGGTCCAGGCAGAGATTGAGTCCCCTTGACAGAAGGGTTTTACTATCCCTTTGTAGTTGTTAAACTTATTCTCTTCCTCTTTACTCTTTAATTTTGTTGTAGCAATCTGTACGTGAGATTCAATTTCCAATTCTTTCATCTTCACCTGGGTTTGTGACTCAATCTCCAGTTGTTTTTCTTTTAATTTTGTTTCTTCTACTCTATAAGCTAGTTCTAATTCTTTTATTTTGGTGGCATCAGCTATTTCTTTCAATATGGTGGCCTCAGCCATTTCTGCTAGATCTTTTTGATGCTGTCGTTCCTGTGCTCGTTCGTCTCTTTCCTGTGCTGTATGTTCTCTGTACTTTTTCTCTGCCCACTGTTCTAATGTATCTCCGTCATATCCTAGGTCTTTACCCGCTTCTATACATTCTTTCAATGTCGAAATTTTTGTTAGTTAAGTTACACACAACAATTCAAGAAATAACTTTGCTACAATATTTATAACTATTTACAGCATTAAAAAACGGAAGATGATATTCTAACGTGTAATTATCAAAACTGTGTACTTATCTTAATACTTTCAGCTTTTCAGGGCTTTTACTAGAGTTGTCGTCTTCTCTCTGCTCAGTTTCTACTGCTGTTCTGAATGCTTCTACTCTGCATTCTGTTATATAGAGCAGCAACAATTAATATTTAGCAAACACACACGTGTTGATATGATAATAAACAATATGTCTGTCTCGTTGTTCGTTCTGACTGGACACTGAAATGCGAAATCAATTTATTAAATTATGTCATTGTGTCAGTTGTCGTCTAGTCTTTGTCATGTAGTCTTCACTGGTGTGAGGCATCAGCTGAAACGTTCCTGTGAAACATGTTACTATTCATTGTATTTACTATTTAACATATTTCACAATTGTACACACTTTCTCAAAGGCAATCTTTCTTTATCGCTCTTTCTGTTATAAGCACTCTTGCTCTCCACTCTTTATATCGTAAGTAGTGAATTATTTTGTAACTTTTTATATCACTCTTTCTTTCACTAGATCATGAGTTCTTTCGTAACCTCTCACATTATCACACTCAATGAGCAATGAGTTCTTTTGTAACTTCTGACACCATTCTTTCTTTCACTAGGTCATGAGTTCTTTCGTAACTTCTGGCACCACTCTTTGGCCGCTTGTCAACAACCTGGATTCTATACAGGCATGCGGTCCAATTCATTCGTACCTCACGATCACAAACACGATTGTACAAATGGCAAAACGAACCAATATTTATTCTATGCGATTCAGCTCATACATTTGCTATTGGCAATAATGCCCACACAATTATTCATAGCTCGCTTCTCGAGCATACATTAATCGCACTCATACTCAAATACATTCTTCGCACTAGCTATGTCTAACTGCGTCCTTTCTAAACTACAGTGGCTAGGAACGTCGCACACGTCTGGTCGCTCTGACTGTCAAGTCCGGTGTGAGTAAGTTTACAGGTTCACTTGGCTGGCTGGTCCTAAAGTCCTTGTGCGGTCAGCAGCGCTGCGTGCTGCGTCAACTGTCACGTAGTCCAGTCGGGGCATCCGTACTCGCTAACCTGGGGTCGTACTACTGTTTACGGGTAGTTTCCCGTGGCTAATGTCCCCTGTCCCATCCTGGTGGGATGTTTTGTCCTAGCTATGACACGTCTGTGTCCTAGTCTATGTCCTGTCTTATAACTGCTTTAAGTTATACCTCCTTGTCCTGTCCCTCTCTATCTATTCTCTTCTAAAGGTCCTTATCTATGTCCTGCCTCTGTCCTTACCTTACTTCTGTCTTTAGTCCTACTTATTCATATCCCGCACTTTGACAGCTGGAAAGAAAAATCAGTCCCATAAGATATGAAAGATGCAAACATCGTTACCCCTTATAAAAACAAAGGCAACAGAAGTGACTGCAACAACTATCGCGGCATTTCCCTACTCAGCATTACAGGCAAGATTTTTGCCAGAGTAATCCTTAAAAGATTACACATTCTTGCTGAAAGAATCTACCCAGAATCGCAGTGTGGATTTAGAACCAACAGATCCACCATCGATATGATTTTCTCACTCCGGCAGCTCCAAGAGAAGTACAGAGAACAGAGGAAGCCATTATATATTGCCTTCATCGACCTCACAAAGGCATTTGACCTCGTGAGCAGAGGCGGCCTTTTTAAGGTCCTTAGAAAGGTTGGATGTCCACCCACCCTTCTTAGTCTCGTGAAATCATTCCATGAAAACATGCAGGGGACCGTTTTATTTGACGGCTCAACATCCCAGTCATTCAGCATCAGCAGCGGAGTAAAGCAGGACTGCGTGCTTGCTCCTACACTCTTTGATATCTTCTTCGCCGTTCTCTTAAGGCAGGCATTTGGGACTGCCACTGAAGGCATATGCCTCCACACAAGATCTGATGGCAAACTTTTTAACCCATTAAGACTCAAGGCAAAGATCAAAATAAGATCAAGATGCCTAAGAGAACTACTTTTTGCAGATGATGCAGCACTGACAACTCATACAGCAGAATATCTCCAAAGGCTCATAGATAGTTTTGCAGCCACCTGCAAAGACTTTGGGCTCACCATTAGCCTAAATAAAACACAGGTGATGGAACAAGATGCTGGTGCGCCTCTGTCAATCAAAATTTCTAATTACAAATTGAAGGTCGTCCACGAGTTTGTGTATTTGGGGTCGACAATATCAGATAATCTTTCATTAGAGACATAAATCAACAGACGCATTGGAAAGGCAGCCACAACATTTTCCAGGCTAGCTAAAAGAGTTTGGGAGAATAATAGACTAAAATAGCGTACAAACGCTCAAGTATATCAAGCTTGTGTTGTTAGCACACTACTCTATGGGTCTGAATCCTGGACCCTGTACTCAAGACAGGAAAGGAAGTTGAATTCCTTCCACATGAGATGTCTGAGACGTATCCTGGGCATAACATGGAAAGACCACATAACAAACAAACATGTGCTTGAAAGAGCAGATTTTACCACAGTGCACACCCTCCTAAAGCAGAGACGCCTCTGGTGGCTGGGCCAAGTATCTCGAATGGAGGATGAACGTATTCCCAAAGATCTCCTATACGGAGAACTAGCCACAGGAAAGAGGCCAACCGGAAGACCTCAAATGCGATATATCTTGTGTAAACAAGATATGAAAACCCCTGGAATAGATCTAGACATGTGGGAAAGAGTTGCAACAGACAGATGCTCCTGAAGAAGAGATGTACGAAACGGACTGGTGCTCTTTGAGCGCAATCTGATCCAACAAACTGAGGATAGGCGGCACAGGCTTAAAACGCAGTCACTTACTGCGGGACTTGCCTCGTCTTACAGATGAGTAATCCTGTGACAGGGATTGTCACTCTCGCATTGGACTATACTGTCACCAGCGGTGCTGCCAGGTACCTCCCAAGCGGCACAACTCTATAGTCCTTCAGGACTGAAAGAGGCCTACTACTATGTACGTATGTGTATCTATCTATCTATCTATCTATCTATCTATCTATCTATACATATATATATGTATATATATATATATATATATATATATATATATATATATATATATATATATATATATATATATATATATATATATATATATTCCTGGTCTCCCTGGCGAAGAGGTTAAAGATGCTGTTCATAATCCCGTATACCCAGGTACAAAACACAGCAGCATCTGGTCGTTCAGAAAGCAATGGCAAACTACTTAACATAAAACACTTATAAACACAGACACACTCATATATATATATATATATATATATATATATATATATATATATATATATATATATATATATATATATATATATATATATGATACATACACTGTGATGACGTCAGTGTCGATGCAATGTCTGCTGTCTGCCGGTGCTCGTAGATCTGAGTGAAGTTGTGATAAAAAGTTATCCAAAAACAATCCTCCGTGGCCGTGTAGAGTAATAAAAATTTAAACCTAAATACTAGAATGCTTTCCGGCATGGCACATGATTGATTGATTGATTGACTAGAATGGGTGGTGAATGCAAACATGCATTCATTATCATCTCGTCGCTCAGAATAATCCATAATAATATTAAATGATCACCCCTCTGCCGTGCGTCCACCTTGACGAGGTAGAGGGGCTTGAGCGTTCCAATGACCCCAAGAGCTATGCCGACGGTAGCACAGCTACTGGTAGGGTCACCCATGTCGGACAGGTCAAGGGAGAGGGACCAGACGAAGTGACGCACAAACCTGCTGCCTTGTAGGTAGACTGGGGACAGTCAAAGGCTAGGGAAAGCAACCCGAAAAATGCTTGTCGAAATCGGATGTACTGAGCCACAGGCTTGACAAAGAAGTGCAACGTAACTTTATCATTTCATGATGCCACAGATGAAAATTAATCGTTATGGTGCTAATCCCGTGAAGTCCCATCAGGCGGTGATAGTGCCGGGCCCCCTGCCTCGAGGGGGTCCACCCATGACTACTGGTGGTCACCTTCCCCTGTGCTGTGGAGTCAAGGCACAGAGGAGTAGGTTAAGAGCTATTGACCAAACACCCTGGACTCTCAACATACTACAATGGAATGCCGAAGGAGTTTATAACAAGAAAGCCTCCCTAACACAGCGTCTTCATAAAGATAGAATAGATGTGGCATGCATTCAAGAGACACACCTCAACGCCAATAGCACATTTTCAGTCGAGGGATATCAGGCCACACGTTTTGACCGCGAAGGACACAAAGGAGGAGTTGTAATACTTACACGAAATACAATACCTTGCAGCGAAGTATCTGTGATCTCTGACAACCAAACGGAAATTATAGGTGTTGATATAATGATAAAGGACATGAAAATAAGAATTTACAATCTGTATAGCCCGGCAGATAAGGATCTTACACTCTCAAACATGGAAATAACTGACACAAATTGCATTGTTGTCGGAGACTTTAATAGCCGCTCAGAAAGATGGGGATACCCAGATACTGACAAAAGAGGAGATGAAGTGGAGGACTGGGAAATAGACTCAAATCTCCATCTACTCAACAAAGCGGATGACACACCGAGCTTCTACTCCAGAAGATGGATTACCACTTCTACTCCAGACTTAGCTTTCTGCACAGGAGACATCCTCCACAAAATCGATCGCCATGTGCTTGACCAATTAGCAGGTAGTGACCACAGACCAATCAAGCTTGTAATAAATATGGAGTATGTTCCACAGGAGCAAAAGCCTTTGCCTCGCTGGAATTACAAACGAGCAGATTGGGACAGATTTTCCATACTAACAGACAAATATTGTGAAAACATAAATACACAATATGGCAACATGAAGCAAATGGTGGAAAGTCTAAACAGAGCAATAATACAGGCGGCCACTGGGTCTATTCCAAGAGGAGCGAGGAAAAATTACAAACCATACTGGACTGAGGAACTACAAATTTTGGAGGACAAAGTTGAAGATGCTAGGAAGACCGCAGAGAGAGAACAAACAACTGAAGCGAACATCTCTCTCAAAGCCATCTCAGCAAAATATAAAAGAACAGTAAATCAAACAACAAGAGATTGTTGGAGGAAAAAAACAGAAAACCTGAATTTTGACAGGGATGGAAACAAACTATGGAAACTAGTGAAAGCCATGAACAATGAAGGACCTAGAAACAAACAAATAACAATTAAACAAGGAAATGCCTTGCTTACAGGAAAAAAGGCTGCAAATGCACTAATGGAACACTATGCCAATGCAAACCACATTGATATTACAGCCGAACAGAAGAAAGCAATCAAAGATAAACAGATACATCATAGATATACAGAGACAGCAGCAGAATATATGATGGCAAATCTAACAATGGAAGAAATGGAACAGGCAATGAATACCCTAAAAAAGAAGACATCACCAGGAAAGGATGGAATCACAAATGAAATGCTAATAGGACTAGGCACTAAGGCAAAAAAGAAACTACTAGCAGTCCTAAATTACAGCTGGAAGAGGGGAATAGTCCCACAGGCATGGAAGGAAGCTATACTAATACCAGTCCCAAAGAAAGGAAAAGACCTGGAAGAACCAAATGGCTATCGACCTATCAGTCTTCTTAGCTGTGTAGGAAAATTAATGGAACGCATTATCAATGGCAGGCTAACATGGCATATGGAAGAAAACCAACTCTTAACACCTCACCAAGCAGGATTCAGAAAGTACAGATCCACTGAAGATCAAATAACCTATATAGCTCAGGAAATAGAGGATGCCTTCCAAGAGAAAAAGCACACACTAGCGGTCTGGATAGATTTAGAAAAAGCATTTGATAAAGTATGGAAGGAAGGACTGAAAGTAAAACTGCAAAAAATGCATGTTTGTGGGAAAATGTACAATTGGATCAGCCACTACCTTGAGAACAGAACTGCCAGGACAAAAGTACAAGGACAAACCAGCAAAATGATGCTGTTGGAGCAAGGTGTCCCCCAAGGAGGAGTTCTTTCACCAACATTATTCCTAGCATATATAAACGACATCACAGACAATTTTCCAGCCAGAGTACACACATCATCCTTTGCAGATGACCTAGCCATATGGACATCTGAAGAATATATTAGTACAGCTAACAGCAGAATACAGCAAGCCCTATTAGTACTAGAGGACTGGTCAAAATCATGGCTAGTGAAGATAAGTGAGGAGAAAACAACATGCACAGTGTTCTCCCTACTCAGCAACCTAAGCTGGTATTGAATGGAAAAATATTGCGCCATGAAGAAAATCCAAACTATCTAGGAGTCACCTTTGATCGTCGCCTGACATGGAAGACACAGGTTGAGAAAAATCGAACAAGAGCAAGGCAAAGAATGGCAATCATGAAAAAGCTTGCTGGTACAACGTGGGGAGCAGATGAGAAAGTTCTCAAGAAGTTATATACTGGACGGGTGAGGCCAGTACTGGAATATGGCATTGCAGCTTGGGCAACAGCAGCTAAGTCAAACTTTAACAAAATAAGCAGAGTCCAAAATCAAGGAATGCGAATCATAACTGGAAGCCTGAAGACAACGCCTATTAATGAACTAGAAAAGATCACTTGTTTACAACCAATGCAGGATAGAAGAGATAGCAGAGCCCAGCAACAAGCTGAAAAATTTAGAAGATTGACAGACCACCCTATGTATAAAAGGTTTAGTGGTTTTGGAAAGGGAAGACTGAAGCGTAGCAACTTTGTAGAAACTGCAAAACGAAAGATTAGGGCAGATCCCATACTTAACATATCAACAGTCAAACCCATTTACAATGCAGACAAGTTCCCAGCTTGGAGACAGCAGCTACTGCCTGAGATGATAGAAAACATTCCTGGTATTGAGAAAAAGAACACTCAGCATGAAACCGAAAGAAGAGAAATAACCCTAAACTACATAAAAGAACATTACCCAAGCAGCAATTGGACCCATGCATATACAGATGGATCAGCCAAAAATTCAGTAGAGAATGGAGGAGGAGGAATTCTCCTAAATTTAAAAAATGGAGTAAAAAAAACACATTCAGTGGCAACTGGAAAGTTTTCAAGTAACTTCAAAGCGGAGGTAGAGGCTCTGAAAACTGCAGCAGAAATGCTCTTGATGGAGGAAAATAAAGAGACGCAAATAGCTATCTTTACAGATGCAAAGTCAGCTGTCTCAATACTGAAGAGCAATTACAGCACAGAAATAGCTGACCTAAGAGCAGCACTCCATGGTCTATGCCAGAAATCCAAAAAAGTTGTAATACAGTGGATACCATCACATTGCAGTATACCTGGAAATGAAGAGGCTGACAGACTGGCAAAAGAGGGCGGACGACTACCACAGCCTGACATAGACATAACCTATAACGAGGTAAAGAGGTTGATAAAAAGCACTTATAGAACCAAATGGGAATCAGAGCATCCAGGTCACCAGAAGGATGATGCATATTACAAACTCGACCGAAGAGAACAAGTAGCAATCTTCAGACTCCGCACAGGACATAACAGGCTGAAATACCACTTGTTCAATAAACTAAAGATAGGAGATACCGATGAATGCAATTGTGGAACTGGTAAAATGACAGCTAAACATTTGCTGCAGGAGTGCCCAATATATGCAGAACAGAGAAAGATATTTTGGCCCACACCTGCTTCATTTGAGGACAAGCTCTATGGAGATATCAACAAGCTCAAGTTGACTGCAGCTTACTTTAACTACATTCAGGTTGACATTTAAAGGTGCATGAAGAAGTATTTAGACTGCCGCACTTCATACCACAGGTATGTCGGTTACAAAAGCGCCCCAGAGGCATGAAATGGAATATTGCTTGGATAGCAAATCCATTACGTGGAAAGTCCGAACCAAAAGCTCACTGTGTGGGCTTCATAAAAGGTGGAAAAAGTGTCCCAGTGGCACGAAATGGAATATTGCTTGGATAGCAAATCCATTATGTAGAAAGTCCGAATCGAAAGCACACTCTGTGGGCTTCATAAAAGGTGGAAAAAGTGTCCTAGTGGCACGAAATGGAATATTGCTTGGATAGCAAATCCATTATGTGGAAAGTCCGAATCGAAAGCTCACTGTGTGGATGTCATCTGCAGACTGCATACTTCTGGTTTCCGGGAGAACAGCCTATGGTGAATGGAAGGCCCAATATACGGAAGTGAGGCTAAGCAGCCATGTGCAGGACGGGACGATTCCTTGGGTGAGCCCAGTACCAGAGCGCTGTGTGTTGGCTCTGCAAGTATGGAAGCCTCCTTGGATGGCGGGGAATGCCCATGGTCTGCCCCTGCCTTCCCTTGAGGGCTGACCAGGATGTCTTTGGCTGTTCTATATGGGCCAGCTGGGATGGGGGATAACACCACAACAGTGAGAGCCAAACGTCCTAAGAAACCCCCGGGAAGGTTAACCCGGTCAACAAATGCCCGCAGAAGTCGGATGTGTCGGCCTAACGGCGCAAGTACGCAGCTCTGCTGTGGACAGGCACAACGCAATCACGTCCGAAAAAAAACTCCGGATGAACGAAGAAGAAGAAGATATTAAATGATCATCGCTGTATTATGACACTGAAAACGGCTATATTCCCGCCATTGAAATTTCACATGACGGCATCATAGCATACGATCTTAATAATTTCTGTTTGGGATGACCCCGCTGACTTAAATATTTGAAAATTTCACAGTACGCGTAAGAATGGATGCTCAATTTAATTATTCATACAAATCAAGTGGCAAGGTCTATATAAAATGAAATTTACGAGTCAACTAACGTCTTAAAAAGAGTCTCTTTATCCCCGTCAGAAGAAAAATTTGGGAACCCAAGATGTATACATTTGTAGACAATGAAGCCAAAAACAATACTCAGTAGTCAGTTTCTGTTTTAATGCGATCTTGAAATAATCAGGGAATTTAACGTCACGAGTACTCTATATATCCTTACTATCGGGGATACAAGAACAAGAAAGTGAAAATCGCCATAAAAACATTGCCGATAAAGTACGGTAACACCAAAATGCAGTACCTAGTTAAGAGCATTCCGAACCTCCATCCTGAGAATTGACGGTCCTTCATTATTATTCATAATATCATACTGGTCATCTTTTGAATCATTATAAACGTCTTACACATAATCTGGCCACGCATTTAAAATATAGTCTTTTTCTATAATGATTTTGCCACCTTTGGTTTTAGGCAACCTGTTATGTGTGTGTTCTTTTCTTAGTGATGTCATTAATTCTTTTGTGCATTAATTTGGTATTCAGGGTGTTGTGTTGGTTTTCAATTTGGTTTCTGATTTTATTGTCAGGGATCCTCAATGTCCATAATCTCCTTGGATGTTGTTGATACCAGGTGTTTCCAAAACGTATATCATGCTCTTTTGCCCACTGTACAAGTCTGCAGCCTCTTTCATTCCGTTCCTCTAGTCCAAACTTACCTACTGAGCATCCGTCTTGTTGATTTCCCACTTTAGCTTTAACGTCTCTGTGATGAAATGACCCAGTACACGTGCCTTCACGCTGGGGAATCCTCTATCGGATGGCGCTAGGCAAGTGGTCTCCCGTCCATGCTAATAATAACCTAACTGAACCCATCTAAAGTTGTCTGTTCTGGACGTTTCTCGAAACGCCGAGAGAAATGATCGGTTGAGTTTACAAGATGTCCCAGTCACGTAGGACATCATGTCACAGGTGTATCTCGGGAATTAGGCTTTTTCCGTGAAACATTAGAAATTCGAGGGTCGAGTGGAATTCAAAACTCCACAGTTTGGCATAGTTTGCCTCAGTCGGAGATCAGCACTTGTATATTACAATGTGGTATTTCATTCTTCCTAGTGACAACCATAATCTGTGTCTTTTTACAATTTAATTCTAACCCTAGTTGTTCACTGTGTGCAACAAACGCATCTACTAATTGTTGTGGATCCTACTCATTTCTGCAATCAATTCTGTGTCATCTGCATATCTAATGTTATTGATGTTTCATCCTCTGATGATGATTCCATTTATATCTTCTACATTTCTGAAAATATTTTCACTGTATACGGAAACAGATCTGGAGACATTACACATCCCTATCTCACACTTCTCTTAATAGGCTGATATTGGCCCACTTCATTATCAATCCTTATGGCAGCTTGTTGTTTCCAATATATGTTTTTTATAAGTCTGTCTTTCCCATCAATTTGTAGATCTGCAAGCATATCTACCATGTTGACATGTCTAACTCTATCAATAGCCATTGTGTAGTCAATAAAGCAAAGGTGTATATCCTTTTGTACTTCTATAGCACGTTCAATAAATGTTCGCATCATATACACAGCATTTACTGTACCCTTTCCTTCTACAAACCCACATTGTTCTTCTCCTATTTCAGGTTGCATTTTCTTCCTCACTCTTTGCATGATAATTCGTAGCAAAATCTTCGTGATGTGACTCACTATACTAATTGTTCTATGTTGATCACATTCCAAGGCTCCTGATTACTTTGGGATTGCAATAAATATAGAATTACATAATTCAGAAGGTATATCTCCAGTATCATATAATGTGTTCAGCAGTCTGGTGACTTGCTCTAGTCCAAATTCTTCTAAAGCTTTAATCATTTCTGTTGTGATGTTATCTGCACCGGGGGCCTTGCCAGCTTTCATTTGTTTAAGAACATTCCGAACCTCCATCTTCAAAACTGGCAGTCCTTCACATAATCTGACCATACATGTAGAATCTGATCTTTTTCTATTATGATTTTTGCCATATTTTGTTTTAAGAAAGCCTGCTGATGTACATGTTCTTTTATTAGTAAGTTCCTGAATTATTCTGTGCATTGATTTGGTATTTTGACTGTTGTGTTGTTTTTCAATTTCTATGCAATTTTTCTCAAGCCATGCTTCTTTTCCTCCTTACATAATATTTTCACTTACCTGTGAATTTCTTCATATTTGGCAGGATTACTTTTACCGAGTCTTCTTTTTTCCATTAGTTGTAAAATTTCTTCAGTCATCCATTTCTTACAACCTTCTTACAACATATTCTTTCAACCTTCTTTAATTTTGGAATAATTGTTTCTGCAGCCAAACTGATTGAATTCTTCAACATTTCCCACTGATCATCCACATCTTGAAATAGGATCTCTAGATCAGACAATATATCAAATCTGTTCTGTACTTCTATGTTGAATTTGTTTTGTATTTTCTTGTCATTTTTCAATGTACAGATCATAATTAGTGTTTCCTGTTATATTTTTTAATTTTTTGTTGCGTATCCCTTACAGGACGTTGCAGTCAACACCAGCATTTTCAGCTGCTGTTGATGTACTAGGCAAGTGTTATGTTCAGTAGTTTGCCATTGCTTTCTGAACGACCGGCCCCTATACCTTTTTCGAAAAGACCAGCACCGCCGTGTTTCGAACCCGGGTATACGGGCTCACAAACTGCGTTCGCAAGCCCTTTAGCCACAGAGACCGGCCCTGTTATATATTTGACTTTATTTAACTTTACCCTCAATGTACCTGTAAGTAATCTATGATTACTAACAATCAGCACTGAGAACTGTATATGCAATAGTTAACATAATTTGAAACCTTCTGCTAATCAGAATGTAATCAATCTGGTTTCTAATCCTGCTGTCAGGATTCTTCCATGTCCATAATCTTCTAAGATGTTGTTTACACCAGGTGTTTCCTACAATTATTTCCTGCTCTTTTGCCCATTCTACAAGTTTGTATCCGCTTTTGTTTCTCTCTCCCAAACGATGGTTTCCTACTGTGCATCCATCACCTTGATTTCCTACTTTTGCATTGAAGCCACCCATTATAATATTTCTGATTTTTTACATTTCTTCAAAGCAGCCTCTGTGTCATTATAAAATTCCTCTATACCATCTTCACTAATTCTCCTGTTGGGGTATATTTCTGATTTTGCGGGGGAGGGGGGAGGACTTTCCACAAAATGTCAACAAGCCTCTGTGGCATCGGTTATAATTTAGGTGGTTCATGGTGCCGAATGAGTTTGTTAACATTTTCTGCGCTAATGTTAGCTGGCTTATCAATTTGCTGAGTTTGTGCCTGTGACGTCAGGCTGGCCGGCAAGTTTTTCTTTGAGTCCGTCTCCTCTGGTGGTTTCTATTGTGATTCGTAGACCCATAATCCACGTCACAATCTTCTTTGCTGTTCCCTCTCGTCACATCTATCCTCCTCATATTTTGCCAGTACTCTTCGGAAGTTCTTTGTCTTTCTCATCTTGGCTCCGGTTGACTTCACGTGTGTCGGTTTCATCCTCTGGGCTTTCTTCAGGTGTCTGGTGGGATTCTGGTTTCCCCTTGAGCTGCTTGGGCATTGTGGCTTGACTACTGGCTTTAGCTTGCTGTTTCTGATTGTTCAGTGGTTTGGCTCCATCGTGTCTTTTTGCCTCCTTTTTATGTGTACTGTCTTAAGAAGCTTTTTGATGTGTTCTTGTTGGGTTTTATCTTGCGGCTTCTCTGCATTCTTTTCTGTGTCTTCTGCTGGTTTGATTTGGATTGGCTCCCTTTCAGATTTTAGCATATCTCTCTCTGCCTTGATGTCTCACAGAATCTCTTCATTCTTCTTTGTCGTCTGGCTCATGCGCTCCACCTCTTGTTTGATGTTTTGTTGGATCTCTTTTATTTCAGCAAGAAGTTTTTCATTGTCGCTGGTTTGTGCTGGTATTTGAAGTAGCTTGATTTGATTTCTTAGCTTGTTTATCTGGCTTTGTAGTTGAGATCTTTCCACTTGCGAGATGCACATGGCTGTGTCGCACCTCTGCACTGCGTCCTTATATAGTGTCTTTGTGGTAATGGCGATCTTTAAGACGTCTCTGTGTCTTTGGAGGTACGGATCGCCCAGGTATCTTGCTCCATGCTTGTCCAGGCAGTTGGCGCACTTTCTTTTGTTGTTGGGTGCTCGGAAGTCCGTGTCCAGCTTGGCCAGCGGGTACTCCTTGAAGGCGTAGTGATCTGCACAGTATTGGCAGATTTCCGTCTTGCTGTACATGTTGCTCTGCTGTGGCTGGCCCTCTGGCATCTTGAACATTGAGTTATTCTTGGAATGAATCCTTCAGGCTGTTGTATTTTCTTGTTTATCGATACCTGGCGTGGTAACTCGCTGCCCTCAGTCGTCACAACTGTTGGCATCATAGGGATCTTTGAGTACGTTAGAATCTGCTCCGACCTCAAGATTCGGATATGTAGATTCTCTTCTTGTAGCTGCTTCAGGATTTATTCATCTGTCAGCTCCACGTGAATGCGTTTGACAACCCATCTGACTGTCTGTGAGTCAGTAATTCCGGCTCGGGTGTTTTTCTCCTCCTCCTTCTCAGCTGTCTTGGCTCTTGTCTGTGGTGGGTTGTCATCGATTTTCCTCATGGTAGCTTTCATTGAGGTGACTGTAGTTTCAGGTTCTTTGCTGCAGCTCACATGTAGGTTCTTTCCACTCGTCTTCTTTACGGTCTTTTCAGCTCCCACATTGCACATCTTGTGAGTCTGTTGTCTTTTGGTGTTGGCCTTGCCATGTGCCATTTTCCTCACCCGTAACAGGCTTCTTAACTCTTTCTCTGCCAAGGGCCCATACATCGCCACAATTTACCACCAGCGACGCCCACGGGCCCATACATCGCCACATTGTAAACAGTGGTTTATTTGATATATTTCTTCTATCTTCTGAAATTTTAAGTGACGTTAAATTGAAAATTCACAAACCCGGAACACTTCCCTTTCAGCATTGTAAGGTCACACGTTCGGATTCATTGGTTTTTGTGAGTTTTTTAAGTTTTAAACTAGTGTTAAGTAGTTTGTTTTTGTTTTTCACAAATGGCAACGCCTTCAAGTATGCAGAATCATAGACTGACATCAGATCAAGCTAGATATTATATTTATAGTGATTTCAAGGACTTTGTGAAAAATTCTAAAACTGAAACCACGTGAAGTATTCAGTTAGTTAAGATTATTTTGTTAGATATTTCGAAACACCACTGAAAGCAAAAGTTCATCATAATATGTCATAATATGATGGCACATATTGAATTAGGAATGCTCTAATGGGCCACATTTATGCCTCTAAATTTGTTTTGCCTATCACAAAGTATTTAAGGAGTATTTAAATTATTAAATTTAAAAGAATAATAATCATAACTAAATGGAAAATAGTGTTTATATTCTTCTTCTCAGTACAATCTGAGTGGTGTGTTTCTGACATTTTCCATTTTGTGTGAAAATTATGTGCTTCAAAATATTATGTTTTACGTATGTTTTATTAGTGTTGTGGTACAGTTCATGTGATATTATTGAACAAAAGTCGTGTGTGTAACAATATTCAGCAAATTTAACTGGATTAGATGCAGTGGATTATAAATAACGCCTCGGTAAGTGAAATTTTCAAAAAATTTTTACCTTTTTAATTTCAATTGTTATTACTAAACCTCTCATTATTGTCATAATATTTCTAACCTATCAATTAATTATTAACACTGTCATGTTCCTTGTGCAATCCTCTTTAATTTGATATATAATACAATATATCTGCTACAATTTTAACCATTTTAAAAGCATTGTTGTAACACACCCCTACTTCCAATTTTCTGCCATGAATTTTTGTTTGGTCAGGACCGAAATTGTTTGGCACAGAAAGAGTTAAACTGTTCCGGTAACTTGTTCTTGATAGCTCTCCGCAAGTGCGAATGTGGGATTGGGGCATATACTTGAATGACATTTATGTTAAAAGGTCTGCCGATTAATTTAACTAGTAGAAATCTATCTGACACAGCCCAATATACTTGAACAGATTTTGATGTTTGTTGATCCAAGATAATTGCTACATCTCTTTGTCATTCTTCTCCCCCACCTTTAAATTACCAGAGTTAGACTGTGATTGGCAGTTTAGAACCTCTGTCAAAAGTTATACAGAAACAGAGGGTTCAAAAAACTCAGTCATCCCAGATAATGGTTGTTCTGTGTATGTGGTAGCACCAAATCCCCTAGACATTTATTAAGCTTTGCGGCTGAATTTTTGTTTCTTTATGCCACATATTAAGATAGGCCAACATCCTGTTAAGTAAAATAGATTGACAGGAGTTTGACTTTAGGGTGACACAGGAACACTATCATATTTTATTTTTAAATGTATAATTCTGATCTTCTCCCCATATATAATATCCTATCACAGGACAGTGGGCACTAAATTAGATGAAACAATAATGGTAACATGTTCCTACCTGGTTCCTTGTCTCTTTTGTTGATCTTCACCAGAGCTCTCCATGGGGCCATTCTGACCCAAAAGCCCGGCCATGTTTCTTGATTCAAGAAGCTATCTGTTAATGCTCTTGTTAGGCAACTCAGGAAAGGTTAAAGATCAAATATGTCACCAGTACACTGAAAGACCTTGTTACCTTGTTTTGTACAATGTACTTGCAACTGAAGAACAAACCTGAAAGTAAAAAAACTTAACACAATGAGCTCATTTAAAAATAAAAACTATAACGATCTAAACAATATAACAACAAAAACTGAAAGACAGGAGAAAGAAAAAGAAGACTATATATATAATGGGGGTTCCAATGGCTTCACCTCATCCTGATAATGAATTAGAGTGCTGAGCTAAGATATCATTTCAAAACAATGTTTGAATAGTGAACAAAAAGGTGTGTTTGAGATTATAGGAATAAATAATATAAATAAATATTAATGTAATTAGCTTTTTTACAGCTTTATTTAATGTTCCTGGGGTTTTATGTACATAAGTGTATAGAAAACAAATAAATACAAAAAGAAATGAGTAATCAAGTGTGATGACATGAAGTGTGAAGATAAATTACTGAATGTGTTTCTGGTGATGGAATCAACTAGTCAGTGTGATCAGTTGTTTTTTTAGTTTCATCTGAGGTAAATATCCCAAATTACCGGAAATGTGAGGTGTGAGATATGAAATATACAATGTCATAAATTATTAAATATACAAAATACTGAAGTCATGACATGTCACATGGTGTCATACCAACAATGCTGGCACAAGATTAAATGTTTTGTATTAACACTTCGCTGACCAACTTCAACGATCGTCAAATTTCCGGTTATATGCCTTGATGACCAACTTCGACGATTGTCGAACTAGCGACACGCAGATTTCAAACAGACGGCCTTACCGATAGCCACCGAATCTGGCTTCATGCAGTTGTTTTTATTATTCCAAAATGGCTGCGTCCTTGACTGATATTGTTTAGAGCAATTTCAAGCATATTTTTAGTGAAATTTTAAAAATTTTGTTGCAAGTGAATAGTCAGCATTTTCATCACGTGTGATGACAAAAACCACGCTTGCAGTATAGAGGATTCTGACTCTGCCAGCGAATTTGGAGCTTTAAGCGATTATTCCTGGCTAAGTAGAGATGCACAAGTGAATGATATCGCGACTGAAAGTTAGTTAGTTAGTTAGTTAGTCGACAGATCATCCTCGTTGCACATCGAACCATTCAGTCCATAAGTGCTCGGATCCCCTCCTCAGCAAATCCCGCAGCGTGTAGCGGCTAACGACGCCAGTTCTGTGTTGGTTTATCAATCTTCTTTGGCTTCCTGCGTAGTGTTCTTGTTTGGCCACCCCTCTTTTAATTTGCTGCTCTAGCAGTCTGGCCATTGTTGTAGATTCACAGTCATCACTTGGTTCTCGCAAAAGTCTCACTTCACGTAGAGCATTCAGAATGTCAGCCTGGTCCATGGCGCGTCCGCCCTCCACAGTAGCCTCACCTGCGAGCTTGTCAGCCCGCTCATTTCCTTGTACTCCCGCATGCCCTGTCACAAAGATGAAACTAATCTTTGCCAGCCGAGACCGCTTCAGAGGCAGCAACCATTCTCTTCGGATCGACCCCTCCTCTATCCTCTTGATCATGTTCAGTGAGTCGCTAAGGAAATAAGCCCTAGTGAATGTCTGTGTCTCGAGCCATGTTATTGCTTTACTTACTGCCATGACTTCCATGGTCAGGCTACTTGTGGTTTCAGTGAAAGCACCAGAGTCCTCCTTCACAATTCTCCCTCCAGCTCGAGCTGTAAAGGCCCATGAGCTTCTCACATGTCGGACAACTGACCCATCTGTGTAGATGACCGCGTCACCGTCTAGCGAATTCTCGAAAATCAACGCTTGTACTTCAGCCTCAACAGCAGCCGGATTTTCTTGTCTGCATTTTCTATCTAGTTTGATGCAAACTGAAAAGGATGTGCAGAAGTCTGTTGGCACTTGCACCCACTCCTCGCCAGGTTCTAAGTCCTCAAGTGAACACACCTGTTGAAGAATGTCTTCGGCTTGACCCATCCACGACCGTCCTCTTTTTAACCTGCTGCCCTTCACCTTCCTAATTTCACTATGCAGTGGATGTTGTGTGTTTGCGTTAATTCTGAGGTAGGCGCGTGCCCTGCAACCTTGTATTCTCTCTTCAATGGTTGGAAAATCAAGAAGGTAGCGCATCGCCCTGCATGCTGTATCTCTTGTACATCCAAGAATAATGCGCATAGCTTCATTCTGTATCCTTTCCATCCTTTCTATCTGCTTATGACTGAGAGTCAAGATTGCCATTGCATACTCCAAAACAGACATGACCAGCCCCTCGTACAGAAGACATAGATGGCGCTGCTCACAGTTTGCTGCCGCCATCACCCGCATCGCTGCCAAACCCCGCTTGGCCTTTGTTATCACCTGGTCTATGTGCACATTATAAGCAAGGCTTCGATCAAACCGTATCCCCAGGTAATTCATTGCCTGCGTTCTTTCCACCGTCTCTGAACACAGCATTACAGTTGGTGTTGGATTGTTGACAATATGATTATTCAACGAGAACCAAGTCACTGTTGCCTTTGTTGTGTTGACCATTGCCCCAGCTTCATCACACCAAGTACTTATGCGATTGAGTTCGGTTTGTAGTTCCGCAGCAACCTGCTCTCTATCCTTACCCTGACGATACACTAAAACATCATCGGCATATGACAATGTCCTGCCAGGTCCAGTGATCTGCTCACTGGTGATTCTCACTGTGTAGGCGTTGAACAGTACCGGAGATAATAGTGATCCCTGTGGTAGGCCAGGATATATTGTTGTTGGTTCCGAAGTCCAACTGCCACATCTAAAAACTACTTTCCGTTGGAAGAGGGCTGCAGCGATCCAACTAAGGAGGAATGGACTTACGTTTAGTTCAAGAAGCTGAAACATTAAAATATCCAGTGGTACTCTGTTGTATGCGTCCTCAAGATCAATCGCTGCAGCAACGGTTTCAGTGCCTGAGTGGAAACCTTCATAGACATCATGGGCAAAGACTGCTGCATTGGTCCAGGTTTCTCTTTTTGGACGGTACCCACCCAGGGTAGGTGAGAAAACACCTTGCCTCTCTAGTTGGCTTGATATTTTCCTGGCAATTACCTTCTCCAGCAGCTTGCCTATTGTATTCTGCATGGTTATAATTCGATATCCCTGAATTTTTTTGTGGTCTTTGTCAGGCTTCGGCAAGGGAATCAGATAGCTGTGTAACCATTCCTCCTTGATGCTAGCACTCCCTATACTGTTGTTGTACATGTCTGCTAGTTTCTCTAGCTCATTGTCAGTACACCTATTTATGTCGTCGTATCTTATGCCATCAGGACCTGGAGCACTGTTTTTTGATCGTCGAAGCACAGCCTTGATTTCTTTCACTGTCACTGTGTCTTCATCCGAAGTGTTCTGGGCCTTGCATCTGTCTGAGGTGACCTCCTTGGCCCAATTTCGGCCTCCCATGTCTGTCTGGTTGATCTGCTCAAGGTAGCGTTCAAAGAGGGCTTTGCCCTTGTCCTCGTCAGTCCTCTGCCAGATGAGGTCAGCACCTTGGAAGTCAGAAATGCTCTTATTCTTGACTACACCACTCATGCTTTTATGTAGTCGCCAGAACAATTTCAGTGACTTGTCTGTGCTTACTCTTTGACACACCTCTGCCCATTTTTCGCTTTTAACCACCGTGACCAGTTTTTTTAAATAGCTTACTTTTGTGTGCATCTCTCTTTCTAAGTGCAAGCAGGGACTAGGATGACCAGCTCTGTTCTTCTTGGCATTTTGCCATCTCCTTACAGCACTACGCTTATCCACCCAAGCCTTCTCCACCTCGAAACTCCACCACGGTGGCTGCTCCCAGCTTTTTTCCTGCCCTGAAACGTTCTACGCTTGTCACGTCTTATTTTACTCACCACATCTTGCCCTGTACTGTCATAACGTCTTTACCTTTAGCTTGTGCTGCCTGGTTCTGCCTTTCTCCACCAATATGCTGCAAGGGTGGTGGTCGCTGCCATGGTGTCCTAGGACACCCCATCTACACACTGTAGTGAGTAAAGGTGAAACTAGCGCCAGATCAATAGCACTGTCCTCATCGCCTGGACGGCTTGCTGTCCTGGTGACACAGCCACTGTTGATACAAACCAGGTCGATGGTTTCCAGTGCAGTCTCGAGCTCCTCCCCTTGTGTATTGGAGGAAGTGTTTCCCCATGATCTGCCTTTAGCGTTGAAATCACCACAGAAAATAACATTTCTCTCATGGCCTAATATGCCACTTAAGCACTGCCACTTCTGTGCGTCCACACTCGCATTGCGGGCATAAACATTAACCAACACGAATGGTATACTGGAATGAACTCTCAACGCCTGTATTCGTATATCGTCACTGTCCCAACTGGACATGTCTAGCTCTGACGCCACCATGCTGTCACGAACGAGAATCGCCGTTCCCAGATGTCGTCTGTTGTAGAAACATTTGAAGCCGGCAATTCGGAGTGGCTGATCCCCCAGTCTCGTCTCCTGGAGTGCTACAATGTCGTTCCTGTAAACTAGGGTTTCTAAAATAGAGCCCCGTTGTTTTACACTGGCACAGTTCCAATATAGAATACGGATGTTCCTGAGTCCTAGACGGTGACACTTGAGTCTAAAACGTCTCAAACCACAGCGCTTACCTTGTTTCTTCCTCCCTGCGCGGCTACCACGCCGCTTCGTTATGTTGACTGCTGACCGCTCGGAAAACACACGTTGTTCCGCCATGTTGAAAAAACGTAAACACTGACTGCTGAGAACCACACAAGCTGCTGAAAATTCACTCAAGGAAAGCTTCGCTCGATGCACGAACTCCGTAGCACCCGCGCAGCTCTTGAGTAGAAACTCCTGGTTTTACATCCTGGCACACCAATTACACGCAAGAGATGAATAAATCCATCCCCTACGCGAAAAAGTTAACGAACACAAAACAACACGCCGTCCGTCGCCATCTTGACACCCAAACGTAAAAGTAGCGAACGTAGCAACAACGATGTTGGAATTGACGATTGAGGTGATGAAGGTACGCCTGAAGAAAGAAGTTGGCATGGCGCAAGCGACCAGAACATTTCTACAGCTGAAAATGCTGTTTGGAAATGGAGAAAGGCTCCTCAAAATGAACTTATTGAGCTTGACAATATTCCACTTTACGAAGAACAACAGGGTGTCATTTCAGACACAACTGGGTTTATGCCCATTGATTTTTTCAAGCTTTTTTTTTATCTAGACACTGCTTTAGATCTGATCACGTGTGAAGTCAACAGGTATGGTGAAAATCACTCTCTCAGTACACAGGAAATGCCGAGTACAAACAGCTTACTTGTGATCATACTGATGCAGTTGAAATTTCTGTATTCATATGCCTTCAGATTGGTATAGGAATGTGTTGTAAACCAGCAGTTTCAGACTACTGGTGTAAGCAGCCATACTGGTGTAAGGAACATGTGTGCTGCGGCCGCTTTATTAACCCTACAACATACAACACAACCTAGACTATAACGAACTGAATAAGTATCGACTGACAATACCGCAACAGCAATCTGTAGACAGCGATACTAATATTATTCTCTCCACAATCAGACCTGGTACATCGAATGAATCACAACAGCAGCAAGAAGACTACATATGTACCAAGCACTCCAAAAAGCTAAGTTTTTTTAAAAATTTCGACACTATATTTTAGATCTGGTTTCTATAGTTTGTTGTTGTTGTTGTAATCACTGTAATAATTAACAATTATTATATT
This sequence comes from Cepaea hortensis, assembly GCA_963921405.1. Taxonomy (NCBI): domain Eukaryota; kingdom Metazoa; phylum Mollusca; class Gastropoda; order Stylommatophora; family Helicidae; genus Cepaea; species Cepaea hortensis. The sequence goes on from OY992888.1 coordinate 52,027,768, forward strand.
ACATTTGTACTACATTTCTGCTTTTCACTGTAAATTACTAAAGAAGCAGAATGGCATCTTTAGACCACTTCATAGAAATGGGAATTAAAGTTGGCTTATCCGGGGATAAACTACTAGAATGGAGTGAGAATAAGTTGAAAGAAGAAAATGAAAGTAATGAAAGAGCTCAAGAACGTGAAATGAAGAAAGCAGAACAAGAACTAACACAAGCAGAATTAGAAAGTAAAAATAAACAGACAGAATTAGACAATCAGACAAAAATGAAACAGCAGAACTAGAAACTCAAGTCAAACTAAAACAATTAGAAGTACAAAATCAAAACAACATCGAAACAAGAAACATAGACAAAGCAAAAGAGCAAGAATTTAAGAAATATCAAGGTATTGTTAAAAACTTGTGTGTAGGCAACTTTATATTAGCATGGACACAAAATTTTTAGACAACTGTGAGTCATTATGAAATTCCAAAACCAGACTGGAATGTCATCTACATGAAACACCTTTCTGAGGAGCCTTTAAAGTAATTGAAAGCATTCCAGCAGGTCTTAGAAAAGATTATGACTATATTAAATCAAGAATTATGCAACATTTTCTTTTAGACATCCAAGGGTACCGAGTAGTTTTCAAAACTCAGCCCTGAAAGGACACACACCTTCCTTGACTGTGTCTCAGAAGGACAATACATTTTTTTTTGTAAATGGCTTTCTGCGGCTAAAGTAAATAACAGCGTTGAGTTACTTAAAGATCTTATTTTAAGATACAAGTTACTGACATCATTACCTATAGCTTTTGCTAAATATTTGCAAGAGAATGAATGTTCCACCATCCAGGAAATGGAAAAAAAGGGTTCTGCATATTTTACGACCAATAGAGATACTTTTTCCACCATCTCTAAATATACCGAGTTTGTTGCAGCAGCCACATTTAATAAAGCTAAAACATTCAACTATAACAAAGATGAGAACATCACTAAAGTTAGAACCAACCAGTGTAAATATTGCCAAAATCAGCCTGGGGAACACGACATGTGTGACCAAAACCCCAACTACAAAAATTACTTACAAAAGATGGTAGATAAACAACAGGCGAAAAGAACAAACTATAAAAGATTAACTAAATGTTTTTTTGCAAGATATACGGGCACTGGCAGGCCAACTGTGCAGGTAGAAAATTACTAACAAGAGCAAATACAGCAATCATGGACAGCTCATCTTCAGAAAGCAAAGAAGAACAAGAAAGTGCCAACATTGTAAATATTATTGATAGCTTTAATTTAGATAAGTGTAACACCTGTGATCAGTTCCACAATGATGGTATACTAACATGTGGACACAGCTGTAATAGACTCAAAAGGAAAATTAAAAATCCATCAAGGATATGTGAACACCAAACTATCCAGTATTTTGCGCAATTGTGGTTCTACTTTAGTTGGACTAAACAAATTAAATGAAACCAACATTCAAGCAAACACAATGGCAGAGGCAACATCACATGTAAAACAAGACAAAATTCAGCTCCGACTCAATTGTATTAAGTCGGCAGAGTATTTTGTACAAGGAACGATCACTATTGTATTGGTGACGTTCGATGGTCATTTAATAAACGTTCCGAAGTGGAACGGACCATGAGCTCGCCTCTGATTTGAGTGACTGGATGACTTTACCTTGTCATTGTAACTGTATCTATGTACTTAGCGTAAAGTAAGAACATGACAATATGCCTTCAGATTGGTATAGGAATGTGTTGTAAACCAGCAGTTTCAGACTACTGGTGTAAGCATTTTTGGCTGAATGAAACAGCATATTCAAAGGCCATGAGTCGGAACAGATACCAACAGCTTCACAGAAATCTTCATTTCAACAATAATGATGTCAGAATTAAAAGAGGACAGCCTGGGTATGACCCCTTGTTCAAGCTCAGATCCCTACTCGACATCATACTGTCTACATACAGGAAACACTACACACCGGGACGGGAGTTATCAATAGACAAATCAATGGTGAAGTTCACTTTATTCAATTTTTTTGTTAGCTTTTAATGTTGAAATATTTGATCAATCTCTAAATAAGTGCTCCTATTGAGCTTATTTTATCATCACCAAACATGTCCCTAACATTTTATACAGTGGAGTCTGGATAAGTAGAAGTCACAGGGGCCGAAAGAATTTGTTCTACTTATCAGAAATTCTACTTATCCAGACTGCACACATTTACACTAAAACCATGCAGTAGCATTGAGTAAAATGATTGTACCACTTAGGAAACACAGTTAGTGAACAAATAAATAGCAATACAATATCAGAAATGTTGAAATATTTAATTATTTTAGAAAGCGGAACATTAAAGTCATATGAAAATTTCCAAATTAATTAAAGAAAATGTCTGTGATTTTGCTTTGCTTCTTGACTTGTGAAAAATGTCTTCCCATGGCCTGTTTAAAGGCATAAAATGGTGAGACTGCATCATCTGAACATCCAGTCTGCATCATGTAAATATCAATTTTGTCAATCCATGTCAAAATATCTGACAGAGATACAGATTGTGCTTGCAGTCCACAGACATCCTCATCAGAGTCAAGGCTGGAAGGGTCTGTTGGTGAATAACTGGCATAGAGAGCTCTATAATATCAGTGCTTGAAAGAGTGGCACTAGTAGAAACATCATTGTCAATGTTCACAAACTCCTCTGGTTCAATGTTCAGTTGTTTATACAATCTAGCAAGTAATCGCTCCACTGAAATGTAAGTAACATTGCTCTCACTGCTCGCTGAAGGTGTGGAATTCTCATCTACAGAGACATCTATTGCAGGTAAGAAGCCAGCCTGTCTGAAGCAATTTGCAATAGTTGCTGGTAAAACTCTGTCCCATGAAGATTTTAACATAAGAATAACATCAAGAAGGGTTATCTTGAAACCATCACAAATTAGGTCAGCATCCATATGACCCACAAGTTTTGACACCATTGTGGATCTATAAAGAACTTGCAGATTTTGAATGAAACCTTGATCACAAGGCTGAAGTGTTGGTGTGGCATTAGGTGGCAGAAACAAATGCTCTGTTGCCTTCAGATTGTTGATTATTGTGTGGGCTAAACAATTAACAATTAAAAGAACTTTTTTTGGTTTACACATTATTGAATAATCAAATTCTTTTACACACTCATTGAACAGTTTTGATGTCATCCATGCCTTTTGAATTGGCTCTGTAATTCACACACAATTTTTTCAGGCCTTTCAAAAGAGGATTTTTTAAATTTTACAATCACAAATAAAGGCCATTTTTCACTACCATCCATATTGGAATACATAACCACTGTTATTCTTTCTTTTGAATTCCCCCCCCCCCCCCCCTCCCCCCAGACACTTTTCACTTTTGAAAGAAAATATTTTATCAGGTAACAATCTCCCAAAAAAAAGACAGTTTCATCGGCATTAAATACATCTGCAGAATTATATTTAGCTAAAGCAGGTCTGAGCACGTCTTCTATCCATGAGTGAGTCATTGCTTCATCAACTGATTGTTTCTCTCCACACACATTCTTGTACGTGATGCAATGTCGTTTTTTGAAATGATCCAACCAGCCAGCACTACAATTCCAGTCTGTCTGACCTCCAAGACGTGCAAATTCTTCTGCTTTCGCAATAAGTAAAGGCCCATTTACTGATACATTTGCCGATCTAATCACAGTGAACTATTTTAAAAGGGCAGCATCAACAAAATCACACGCGGCAGTTCTAGCTCGCTGTCTACCACTGCCGATTTGACATTCGAAAAACAATTTTCTGTAGCGGTCTTTATGCTTTAATATGCTGGAAAGCGTCGATGTTGGAATACCAAATTCTCTAGCTATATTCACTTTCTTCTTCCCACTATGTTCAACCTCTTCCAACAGCTCAGTCTTTCTTTTTAAAGTTAGAGAAGTAAGCTTTTGTCCACTAGCCGCCATTGTTGACATGTAGGGATATCGTATGTGCGAGATTGTTGTTCTCCCGGCCGACTAAAAATTATTCTTTCGCGAATTCCTTTTTTTTTGGGGTGTGAAATGAACAGTTCGACTTAAACATGAACACTTGTATAGTCGGTATTCATTTTTATGTTCGACTAATCCGAAAATTTACGTTAACCGTATTCGACTTATCAGGACTTTTTATACAATGATAAAGAAGGATAATGGCCGGGACTAAGCCAGTAACGTCGACTTAAGCGAAATTCTACTTATCCAAATTCGACTTAAATGGACTCGACTGTAGTTTGAAATTGAACAAATTCACAAAAAAACTAGGAAAAGATAATGGTTTTAAAACATCTTCTGAAATTTCTATAAATAGCCAAACAAATTCAAGATGGCCACCATGATCATGTGACAAATTTGCATAAAATATAATTTTTCATGCATAGCAACCATTCATAATGGTGCTCTGGAAATTTCAAAACCCTACGATCGTTTTTAATTTTTTTATGAATTCAATTTTTAAAAAGCAGTCATTTTTAAATAAATCCGCAAACACCCTTGGTAATGGGAGATAGAAATGCTCTGGATTGCTGGTCAACAAAGTGTTAATTAATTTCACTGGAACCCCCATTAACATTATCTTTATCAATTTTTCTGTGAGGCATGATTTGTCTTGGGAAAATACTGTGATGTTTTCCCCTTACCTTTCGCCGGTCTGTGTATGGTTGACTCCACTAGTCTGTCTAAAAGATGGACCATGCAAGGCAGTAGGAAGTGAGAGATTATAAATGGCGCCTTTTACCTGCCGAAGAAGCATCACAGAGATAAAGAACAGAGTAGGACAAGCAAAAACTGCATTCTATCAAATGAAGAACATTTTGTGCATCAAGTCCTTGAACGTTAGAAAAAAGAGTTCTTGCATGTTATATAGAACCAATTTTAACATGCGGCTGCGTATCATGGACAATTAGTAAACAGGCAAAAAATTCCTAGATGCCTTGGAGATGTGGTTCTATAGAAGAATACTGAAAATTAATTTATCATCATCACCAAGTGCCATGCTGACAGGCATAACCATTCATGACTCTCCACAGATCTCTGTCTTTGGTTTTCTGGATCAACTCTGCTGATGATATTCCTCAATGCCACCATCTCAATGTATCCAGCATAATTTCTCTTGGTCTGCCTCTGCCTCTCTTCCCCTCGATCTTTCCAGTTGTCACGATGTTCTCCAATGCCTATCTTCTCACCACATGACCAAAGAAAGCTGTTTGCCTCTTTCTTATTGTTGTATATAATGTTCCAGTTTCATTAGCCTCTTTCAGGCAGTCGTTGTTTGTTACTTTGGCAGTCTAAGGAATTCGCAACATTTGTCTCAGGAATAACATTTCTGTTGCTTCCAAGCTCTTCCTAATTTGTTCATTTACATTCCAAGATTCCCAACCATTCAGCAAAACAAGTTCTATATAGCACTTCTGCACTATCTTTCTTACATTCAATGATAGTGACTTATTGAATAAGATCTTCATTTTCTGAAATGCAGCTTTTGCTTGCCCTATTCTGCTCTTAATCTCTGTTGTGCATCTTCCGTCTGATGTTATAAATGTCCCTAGGTATTTAAAACTATCCACTTGGTGAAGAATTTTCCCTTTTATCTCTATTTCACATTTGGGTGTCACCTTTTTCTTTGATAGCACCATTGTTACTGTTTTCTTGATATTCTAGGAGAGTCCTTTCTTTGCACTTTCTGTTACTACAACGGCCAACAAGTGTTGTTGATCTTTTTCTAAATATTATTCCTGGCTTCTCTTTGATCTCTCTCATTTTTACTTCGCTATAGAGTGTAGCTTGTCGTCCCTGGAGGAAAGTGGACTCGACAAGCACACCTTTAATATCCTTCTAATATTGGAAGTATTGAATGACTTTTGTCTACACTCCTCCCTTCTGTCTTTCATACACTATATCCCTCTCTTTCTCTCTCTCTCTCTCTCCTTCATAACATACCCTGACAACAGTTTCCTTCAACAATTAATAACCTGTTTATTGTTGAAAACTATGTCAGTTGTATGTATTGAATGTGTATATGTAGTTGTTAGTGTCTGCTAATGTGAGTGGTGAGCTCACGCCTGTGGATCCTAGTAGCTGTCAGCATGAGACAGTGGCTAACCCCCGGGAAACAGCTGTGACAGGCTGGCTAACCCAGGCGTGGGTAGCCAATTTGGTGTCAAACTAATTGGTGAACTAGGGTATGCCTAACTAGCATGTGAAGACAGGACTCAGCAGACTGCATGGAAGAAATCATTGTAGATTCAACGGATAAGATGGTATTTACCTGAAAGCATTGTGGAACGTAATGAGCGCGGCAAGGCACGTAGAGTGCCCTGGTCATCACTGCACCTGTATTTGTCTCCAGTCATCTTGACTTGTCTTGCCACTGGACTCAGATGGACTCAGGCGAGAGAGTGAGGTCGATGAATTGTGCAACTCTTCCTCAGTTTAGTTTAGCTTAGTTTATGGATCAACATCACGGCACACGGGTGCAACCCATAAGTGCTCCGTTCTCCTCCTAACTCAAACCTGAGTCTGGAGAAACTCAGCTTAGTGCACGAACTCCGTAGCACCGCCAAGGATCCTGAAATACTTTGGGTAGATTTTTAACTTGAAATTTTGCCCGGGCAGCGCCGTTAGGCTACTCTTTTTCGATTTCCAATTGCCAAGGGATTTTTTACGTGCGCAACAATACACACAGGCTTCCGATCTCACTACCCTGAGACCAGGGGAAATTACTGGAAGTCCCGGTGGATTCTTTAAATAAATCCTGGTCCTCACCGGGGCCTGAACCCGGGACCTCCAGCACTCGTACTCCAATTAATTCTTCATCCAACTTCATATATCACTTTCAAGCCCTGTGGTGATGGGTGAGCGGCGAAGCAGCAGGCGTGAGTACGTTGGCAGTCGTAGTCACATCCCTGCACACAGGCGGCTCAGTCCATATAGTCGTCTTCTACTGACCGGAGCAGCAGTGGGATTCGGCAGCCCCCTGAGCGAATTAGTAGCCCTCTATAGAAAAGCACTGCTCATCTCCATAACATGAGGAAGAGGCTAGAAAAGGTGCCCTAAACATTGTCTGCTCCATCATTACCTAACCAGCTAGCCGCGGTTGGCAGATACCCTATACTGCGGTCGACATACAAACAAAGTTAAAATAGGTAAAGCTAAAAGAGCAAACCATATTCCCTTGACAATTGGAACTTGGAATGTACACACCCTACTTGATAGAGAGGGCATGTCTGGCCCTGAGAAACGAACAGCACTGATTGGGAGAGAGCTGGGTAGGTGCAACATCGATATTGTAGCCTTGAGCAGGACATGACTTGCAGAAGAAGGCCAAATCTGTGAAGTAGGTGCCGACACAACATTCTTCTGGAGTGGAAGGAAAAGCGAGGAAAGACGCCAATCCGGTGTGGGATTTGCCATTAAGTCGGTCCTGGTTGGCAAAATTGTTGAATTTCCGAAGGCTATAAATGACAGGTTTATGACCATTAAGTTACCCCTGCTGAAAGGAAAGAAGCATGCAACTATCGTGAGTGTCTAAGCACCAACCATGACCAATGAAGATGACGTCAAAGATAAGTTCTATGATGACCTGCTTAACGTATTAACATCTGCTCCCAAAGGAGACAAACTTATACTCCATGGGGACTTCAATGCCTGAGTAGGTAAGGACACCACCTCTTGGAGTGACATCATTGGGAAGTAGGGAGTCGGAAATTGTAACAGCAATGGACTCCACCTCCTTCATACCTGTGGTGAACACGATCTCCTGATCACCAACACAATTTTTCCGTCTTCCCACGAGAAACAGGACATTGTGGATGCACCCTCGCTCGAAACACTGGCATATCATTAATTATGTCATCGTCAGGAGTGACAGACAAGACGTTCGGGTGACAAAATTCATGCGTGGTGCTGAATGTTGGACAGACCATCATCTCATTATCTCAACAATAAACATACACATCAAACCACCAAGGCGTCCTCAAGGGGTAAAAATGCAGACAAGACTAAATGTCACCCGCCTAAAGAGAAAAAAAATGCAGCTGTCATTTGAAAATATGCTGGAAGACCGCCTCAAGCCCAATGCTGCAGCTAAACAGGATACAGAAACAGAGTGGAGTGCCCTAAAGAACATCCTGGGTCCAGCCCCCCCAAAAGCATAAAGACTGGTTTGATCAAAATCCCGAAGACATCAACCAATTACTGGCTGAGAAACATATTTTCCTCAAGGCATATTTAAATGACCTGAAGTCAACATTAAAAAAATTATGCCTTCAATAACAATCGGAGAGTATTGCAGCAGCAACTTTGGCACATGCAGGACTTCTGGCTGAGCAACAAAGCTGATGAAATTCAGGGCTTTGCTGACAGACATGATTTGAAAAACTTCTACGACTCACTGAAAGCGGTCTACGGTCCTAAATCACTAGGCATAGTTCCCCTCCTCAGTGCAGATGGGGGAACATTGGTCACAGATAAGAAAGAAATCCCTCAATGCTGGGCAGAACATTTCAGCAACATCTTAAATGCAACTTCCTTCTTCGATGATGAAACCATCAACAGCCTTCCTCAAGTTCCCATCAATGATACACTTGATGACCTGCCAACCATAGTGGAAGTAAACAAAACCATCCAGCAACTCTCCAGCGGCAAGGCACCTGGACCGGACTCCATCCTGGCAGAGATATACAAGGCAGGTGGGCCGGTCCTAACAGAGCAACTTCACCAAGTCTTTACAAACATATGGGTGAACGAGACCATGCCACAAGATTTCAAGGACGCGTCAACAGTCCACCTTTACAAACGAAAAGGAAACCATCAATCCTGTGACAACCACCGAGGCATCTCCTTGCTTTCAATTGCAGGGAAGATATTCGCCAGAATTCTTCTCAATCGCCTCACGGCCCTTCTCGATCAAGGTCTTCTTCCCGAGAGCCAGTGTGGCTTCAGAAAAGAACGTGGAACTGTTGACATGATTTTCGCTGCTGCAAGAGAAATGTCAGGAACAGAACTGCGAAATGTTCTCCACTTTCATTGACCTTACCAAGGCTTTTGATACAGTCAGCAGAGAAGGACTGTGGAAGATTATGGCCAAATATGGCTGTCCACGAAAGTTTGTCCAAATAGTGCGACTATTTCATGATGGCATGCAGGCAAGAGTACAGGAAAATGGTGAACTGTCTGAGCACTTTCCTGTCACCAATGGAGTGAAGCAAGGATGTGTCCTGGCACCAACATTGTTCAGCCTCATGTTTTCAGCTATGTTGACAAATGCCTTCGAGAACAATGACATTGGAATAGACATCATCTACCGCATGGATGGAAAGTTATTCAATTTCAGAAGGCTGAAAGCTAAAACCAAAATTGACAGCGACACCGTGAGAGAGCTCCTGTTTGCTGATGATTGCGCTCTATACGCCAACTCAGAGGCGGACATGCAACATAATGTTTCAGCTTTCTCACATGCCTGTGCCAACTTTGGGCTCAATATCAGTTTGGAGAAGACTGTAGTTATGTACCAGCCAGCTCCAGGGAATAATCACAATGTGCCGAATATCAAAGTGAATGGTCATAGTCTAAGTGTTGTGGACAAATTCACCTATCTAGGCAGCACTGTGTTACAAGCTGCCACAATTGATGATGAAGTGAATGCAAGAATCTCCAAGGCCAACGCGGCCTTTGGCAGACTGTACAAGAATGTATGGGACAGAAATGGAATAAGCCTGCAAACAAAGCTGAAAGTCTACAAAGCAGTTGTATTATCCACACTGCTATATGCTTGTGAAACCTGGACTGTTTATCAGTGACACGCTAGAAAATTAAACCACTTCCACACAGTCTGCCTTAGGAAGTTACTGAAGATTAAATGGCAAGACAAGATCCCAGACACTGAAGTCCTAGAAAGAGCGTCTATGCCCAGTATCCACATTCTACTAATGAAGAATCAGATTCGCTGGGCTGGTCACTTGACTCGCATGCCAGATCACAGGCTCCCTAAACAAATTTTTTACGGCGAGTTGCGTTGTGGTAAATGCTCCCAAGGTGGCCAGAGGAAACGCTTTAAAGACACTCTGAAAATCTCACTGAATGCTTTTGGAATTCATCATGCACCTCGGAGACTACAGCCAGAGACCGAAATTCATGGCGTGCATCATTAAGCAAGGGTGCAGTCACTTGTGAGGCAACCAGGACTGCAAGAGCTGTGAAGAAAAGACAGAACAGAAAAACCACTGCTGAAAATCCTCCTCCAGAAACGTCAAGCATTCTTTGTCCACATTGTCAAAGAACATTTCGAGCCAAAATAGGCCTCATCAGCCATCTTAGAACTCACGGCTCTATACTTTCAACCCCACTGGATGAAATGAATGGTCATCATCATTCTTGATGGACAAACAATACAACACAACACATGTTACCAATGCCAAACCTGGACAATGACAGAAAAAGAGAAAAGAAAAATCACAACAGAAATGAGATTCCTGAGAAGAATACTCAATGTATCAAGACGAGATAAGATCAGAAATGAAGAAATGACGACTAAAGTGGGGGTTGTAGCTGCACTAGATTTTATTAGAAAGCAGCAAGTCAAATGGTTTAGCCATGCAAGTAGGTTACCAACTAACAGTATACCACAACAAGCAATGATGTACAGACCAGAAGGAAGCAGAGGAAGAGGCTGACCATGTAAATAATGGACGCAGGGAATAACAGAGTCCAGGGAATATCGATACATGAAGCCCATAAGTGGGCACTCTCCTGCTGTTTATACTTCACCTTGACACCGCAAGGTAGAAGAGGAACGAGATGAGATGAGATGACACATATCATATACTGTAACTTGTTGCACAATGTTAATCTTACTGCAAGACATACGTTATTAACTATTAACCATTTTAGGCCGGCTGGGCCGAGATTTCGGCCATGACATCACGTCACGTCACAAGCGAAAAAGATTATCGGTCGATGTGATCGGCCGCGTTGTAAGGAATGCTTTGATTGGTTTGCTTTTAATAGTACAGACCAATCAAATGCTTCCTTGCAATCCTCAGCCATTCTAGTTTGCAAATGGCTGCAACTTAGTGAACGCATTTCAAACAACCGGGTATTATTTTGTGAGTTTTTAACGCAGTAACCCAGTTTTTAGTGGATTTTTGTTTTTAAAATGGCCAGCTTTGAACCCGAAGACGTGCTAGCATTGACTAGCTATGATAGTAGCGATTTTGACAGTTCAGGACTGTAGTGATAATGAAAGTGCCGATTAAGATTTCGACCTCCTGTCCCTGTGGTTTTAAGAGTATTGGGAATGAAGAGGATCGTGTTTCATGAAGAGGATCGTGTTTCATGAAGAGGATTCATGGAGATGTCCTGACCAAAACACATGCCACCAGATGATAGCCCACCTATTACAAATATCAAAAGGGACTTCATAGTTGTTGTTTGTTTTTAACCATAAGTGTTGAAAATTATTCTAAAGTGGTGTAGGTATTCAATGAGGAAATCTTAGGTGAGTACCATTTTTTTTTTATATTTAGCACAAACTCATACATACTGGTATGACATATTTTATTTTTCACAAAATGCAAATGAAGTCACCAAATTTGCATAAACATGAACAATCATACACGAAATAAACTTTACTATATCCTCTTTAAGAATATATTTACTTTTATATACTTATATAGAGTTCCAATATATATTTTTTTTTAATTTTCAAAATTGTCACTTCAGTCATTTCTGTACCCCAAAAAAATGACTCTGTCTTCTTCAGAGGGAAAGCTAAATTTGGCCCAATGTTCTTCCGTCCTAAAAGAGTTAATAGCATCCTTTAACTTAACTCATGCAAAACTGCACAATGTTCACAATATTGCAACTGCAAGCTATACTAGTATATTAAATATACTGTATTTGAATAGTAAGTCATTGTACAATGCAACTAAATAATATTTAAAATATTAACAATATTCACTGTATATACATTATCAAATATCCTTAACTAACTGTAGACCAAGGCACAAATGCAACTAAGCATGCACATTAAGTAAGGTTCTCTAAGGACTGGGATCGTTACATTCATGCATATAGTATAGTAATAGTTAGTATTATAATAGTTAGTATTATACGAGGGCGAGTCAATAAGTAAGTCACACAGTTCTGTGGGATGGCAGGTAAATGTAGTTGGTGTTTTCTACAGGTGTCATTAGATGACAGCAACATCAAACTTTATATTCCCATTCGTAAGGTGTTGCGCAGTGCATAAACAAAATGACAACTGTACTTATGGAGTGTACAACCAAAGAGCAACATGCTGTTGTGCATTTTTTGTGGGCAAAAGGACTGCCTGCAAAGGACATTCATACGGAAATGCTTCCTGTTTATGCTGACAAATGTTTGTCCCATAAAGCAGTGCATAGCTGGGTAGAAAAATTTTCTCAAGGACACTCTAATATTATTGATAAAATCTGACCTGGTCATTCTGTTGATATTGCAACAGAAGCATCCATGTAGCAGGTGAAGGAGATGATTAGAGGTGACAGGCGAGTAATGATAGACTCTGTAGCATCTGCAATAGGGTGCTCACATGGTTCAGCATACAGCATAATGAGATGATCGATTGAAATTTTCAGGACTGCTGACTAGAGGAGTGTTGCTTCTTTATGACAATGCCAGACCACATACGGCTCTATTAACTCAGGAGAAAATTAACCACCTAAGGTGGAACATCAACCTTACAGCCCCGACTTAGCCCCTAGCGATTTCCCCCTTTTTGGTCCACTGAAGTCTCCTTGGTGGGAGACATTTTGCGAGTGATGCCGAAGTTGAATGTGAAGTGAAAACGTGGTTTAGAAAACAGAGCACGCAGTTCTATGCAGCCAGTTTGGGAGGACTGATAAAACGATGGGATAAGTGCATCAATGTTGGTGGAAATTACGTTGAGACATAAAGGGACAATGTATGTATTATAATAAACTGGTTTCAAGTTGTTATCATATTTTATTTAGTTATTTTTTGTCATTTGTGACTTACTTAATACTTATACTTATGACTTCCCCTCGTATGATAGTGCCAACCCAACCAATGTCATGCGAGGGACAAAATTCACAAAAGAAACACCAACAACCTTCAATGCGCCTGAAGAACTAAAATACATCCGCAAAGAATGCTTCTTTGGCTAAATTGAAGAATAAGATTTTTTTTTTCAAAGCAGTCTCTCACTTATTTACTTTACTTTCGGTTTACTTTCAACTCTCGAACTCGCCAGATCAGAAATAATGGCGGATCTTTAACTTGCAGAATTAAACTGACTGTGTATTATTACTATTATTATTATGCAAATGTCTTTTTTAACTCCGTAATTCTTCCGCTAGCATACAGTTTCTTTACAACACCACAGACAGTAAACACTTCCCCACCTTACACGGCAAAAACAATTCTCCAAAAAAGCGTCTGGAAGGAGTCCTTGGTAGGTGACCGAGTTTCCAGGCTTTTGTTGTTTGAACTCGCAGACTGATGTTCCTAGAGTCACGTGACACAATCATTGCGGGACTCCCCAACAAAACGAGTATTTATAGCTTGAAGGCTGTAAGTATAGTATACCAGTGTGGCTGTGAATCTTGACGGCGTTAGTAATAATTGAATTAATTGTAATAAACAAAAGCGTCTAATGAGGCGCGCCGTCTCTTCTTCACGAACAATTCCCAGAAGATTGTGAAAGTTGCCCAGTACCCATTTCGGTACTTTTGCCTTAATTCACCCCAAACAAACGTCACCAGCTATATTTAGGGTCACCAGCTATATTTAGCACTGACGGTGATCTCCTCTGTGTTTGGGTACAGTGCATGTCAGTGCGTTTCAATTGCCCCACAGTGTTTCTTTGGGCTTTGGCAACCGTTTCTGTGTGAGTGTGTGCGTGTGTGTCTGTCTATCTCATCATGAGTTTTCTGGAACTGGCAGCAGCAGCAGGCAGCAGCTGTCCACGACAAGCCAGAGTAGCGTTGCCTCTTCTGCAGCAGCATCATGGCGTCTGACATTCTGCTAGACACTGTTCTCATAATCATGTCATCATGGTGCTATCGCTGACTGAGCGTCAGGACAGATGGGAGATGCCGACGACGACGACATTCACCATGTATGTCGGCAGGACATCCTCCCGCTGAGACAAGGCGCACATGGCTGCAAGGCCTCGCGTCTCCCGTACAGACAGATCATCATCATTCTTTTCGTATACTGCTGGTCTCAAGAGTTGACAAGCATTTCATTTGGCCAGTTACAGTTGGGGCGCGGGGGATGTCACCGAGAGCAACTATTGCACACCGATAAAATTGCGCACCGAGATACGGCGCAACATAGGGAACCCCTGGATGTGACGTCATACCCTGGGATTCCGTTTGTTTGGGGTGAATTAAGGCAAAAGTACCCCCATTTCATGATGCCACTGCAAAGTATTAGTATTCCATCCATCATGTGCAATGCTGGTAGCGCCGGTAGGCGTGGCCGGTCACGTTCTGCCATCTCACTCGATCACCAGATACCAGACTATTAGTATATTGACACCTTGCCGCTTGACAGACGATAGTTTGTGCTTTAAAAAGGCATAATAACTTTTACCTATGGCGGTAGCGAATGTGACTGATAAGGCCAATTCGCGCTGTAAATGTCCGTTCACAGTGGGTGCATGTGAACACGTAGTCATTTCCACCATCATGCACCATCTTACGTCTCACACGCATGGTGTGTGACTTATCTGCAATAATTTTTTCCTTTGTCTTTATTCCATTTCTGATCTTTGCCCTCCAAGCAACACAGCAGCTTCCAATGTGCATTATCAATGCCTGTATCAATCATGTCCCGCTTACACACAACTTTGTATCGTAGTAGAGGCCGACCCTGGGATCTCTTACCCATCTGTAATTCACCAAAACAAGATGTCCTTAGGTATTCTACCATCATCCATCCTCCTAAGATGTCCTATCCATCTAAGTCTACGAAGACTGAGCATGGAATAAACTATCACACAACCTGATCTTTCCAATACTTCAGTATTTGTGATTTTGTCTTGCCACTTAATACCAAGAATTCTTCGCAGATACCGCATATGAAAGTTGTTTAAACGTTTCTCTTGGTGTGAGTAAGTTGTCCAGGTTTCACTGCCATAAAGAAGAGTACTAAGGACACAGGCTTGATAGACAAGGACTTTTGTTTTGGCAGTAAGCTTCATGTTCTCCAAGATTCTTTTTTGCTAACATGTTCATTGTTGTTGTTGCCTTACCAATCCTGATGTTGATTTCCTGATCTAGGGATAATTTGCTATTTACGTCTAATCCTAGATATGTAAAATGGTCTGCTATCTCCAGTTCGGCGTCGTCAATAAAGATTGATTCTACCCCATGTGCACCTTGTGACATAATCTGTGTCTTCTTTTTGCTAATTGTTAAACCAAATTCAGAACAAGCATTGGAGAATGCAGATAGTAGACATTGCAATTCTTCCTCAGAGTGGGTCGTAACTGCAGCACCATCTGCAAAAAGCAACTCTCTGATCAGTACCCTCCTAATTTTGGTCTTGACCTTCAATCTCTGAGTATTGTAGAGGCCGCCATCTGAGCGTGAGTGAATATATATACCACCATCCTGATCACGAAAGGCATAGGCCTATTTCAGTAGACGTGAAAAGTATATTCCAAAGAGGGTGGGAGCTAGTACACAACCTTGCTTAACTCCACTCTTGATTTCAAACTCTTCAGAAGTTGCACCATCAAACTTGATTATACCCTTCGTGTCTGTGTGGAACGATTCCACAATGGACAGAAGAGTTGGTGGGCAGCCAATCTTCTTTAGTGCCTTGAACAGACCCTCACGACTGGCCGAAACAAATGCCTTTGTGAGGTCGATGGAGGCAATAAACAGTGGTTGATTCTGTTCACGGCATTTTTCTTGCATTTGTCGCAATGAGAATATCATATCATTGGTATACCGGTTATGTCGAAAGCCACACTGTGATTCGGGGTAGACTTGATCTCCTAGGACTTGAAGTCTGCGCAGAACAATTCTGGCAAATACTTTTCCAACAATACACACAAGTGAGATACCCCTATAGTTGTTGCAGTCGCTCCGATAGTAGTATAGTAAATCAGAAAGCCAGTGGTTTTTTGAGGCACACATCGATGTGCGCCTCAAAGGGCGATAACTCCTCGGTTTTTAAGTAGGCGTGGTGTTCAAGTGACCCCTCCAATTATAGGTACATCTAGTATACAACATAAAACAATAAAGAAAACAAACGATTCAAAGAAAGTATATAATAATTTTTAATAAAACATATATAGACAAACAATACATAGTATATTGAACAATTAAATAAGTAGCGGTGTAGTCGATGCATTATCATTTTGTATCTGTAGTTTTATATACAAATATGACAACAAAGTGCGATGTTGTTGATAAGTATACACAGCGGAGTCTTGTGTCTTGAATCCTATATTGGTTCCCCCACCCGCCTCTTGGATAGTGAGGGCATTCAAGAATTTGTCCTTGTCCAAGACATTGTGGCTTTTGCTCAGACCTTTGGTGCTCGTCTTGGGATAGGAACCAAAACAATGGTATGTTTTGCTGCATTAGGAGACCACCCCCTCCCCTTCATACTCTAATTTAAAAAGCCCGGGGGGGGGGGTTCTCTTTTCATAGGCTGTGATGTTTAGACAGTCCTGACAGTTAGTGGTACTAGGGGTAGTTCTATGAACAGGGCAGACTTCAGACGGGAATCATTGATTATAGACTCTATCATATTCTTCTCGTAGGTGTGGTCTAGCCAACTCAGAGAGTGAATCGGTGCTAAAAGCCAAGTAGAGAGAGTCAGTGTCCATCTTGGTAAGTTGGTAGTCTTCTTTAGAGATAAATTTGTCGAAAAAGTCGTAATAGAAAGCTAGCATGCGCAACTTGGCATACTGGTAGACAGGGAATCCAATCTGTAGAGGTAGATCCCAGACAGTTTTCTTCTTTAGCATTTCAACCTCAAAGAGATCGTCTGTAATACCAGTCATACTTTTGAACCTGGGGTTATTGAGTAGTTTGGTAGTGACTTTTCCCTGACAGTAGGAGACATCAGTATGTTTGGCTTTAATTTGTTAGTGTTTTGCCATAAGCGGCATTACCTAACAATTTCATAGTGTCGGCTGTAATAGTCTCAGCAGGATTTTTGTCCTCTTGGTGGCGAGCGTTAGAGACTGTTTCCCCAAATTGCCTAAAACAGCTAAACGGTTGATACTCTATTGTCAGGTAGATGTGGATAACGACCAACCCATGAGCTAGGTACCACTTTAAAAGAGGGGTAGCTAATAAAATCTTCTTCCCGAAATAACTACCGATCAATGTCCGTCGTGGGGTAGTCAGTATTTTATTTTTTATGGCGTATTCTTTCATAAATTCCCCAATATCGTCTCTCGACACTTCCGTGTTCTTGAAAATAGGGAGCATCTCCGAAAAGGACACTTGTAAATCAGCTGGAGTCTCAATATCGCACTCAACCAACCCGAAAAAAGTGTCGGCTTTTACAGCCGCGAGGATCTATTTTTCAGTTAATGAACCCCAAGAATTTCCGGTACAATGGCAACAAAATGAAGCGTTACTTTTCGGAGGGACGCTATTTAGTGTTATCCTTTGGATTTCATGTGATTTCCTATGGATTCCCTGTGAATAGTGTTTTCATGTGGAATTTGTGATGTTATTTTGTGTTCCTTTTATTGGAAGTTTTCAAAAGAAGCCACGGAAGGCAGGTGGTGGATGAAATTTTGAGGGCAGCCGACAGATATTGAGGGTCATGGCCTCGAGCTTCACGACGGCAGGCAGAGGAACTCGTCTTGAGTCAATGGCTGCGGTCTCCGACCAGCAAGGTCACTGCCATAGAGGAAAGCAACGGCAAACTACCTCTTTAAAAGTGTCTAGTATATCATGATTCGCTTAAAGATTGATCATCGCAGGACAAGGACAGAGACGTTAAAATTAGCAACTTGGAACGTTAGGACGTTAACCAACGACGGAACATTAGAGAACATAAAACAAGAAATTGAAAGGGAAAATATTAATATTTTAGGTATGTGCGAAACGAGATGGACAGTAGCAGGCATCAAGATAGAGGAAGATTTCAAGATTATTTATTCTGGAGGTGAAGATCGTCATAGAGGAGTGGCAATTATTTTGGACCGGAAAACAGCAAAATTTGTTCAAGGATATTGGGCCGTGTCGGACAGAGTTCTACTAGTTATATTAAGTGGCAGACCTTTTAGCATAAATATTATTCAAGTATATGCCCCAACAGGAGAATCCAGTGAAGATAGTGTAGAAGAATTTTATAATGACATAGAGTCTGCCATAAAGAAATGTAAAAATTCAGAAATAAACATCATAATAGGAGACTTCAGTGTAAAAGTAGGAAATCAAGGGGATAGATACACAGTAGGAAACTATGGTTTAGGAGAGAAAAATGAAAGAGGATACAGACTTGTAGAGTGGGCAAAAGAACAGGAAATGATTGTAGGAAACACCTGGTTCAAGCAACACCCTAGAAGATTATGGACATGGAGGAGTCCTGATAGCAGGATTAGAAACCAGATTGACTACATTCTGATTAGCAGAAGATTTAGAAACGCATTAACACTAGCTAAAACAGTTCCCAGTGCTGATTGTTATAGTGACCACATATTACTCACAGGAACATTGAGGATAAAGTTGAAGAAAGTCAAGTATATAACAGAAAACACTAAATATGATTTGTGTACATTGAGTAATGACAAGGAAATACAAAACAAATTTGACATAGAAGTACAGAACAGATTTGAAATATTGTCTGATCTAGAGATCCTATTCCAGGATGTGTATGATCAATGGGAAACGTTGAAGAATTCAATCAATGTGGCTGCAGAAACAACTATTCCAAAATTAAAGAAGGTGGGTCGTAAGAAATGGATGACTTAAGAAATTTTACACCTCATGGAAACAAGAAGACTCAACAAAAATAATTCTGTCAAATATGAAGACATTCACAGACAAGTCAGAATATTATGTAAGGAGGCAAAAGAAGCATGGCTTGAGGAAAAGTGCTTAGAAATTGAAAACCAACACAATAGTCAAAATACCAAATTAGTGCACAAAAGAATTCAGGAACTTACTAATAAAAGAACAAGTACATCAACAGGGTGTCTAAAAACTGAAGATGGCAAAATCATAATAGAAAAATACCAGATTCTACATGTATGGACAGATTATGTGAAACACCTTTATGATGATAACAGAGACGAACAGTATGATATTAGATTTAATAATGAAGGACCGCCAATTTTGGAGATGGAGGTTCGAAATATTCTTAAGCATATGAAGGCTGGCAAGGCCCCCGGTGCAGATAATATCACAACAGAAATGAGTAAAGCTTTAGAAGAATTTGGACTAGAGCAAGTCACCAGACTGATGAACACATTATATGATACTGGAGATATACCTCCTGAATTATGTAACTCTGTATTTATTGCAATTCCAAAGAAATCAGGAACCTTGGAATGTGATCAACATAGAACAATTACTATAATGAGTCACATCACAAAGATTTTGCTAAGAATTATCATGCAAAGAGTGAGGAAGAAGATACAACCTGAAATATGGGAAGAACAATGTGGGTTTGTAGAAGGAAAGGGTACAGTAAATGCTGTGTATATGCTGCGAACAGTTATTGAACGTGCGATAGAAGTAAACAAGGATATACATCTTTGCTTTATTGACTATACAAAGGCTTTTGATAGAGTTAGACATGTCAACATGGTAGATATGCTTGCAGATCTACAAATTGATGGGAAAGACATTAGACTTATAAAAAACATATATTGGAAACAACAAGTTGCAATAAGGATTGATAATGAAGTGGGACAGTATAAGCCAATTAAGAGAGGCGTTAGGCAGGGATGTGTGATGTCTCCAGATCTTGTTTCCCTATACAGTGAAAATATTTTCAGAAATGTAGAGGATATAAATGGAATCAGCATTGGAGGACGAAACATCAATAACATTAGATATGCAGATGATACAGTATTAATTGCAGACAATGCGCAGGACCTGCAACAATTAGTAGATGCGGTTGTTGTATACAGTGAGCAACTGGGGTTAGAATTAAATTGTAAAAAGACTCAGGTTATGGTTGTCACTAGGAAGGAAGAAGTGCCACAATGTAATATACAAGTAAATGGAAATATTCTTCAACAAGTGAATCGGTACAATTATCTTGGAACAGTCATAACATCTGATGGGAGATGCCTTAAAGAGATTAGAACAAGAATTGCCATGGCGAAAGTAGCCTTTAGCAAGATGAAAAACAATCTGACCAGTAAAAAGATGTCAATTGAAATGAGAAAAAGAGTGTTGAGGGGATACATAGAGCCTGTTCTTTTGTATGGATGTGAAACTTGGACAATGAGCAGTCAAGCTGGAAAGCATCTGATGGCTGCAGAAATGTGGTTTCTGAGGAAAATGCAAAGAATACCATGGACAGACAGAAAAACCAATGACCAAGTCCTACAGGAGACAAATGAACATCGTAAACTGATTAGATAAATTAGACGTAGACAGTCAAAATTTTTTGGACATGTTATGAGAAGAAATGGATTAGAGAACTTAGTGACAACTGGCAAGATCGAAGGGAACAGACCAAGAGGAAGACCGAGAGGAATATACCTGGATGGCTTGGCCACATGGCATGGACGAGACAGGAACACTGAGCTGATCCACGACACTGGTGATCGAGTGAAATGGCGAGTCATGACCGCCCACGCTTTCCGGCATGGCACATGATTGATTGATTGATTGAACCCCAAGAAAGCTCTGAAGGTGGAAATGTTTCCCGTAAGAAACATTTGATTGCTGTATCTTATCTCCTTAGTCTCTGCCACTCACACTCCCAGATAACCTTAACTGTTACCCCAACAGTTTTCTGCAGATACTCGTGAATGTCACACGTATTCTGGTATAGTTCTACCAATGGTTTCTTATTAACGGGATTAATCGTTTTCCCAGCAGTTAGACGGCAAGCCGGTCGCCCGTGGAATAATCAACCATGGAATTGGTAAGCTGTCTTATTCTTTTTATCCCACCCATCTACTCGAATATGCCGATCGCCGAGTTGCACCTCATGACTATTGAATTGAGTTTTTAAACGTATGTTGTTATTATGTTACACACAGGTTAACCACTCTCGACTCTGACGTGTGTATTTGTGTAATCTGTGTGATCTAAAACCATCCGCTCTGCTTTGATATATGGGGAAGTCTGTTGGCATATCTTTCATCAGAGACCAAAGGTATAAGGCATCCGCATCAAAGCCGTTAATGCTTTTTACCATCTTTTTACCCCGGATACGGGTCTGGTGGGCTTCGTGATAACGATGAAATATAATACTCGGCCCACCCACTACGTTATCTCGTAACAACTTGTGTAACTTCTCCTCCTTCTTTGAACACAAAACAAAAGAAACATCTTTATTCATGGTGTTGAATAGATAATGTAAAGTACTGCCAGGGACGGAGATGGCCTGCTTTCACATATCTATCTTTAACTCGGCATAAAACGCTACTTGTTTTTCCAGTGCTTTTAGAAAGGGAGAAACGTCTTTGATGTTGTACAAAACCAGAAAATCTCTCAAGGTAGTCTTCTTATTGTCGGTCCACGCTTTCTGACAAACGGCGTATTCTGCCTCGGAAATGTTACGGTTTTAAGTTTTGAGAAAAATGCTGCATGTGGTGGTAGGGCTGTCTCTTTTAACTTTCTCAGATCGGTCAGATAGTCGTAAAACAGAAAGCCTTTCATTTCTTCTATGGCAAAAGAGGCCAGATATCGAGAGTAGCTTACCCCCGCGACCAGAAAGTTGGAGACGTCGAGGAATTTTAACCTTTCTGTCGCTATGCACATTAAATTATTATTGCACTTGACAATAAACTTGAAAGGATTAGCCTCTCGATCAATGAAATACTGTATTAAATAAGATTTAATCAGGTTTATGTCATATCTCCTGCTATTCAGCCCAAACAGAGGTAACACCTTCAGAAAGGAGTCGAGCCTTTCACTTAATTTTGGGTGGTCACCTAATTTTGCAAAGATTGACTCGAACATTTTGAGTAATATCTCATAAGACTTAGCAGATATTTCATGGATATAGTCCAACATTTCGTTCACGAGGACCTGTGGATCACCTGTGGTGATGAAACATTTAGGGTTGTCAAACCCAGGGACATTAGAGGCGACCGCACACGAGAGGGGGCGTGTCTGGTAATGAAGGTCGTCGACTTTGAGTCAGCTGGTAAATTTGTATTAGAGAAAAAAGATTCCATGTCGTAGCACGCTCTGAAGGGGAAAATAAAGTTTACAGCCACATCAAATCCATGCTCACAGAGCAATTCCAAGATGGAATCAGTCGGGCGATAAATCCCACTTTTATACGTTTCGATAGTGGCTATGTCTTTACATGTAAGTTCGTGACGTCTCAACTGCCAATACACTTTAAACAACTTGCCACATTTCTCACGGGAAAAACACCAGGCGGCCTTGGTCACATCAACGATATACATGACATGGTTTTCATGAAGAAGGAGATTCAATATATCTGGATGCTCACTACTACTTCTGATTTTCGGAACAAGATGTTCCTCCTCTGTAAATGCAAACACATTTATTTGTATTTTATAACATTCTTCCAGGGCAGGTAAATCAACTAAACTAACACCTGGCAGGGCTTTGATTGATTTCAACCCTTTATAGCGCACCCATTCTTTTAACACTGATCGTGTGTGTTTTCTAATATACCTGACATCTCTTCCTTGTAATTTAAACACAGATATACAATGAAATATACACAGGTTGTCTGTTTTCGGCTTACCATCAGCGTCGTTCTGAAGCGTATTAATAAAATTCTTGCGTGTAATATGGGAGGGGATTGCTTCTAAACAACAGCCGACAGGGAACTCTACCAGTTTATAAACGTAAAAAGTGTAACTGGCTATTGATTCGACGTAGTATTTAGTATCTGGCCGTGTTAGTGTCGCTGAATTGATCAAATCAACAGCGTTTAGCTTGGTCACAAAGGCCTCGAAATAAGACCTATTGTTCACTAAAAGGGTAAAGTAAACAAGGACGAATTATTGGGGCTTGCATGGTAGAACCGTAGGGCTTGTGTCTCTCGATGCCTTAGTATTGTATGGGGACTTGCGATTATTTTTAAGCGGGAGTTTTGAGCGTTAAAAAGGGGGAATAAGCGAGAGCCTCAATCTGCCGTTGTGTGAGTATCTGATCTGTTAAAAAATGTCTATTCACATAGATAGCGCCCGTGTCGTATATGTGATCTAATCGTATCCCAATGATCGTTATACACAGGTCGAACCTCTGTGGGTAATTTCTGTAATGAAAGATATTCACTAGCCGATGCATCACTCAGCATGGTACTAGCTGCTGATGATACGTCACTCCTCGGGGCATATGTTGATGATGGTGATGCGTCACTCGTTGTGGTACAATAGAGGTTGCTGGTTCTGCGTCGTTCGGTAAGGTACTAGATGGTTTGTTATCTGTGGTCGGCAAGACACCTGATGTTGATAGTTGAGTATTATTATTAGGCGACACGTTATCGTCCGTGCCACACGAAAGCCACTAGGTGTTGGTAACTGCTCATCTATGGTCGGCGAGACATGATCACCCGCGCCACCCGACAAGACACGTGGTGTTGATAGCTCCTCCGCGGTACGCTTGATCCCAGCACCAGAGGATGAAGATGATGATGGGTTTATCGTAGTAGTTGGCAGTATTTGAGTGTCTGTAACTGACGACACTCTGTCATTCGATGCTTGTTGTTTGGTTGACTTTGTTCGTTTACTAGTAGATTGTTCGTCTGTAGTCAGTTCTCTCCTTCTCTTGCGGTTTGTGGATTGGACATTATTAGCAGACACGGCGCTAGATGTTGGTTGCGTGGTCGACACGTCACTGAATACTGTTTCATGCTCAGTCTTTACGTGGCGTATCAAATTATCGTACCTCTTATAACTGCTATCGCAAAAATCACAAGTAAAAACATCTCCAGAATGAGTAGTCGCAACATGTCGACGTAGGTCAGCAGGGCGTGTGAAGTTTTATTACAGAGAGTACACGTATGCTTCTGCGTAGCTGACATTCTCGATACACCAAATAGTTTATAAAATGGCCGAAGTATTTGTTTCTGTTATTCAGACATACAACAAAGAAGCAGCTTGTAAGATAACGAAATTACTCGATTTGTTAATTCGTAAACATGCGACGTTGTTTGACTTTGTTGTAGACAATATTTCAACAGAGGAATCATACACTGTCTTTGTGAATATCGCAGATGAAATATTTTCAGATGAATCCATCAATTCCGGTCGGATAATAATTTTAATGTCTTTAGCTAGACATTTTAGTAAGAAACTAGTTGATTCGTTGTACAAGAGTGACGATGATGTCGAGCAAAGTATAACTAGTTTCAGCCATTCAGCCGCTAAATATATATTTCAGAAGACACGACTGTTAAAATCCAAGGAATTAGAAAACATTTTGAATTTATTATCCTCTGAATAAAAAACATCCTGCTTCACTGACGGTGAATCTGAGAAATGACTGTGTTGGAGTGTTGGTTGTATATTTAAAACTACCAAGTTGTCTTACGTCAGTGAGAGAAGTGTCATTTGAATCAGCCAATCAGACGTCGGCTACATAACTAACCAATGCCACATCACCCGACCGACAGTACTTCTGTCACATGTGGGGCGTGCGAACTGTCAAAGGGGTTGTGACTGGCACATAATCTAGACATTTTGCTCGAGTATAGATTCGTATTGACTCACTCAGAAAGAACAACGAACCACGTATTGTCATTGACTATATATTATCTACGATACTGTTTTTTATTGTCTGCCACATTAATTACGCAGCTAGATACTTTGTGTCAAATCGTAATTGCACTTTTCGTACCTTAGTAATTTCTATCTCCGCTAGTCCGCGAGGAGAGATAATTACTTTTAGCTTCGTTATGTAAGTATTCTGTCCTTAGTTGAAACAATTTCGCTTCAACCATAATTGGCTGGCGCTGTGGATGTTCCGAAAAGAGCTTAATTTTCTTCCGTGTCAGAGAACTTCACTCTGAAATTGTCAAATTTCTCTCTCGAAACATAATGACTTAACAAACTTATAAGAATAAATAATTGTTGGAGTCCCGGTGCACGACAATTTCATGTCTTCTTTCAAATTAGTGTCAGACCGTTAACGGGGAAGTTTGCGTGAGTCAGTCGGAACATATCTTTGTTTAACAGATTTCTAACTACCGTTCTTGTACTAACAGAAAAGAATCACTGCTACAACCAAACAGAAAAAACGCAGCCGCAAACATTACTACAAAACATACAAATGTACAAAGACATTATTTAATAATAAAACATACATTAAAACACAAGTTATTTAATATCCAAAACATTGCAACAAGTCAACCCGAAAGTGTCGACACGACCGCCGTCAAAACATTCAAATGTCAACAAGCCTACAACGCAAACATTACAGCTGTCAACAAGCCCGAAAAAGTGACCTGAATAGCGATACAACATGCAAATTTTAGAGGCTAAATACTTGACCCAGATTTTCTTACATTCACAAATGTCAGCTGTTTCTCACAACAACGGATCTGTCCTATTGTAACGGCTTTTCCGTTCAATGCTCAGAACCGCCGATCAACTCAAACACTGCCGCGTTCAATAATACATTCTTAAGTTCTTCTATTTCTCAATGAACAAAACAACCTTAACATTTTCCAAACATTAACGTCGGATGGTGGGAAGTGTGTCCAGATGGTCAAGAGTTGGTAGAGCCTCTATGGCGTTGAGGGCACCATCCGCTAGTTTGGTCTCACTTGAGTAAAGCTCCAAATAGTGCTCTACCCATCTGTCCATCTGCTGTTTCTTATCAGTTATGATTTCTCCAGTCAAGGTTTTCAATGGTGCACTTCTTTTGATCGCTGGACCACAGGCTTTCTTTATTCCTTCTTATGTTTCCCTTATCACTTGCGATTTGAATGGACTCGCATAACTTGATCCAATAATCATTTGCACACCACCTGGCAGCCTTTTGCACATCCTTCCTAGCTTACCTTAGCTCATTCAGAGTGTTATGCGTTGGTCTTTCCTTGTTTCTTAAGAGAGCTATCTTCTTCTTATCAATCAAGGGCTGCAGAGTATCGCTGTTTGCCGCAAACCAGTCCTGCCTCTTATGATCCACAGTGCGTAAACTCATACGGCAGTTTTGTAAAGAGTTTCCTTAAGTTGATCCCTCTTTTCATTTACTGTACAGTTTTCTGGTGCATCAGTGAAAGCGTCTTCAAGTTGCTGTTGAAACTGAAAGCACTTTTCAGGATCGTGAGTGTTAATAATATTAATCCTGGGGCTAGATTTGTATTTAGCTGTGTAGATTTTCTTTAGTCTCAGTCTAACCCTTGTAACAACCAAAGAATGATCCGTATCACAGCCAGCACTGTGGTAACTTCGAGTCAATGATATATGGTTCAGATGTTGTCTCCGTGTGATGATAAAGTCCAGTTGGTGCCAATGGCTGGATCGTGGATGTTTCCATGTGACCTTATGCATCTCTTTTGTTTTAAAAAAGAAGTTGTAATACATAGGTCATTTCTGGTGCAATGCTCCAGCAGCCCTTGCCCATTTTCATTCATGCGACCGATGTTGTATTTTCCAAGGCACACTGGCCATGAACTCGAGTCCTTGCCCACACGAGCATTGAAATCACCGAGCATATAAATGTAGTCAGATTTTGGAACTGCCTTGATTACAGAGTCTAACTCCTCATAGAACGAATCCTTCACAACATCAGAGGAATCGAGTTTCGGTGCATATGCAGTAATAATGGTGGCAAAACCTCAAGAGATTGCCAAGCGCAGGGATTTTTCTTTCATTTCTTCCTACTGGAATTTCAATCATTCCCAGTAGCGAATTCTTCACTGCTTTTTTCTGCCTGCCCTCTACCCTTCCAAAACAAGGTGTAATTGTTTTCCATGAGTGACCCTTCCTCAGTGAGACGAGTCTCCTGCAGACCAGCAATATCAATGTTAAGACGATTGAGTTCGGCATCAATCACAGCCGTTTTTCTCACATCGTCAATATTGGTCAAGTCAGTGGAAAATCCTGGAAGCATGGTTCTCACGTTCCAGGTTGCAAGCCGTAGCTTGAGGTTTCTATTTTTCTTTTTAATTGTACCTGGAGCATTGGTTTTACAGTCTGCGATTCAGATTTTGTCCTAGCCCCAAGCACCCATTGAAGCAGGCAGGCTGTGGCGGATCAGCACCCGATTGGCTGGGGGGCTGCCCAGTGTGAGGCGGGCGGTAGCTGATCAGTAACGCCTGTAGGTGTCTCCCACCGTCAGAGGCAACGCGTGGCGCCGCATGTCTACGCCAATTGACAAGGACTTATAACCCGTAAAAGTTGCCTCTCGATTTGATTCCGAGACCAGTTAAGACCAGGGGTGGAGTTATTGCCTCTCCATAGCACAAAGCCTGAGTAGTATATAGGATGGAAACGATTTGCTTTGTGCCATATTTTGTGGTATGAAATGTGTCATGAAATGTGGTATGGCGCGTGGTATGACGATGCCGCGTGGTATGACGATTCATACCACCCGGCCGAATATTCTTCGTGTTTTTCCTAGATCGATATTTTTTTTGATTGTCTGTGGGTTAAAAAAGAATTTAAATGGCCGGTAGTTGGTGATATTAATCGGAGTATGTGTAACAAAGGAAAAGATCAATTGAACTAGGTGGGTAGGCTCAGTAAAGATGAGGGCGATAAAGGTGGCGACCTTGTTCCTAATTGTTTCACAAGCTGTGACCAGCGGTAGAACCCTTCCTTGTCTTCACATTTGTATGGTAACACCGTCGCATTGGAGATGCGCGTGATAAAGCTGTCAGCCATGGTAAAGAAATAATTATTTTCCCGTTTGTATAGATGTACAGAACCTAGTTGGTACCCTAGGCCCCCTCATATGGAGGTGATAGGTTCGAAGCTCGATGCTTTATCGTTGGTACGTGTATGGGGGTGCGAAGTTGGTCATAGGGAGGGAGGTGTGGTGGGATATTGTCAATGGGTAACTGGGGTATCTAATGGGTCTAGTTGGTACCATATACCCTCTCATTTGGAGGTGACAGGTTCGAATCCTACCGTGTGATGGAGTAGTGTGGCAGTGGGCGAGTGTGTAACGGAGCTAAGTGGTATCCTTGGCGGTTCGAATCACGCCCCTGGTCGCTAACTATTACCAACATAGGTCCACGCGGGTTGAATCCCGCCTTCTCCCCAGAAACCTCAGTTCCACATCCAGCAGATTCAGCGTGACTGCTCATTGTCTTCACATTCATACAAAAGTACAGGGTCTATGTAGCACCGCAACATTCTTTTTCTCGTTTCAATTGCCATATTTTTACGGGTCGTTATGTTTTTCATCTTGCTAAAGATTATCTTTGCCGCGGCGATTCTTGTGCTAAGCTCTTCAAGGCATCTCCCATCAGTTGTTATGAATGTTCCGAGATACTTGTATCTATTCACTTGTTTCAGAATATTCCCATTTACATGTATATTACATCGTGGTATTTCGTTCTTCCTAGTGACAATGATAAGCCGTGTCGTTTTATAATTTAATTCTAACCCTAGTTCACTGTGTGCAACAACCGCCTCTACTAAATATTGCAGATCGTGCGCAGTGTCTGTTGATTACATAAATTATATGAAGGCAGTTGACAATTTAAATTAGATGAAGTTATTTTATTCATCCTCATCATCATCATCTTCCACTTCTGCCGTCAAGCGTCGTGGGGAGGAATAATTTGCGTTCCAGCGCCCGGTGGGCGGCACTTGATAGTGTCACTCCATGTGGTTGTAGAATGTCTCTGATGTCGTCAATCCATTTTCTTCTTAGACGTCCTCGTGGTCTCGTCGCAGATGATCTTTGATGTAAGGCCAGTGATTGTAGTTGCTGATGTTGCATTCTAACGACATGGTCAAACCACTTGATCTTCTGTCTTTCAATAAATGTGGCACAAGGTGTTCATCCCACTGTCTGTCTGATAATAGCATTTCTTACTCGGTCTCGGATTGTTAAGTTGGCAGCTCTCCTCAGGTATCTCATTTCGCAGGTGTTGATTTTGCGAAGATGTAATTTGGATAAAGTCCAGGTTTGAGATTGGTAGCATAGGGTTGGCGTGAATAGTTATTTTATTACAGAAATTAAATGAAGACATTTGATTAGAAATATTTAATAAAGCTACGAAAAAAACAGAGATCTGCCGGTGTGAGAAAAGCATATGAGTATGCTAATGTCAGTTCCTGTGAGTATATTTAGCAGAATTATTCTGAACAGTAGGCCTATATGAATATTTAGCTTTAAGGTGAAATCAATACTGCTGTACCGATCGGAAACACGAAGAACGACTCAAACAATTACTAATAAACAACAAACATTCATTTAATGGTTACACAGCTATCTGATTCCCTTGCCGAAGCCTGACAAAGACCACACAAAAATTCAGGGATATCGAATTATAACCATGCAGAATACAATAGGCAAGCTGCTGGAGAAGGTAATTGCCAGGAAAATATCAGGCCAACTAGAGAGGCAAGGTGTTTTCCCACCCACCCTGGGTGGGTACCGTCCAAAAAGAGAAACCTGGACCAATGCAGCAGTCTTTGCCCAGGATGTCTATGAAGGTTTCCACTCAGGCACTGAAACCGTTGCTGCAGCGATTGATCTTGAGGACGCATACAACAGAGTACCACTGGATTTTTTAATGTTTCAGCTTCTCGAACTAAACGTAAGTCCATTCCTCCTTAGTTGGATCGCTGCAGCCCTCTTCCAACGGAAAGTAGTTTTTAGATGTGGCAGTTGGACTTCGGAACCAACAACAATATATCCTGGCCTACCACAGGGATCACCATTATCTCCGGTACTGTTCAACGCCTACACAGTGAGAATCACCAGTGAGCAGATCACTGGACCTGGCAGGACATTGTCATATGCCGATGATGTTTTAGTGTATCGTCAGGGTAAGGATAGAGAGGAGGTTGCTGTGGAACTACAAACCGAACTCAATCGCATAAGTACTTGGTGTGATGAAGCTGGGGCAATGGTCAACCCAACAAAGGCAACAGTGACTTGGTTCTCGTTGAATAATCATATTGTCAACACTCCAACACCAACTGTAATGCTGTGTTCAGAGACGGTGGAAAGAACGCAGGCAATGAATTACCTGGGGATACGGTTTGATCGAAGCCTTGCTTATAATGTGCACATAGACCAGGTGATAATAAAGGCCAAGCGGGGTTTGGCAGCAATGCGGGTGATGGTGGCAGCAAACTGTGAGCAGCGCCATCTATGTCTTCTGTACGAGGGGCTGGTCATGTCTGTTTTGGAGTATGCAATGGCAATCCTGACTCTCAGCCATAAGCAGATAGAAAGGATGGAAAGGATACAGAATGAAGCTATGCGCATTATTCTTGGATGTACAAGAGATACAGCATGCATGGCGATGCGCTACCTTCTTGATTTTACAACCATTTAAGAGAGAATACAAGGTTGCAGGGCACGCGCCTACCTCAGAATTAACGCAAACACACAACATCCACTGCATAGTGAAATTAGGAAGGTGAAGGGCAGCAGGTTAAAAAGAGGACGGTCGTGGATGGGTCAAGCCGAAGACATTCTTCAACAGGTGTGTTCACTTGAGGACTTAGAACCTGGCGAGGAGTGGGTGCAAGTGCCAACAGACTTCTGCACATCCTTTTCAGTTTGCATCCAACTAGATAGAAAATGCAGACAAGAAAATCCGGCTGCTGTTGAGGCTGAAGTACAAGCGTTGATTTTCGAGAATTCGCTAGACGGTGACGCGGTCATCTACACAGATGGGTCGGTCGTCCGACATGTGAGAAGCTCATGGGCCTTTACAGCTCGGGCCGGAGGGAGAATTGTGAAGGAGGACTCTGGTGCTTTCACTGAAACCACAAGTAGCCTGACCATGGAAGTCATGGCAGTAAGTAAAGCAATAACATGGCTCGAGACACAGACATTCACTAGGGCTTGTTTCCTCAGCGACTCAATGAACATGATCAAGAGGATAGAGGAGGGATCGATCCGAAGAGAATGGTTGCTGCCTCTGGAGCGGTCTCGACTGGCAAAGATTAGTTTCATCTTCGTGCCAGGGCATGCGGGAGTACAAGGAAATGAGCGGGCTGACAAGCTCGCAGGTGAGGCTACTGTGGAGGGCGGACGCGCCATGGACCAGGCCGACATCCTGAATGCTCTACGAGAAGTAAGACTTTTGCGAGAACCAAGTGATGACTGTGAATCTACAACAATGGCCAGACTGCGAGAGCAGCAAATTAAAAGAGGGGTGGCCAAACAAGAACACTACGCAGGAAGCTAAAGAAGATTTATAAACCAACACAGAACTGGCGTCGTTAGCCGCTACACGTTGCGGGATTTGCTGAGGAGGGGATCCGAGCACTTATGGGCTTGAATGGTTCGATGTGCAATGAGGATGATCTGTCGACTAACTAACTAACTAACTAAACATTCATTAACTGGTGCTCATGTAGTTCATCCTTGGCGTTCATGTCTCATTCAACAATTAGTATAAGGCCTGAAGTCACATTTGTGGCTTCAAAATATGTTTTCATATCATATGTAAATATGAAGATATATTCAACGTGATTTATAAGGACAAAATTCGGCATGTCACACGTTACAAAAGACAGATGTCGCTCAAACTTAAACATTAAGAGTGGAAAAAAGTATGTTGTATATACGGTTTTTCATTTGTTTCTAGTGGGACTTGGTAATTCGTTGTTCTATCTGGTCCTGATATGTATATTTTCACCACATCTTCACTGATGTTTTTCATCTTGTCTGCTCATTGCTCCCGCTTCACAGTCATACAAAAGTACAGGTTCTATGAAAGACAGAGACACTTTGCGGATATTATTAACCAAAATGACAAATGAGAGGTCGGTTAATATGTAAGTATTTGTAAATAAATATACACATGGCTGGCTGGTATATAATGATAACAAAGGTAGCTAGTTTTAGAAAACGAAATAGATGTGCTACCATAATAATATTCACACAGAATCGGTGTTACAGATTTCGCCTACTCCTCACCAAAATCAGACAGCGAAGAAGGGTAATGGCATTTTTGCAGTTGCGAAGTGCCGTATTAGAAGCCCAAATATTAACCTCAAGGTGCGGGTTAATCCAAATCTTGTGAGTGTCTTCATTCTGATCTGGAGTTGTTTACCGTGCCCTCCACGCAAACAGAGGTGGAATAGTGACTATGTGTAGCTTAACTGTGGTGGTACCATCTTGAGATATTAATCAGATACTTGGTACCCAGTGAAGATGACAGATAACCGATGCGGGATAGGTCGCGTGGCCCTCAACAAAACCAACAATGAAACGAAATGTTGCGTCTCCGCAAAGCATTATTTTAGAAACCAAAGATTACAATCGATCTGAGAGGGTAATAATAGACAGTCTAATCCTACCAGAAAGAGGTGTCTTATACACTGTGTACCAACGATAGACAGCTGGCCAAAAAAAGAACAATACGGGTCTAGAGGGTACCATAGATCATATGGAGGTAACAGCTTCAATTCCGACGGGGTTGTGTGGCGGAAATATTGGTTGTGTTAATTAGCTGTGATGGAGCTTACATCTCCGATCAACAGGTTTTGAGAGGCCTAAATAGGCAGTAGTTTAAAGAATTCAAGTACATTATTACAAGTTAAATTACATAATAGCGTAAATACAGTGATATGTATAATAATCGCGTTCCCTTGTTGGTTTTAAGTGTTGACGGTGCATATGGGTGTCATGTGATGAGCGGGTGTTACATGTTGATGGGCAAGTCAAGAAATATCTCAACCAAACTTATAAATATATCGACCAAATAGGAACATGTGTTAACCAAAGATGAAAACTATGGGTCAAGTAAAGAAAAAATTTCAAAGAAGCTTATAAAAAATAGGAAACAATGATAATCAAACTAATTTTAAAAAATGGTGGTCAAAGACAGAAATATCTCATCCGAACTTATAACAAGTAAGAAAATATACTAGTAAAATCAAGAAATGTGTCGACCGAAGTAATACAATAGGCAGAACGATGGACAAACTTATAAATATTTCATTCAAACTTATAAAGACTTTGATAAAATGTTATCCAAATAAAATAACAGGCTGACCAAACTTATAATTAGCTCATCCAACCTATAAATAGTAGGAAAATTTGTTAGCCAAATAGGCAAAATATTGGTCAGATACACAAATATCTCAATAAAACTTATAAAAAGTAGGAGAAAAGGCTAGTCAAACTAATAAAAATGGTGGCCAAATACATAAATATCTCAAACAAACTTATAAAAAGTAGGAAAATTGTAAGTCAAATGTAAAAAATATGGGGCAAATAGAAAATCATATTAACCAAATAGGAAAAATATCGCTCAAACTTATAAATAGAGCGTCCAAACTTATAAAAAGTAGGAAAATGTGTTAGCCGAATGGTGAAAATATTGCTCAAATTAAGAAACATGTCGACCGAAGTAGGAAAATACGTGATTCAATGCATAAAAACGTTGGGTAAATACAGAAAGATGTCGACCAATCTGATAAAAATCTCCGTCAAAATTATGAAATGTAGGAACATTTGTTAACCAAAAGGGGAAAATGTCGACCAAATACAGAAATATCTCCACCAAACTTATGAAAAGTAGGAACATTTGTTAACCAAATGGGAAAAATAAATATTGGCCATGTAAAGAAATAGCGCATCCAAATTGATAAAATATAGGAAACTTTATTAGCCAAAGGTGAAAACTATTGACCAAGTAAATAAATTGCTTGTCCAACCCCATAAAAGGTAAGAAAATTTCTTACCCAAATGTGAAAAAGATCGGCCAAACTTATAAATGTCTCATCCAAACTTATAAAAAGTAGGAAAACAATATTAGCCAAATCAACTAAAAGGCTGACCAAACTTATAAATATATCATCCAAACTGACCAAAGTAATAAAAATATTGGGTAAATATAGAAATATGTCAACCAAACTTTTACAAATTTCCGGTAAATTTATGAAAAATAGGAAATTTTGTTAACTAAATGTGAAAAAATATCGACCAAACTTATAAAAAGCTCTGCCAAACTTATGAAAAGTAGGAAACTTTGTTAACCCAAACGAAGAAAATTATTAACCAAAGATAGAAAAATATCGACCTAAATAGGAAAATTTGTTATCCAAATGGGAAAAATATTGGCCAAGTAAACACATATTTCAAACCAAACTTATAAATATGTCATCCAAATTTACAAAAAATTGGAAAATTTGTCGACCAAGTAAGAAAATATATTACCAAAACTGGAAAAGATGCTAATCAAAGTGAGAAAAATACCAACCAAACTAGGAAATATGTATGGTAAAGTAAGAAAACAGTTGGCCAAAGTAATAAATACGCTAGCCAAATTAAGAAATATTAACCAAAAGGAGAAAAAATTATAGCAAACTAAGAAATTTGCTTTCACAACTTGTCGAATTGCCCTACCAACTACCCCATTTGCTTTCACAACTTGTCAAATTGACCAATTAACCTCACAAATTCCCCACTGACTCTCACAATTTTACAACTTGCCATTACAACGTGTCGACTCCCTCTCACAATTTACCAAAAAGGGTTTACTATAGGTATTATATATCCACAATCACGTTGAATATATCTTCATATTTACATATGATATGAAAACATATTTTGAAGCCGCAAATGTGACTTCAGGCCTTATACTAATTGTTGAATGAGACATGAACGCCAAGGATGAACTACATGAGCACCAGTTAATGAATGTTTGTTGTTTATTAGTAGTTGTTTGAGTCGTTCTTCGTGTTTCCGATCGGTACAGCAGTATTGATTTCACCGTAAAGCTAAATATTCATATAGGCCTACTGTTAAGAATAATTCTGCTAAATATATTCACAGGAACTGACATTAGCATACTTATATGCTTTTCTCACACCGGCAGATCTCTGTTTTTTCGTAGCTTTATTAAAAATATTTCTAATCAAATGTCTTCATTTAATTTCTGTAATAAAATAACTATTCACGCCAACCCTATGCTACCAATCTCAAACCTGGACTTTATCCAAATTACATCTTCGCAAAATCAACACCTGCGAAATGAGATACCTGAGGAGAGCTGCCAACTTAACAATCCGAGGCCGAGTAAGAAATGCTATTATCAGACAGACAGTGGGATCAACACCTTGTGCCACATTTATTGAAAGACAGAAGATCAAGTGGTTTGACCATGTCGTTAGAATGCAACATCAGCAACTACCATCACTGGCCTTACATCAAAGATCATCTGCGACGAGACCACGAGGACGTCTAAGAAGAAAATGGATTGACGACATCAGAGACATTCTACAACCACATGGAGTGACACTATCCAGTGCCGCCCACCGGGCGCTGGAACGCAAATTATTCCTCCCCACGACGCTTGACGGCAGAAGTGGAAGATGATGATGATGAGGATGAATAAAATAACTTCATCTAATTTAAATTGTCAACTGCCTTCATATAATTTATGTAATCAACAGACACTGCACACGATCTGCAATATTTAGTAGAGGCGGTTGTTGCACATAGTGAACTAGGGTTAGAATTAAATTATAAAACGACACGGCTTATCATTGTCACTAGGAAGAACGAAATACCACGATGTAATATACATGTAAATGGGAATATTCTGAAACAAGTGAATAGATACAAGTATCTCGGAACATTCCTAACAACTGATGGGAGATGCCTTGAAGCGCTTAGCACAAGAATCGCCGCGGCGAAGATAATCTTTAGCAAGATGAAAAACATAACGACCCGTAAAAATATGGCAATTGAAACGAGAAAAAGAATGTTGCGGTGCTACATAGATCCTGTACTTTTGTATGAATGTGAAGACAAATAGCAGTCACGCTGAATCTGCTGAATGTGGAACTGAGGTTTCTGAGGAGAAGGCAAAGCGACACATCGGGATTCAAACTATGTTGGTAATAGTTAGCGACCAGGGGCGTGATTCGAACCGCCAAGGATACCACTTAGCTCCGTTACACACTCGCCCACTGCCACACTACTCCACCACACGGTAGGATTCGAACCTGTCACCTCCAAATGAGAGGGTATATTGTACCAACTAGACCCATTAGATACCCCAGTTACCCATTGACAATATCCCACCACACTTCCCCCACCCCCTATGATCAACTTCGCACCCCCATACACTTACCAACGATAAAGCATCGAGCTTCGAACCTATCACCTCCATATGAGGGGGCCTAGGGTACCAACTAGGTTCTGTACGTCTATACAAAAGGGAAAATAATTATTTCTTTACCATGGCTGACAGTTTTATCACGCGCATCTCCAATGCGACGGTGTTACCATACAAATGTGAAGACAAGGAAGGGTTCTACCGCTGGTCACAGCTTGTGAAACAATTAGGAACAAGGTCGCCACCTTTATCGCCCTCATCTTTACTGAGCCTACCCACCTAGTTCAATTGATCTTTTCCTTTGTTACACATACTCCGATTAATATCACCAACTACCTTGCATAATTTACCGGCCATTTAAATTCTTTTTTAACTCACAGACAATCAAAAAATTATCGATCTAGGAAAAACACGAAGAATATTCGGCCGGGTGGTATGAATCGTCATACCACGCGGCATCGTCATACCACGCGCCATACCACATTTCATGACACATTTCATACCACAAAATATGGCACAAAGCGAATCGTTTCCATCCTATATACTACTAGCCTGGGCTAAAATATAGAGATCATGTGTTGCCCATGCAGCATGATCCCTCTCTTGGCCTGCTATTATAGCTAAGAGAAATGTGAAATATCTCGCATTTTTAGATAATTTCAATGGTTTTGAGCTATGTTAAATATCTCGCATTTTCGGGAAAATTCATAGATTTTAGCTATTTCAAATATCCCACTATTTGACACTCAAGGTTACTGAGTTTGTTTTTTTTTTGTCCGACGCTAGGTGTTGATAAAATTTAATATGAGACTTTAACTTCTTATATGTATGTTATGTGGTCTTCGGCGTCTTCGAGAAGCTCGCAACGCTATCAGGCTTATGCTCATAACTACTTTCAGTCCAGTTTGACAAAGTTCTGTGTTATTCTGTAGTTTCGTTCTATTATCGCCACTGAGTCTGGAGAGATTTTACAATCGACGTTAAAATACATATCTATATATATAAGACAATATGTGTGTGTGTGTGTGTGTGTGTGTGTGTGTGGGTGTGTGTGTGTGTGTGTGTGTGTGTGTGTGTGTGTGTGTGTGTGTGTGTGTCCTTTATGCGTTCCCGAACGGTTCATCCGATTGAGATGAAATTTTGTACAGATGTTCTTCTCACTCCCGCAGATCCATCTGACATAATTAGTTTTAAAATATTTTTGTACGTAATAAAACAACATTAAAAGGAAAGACGTCTAATTAAAATATTGCAAGGGGACTTAACAACAACAGTTATATCAAGGGACATTACTTTCAGTAGCATTGCTATATTATGTAATTTCAATAATTGTTGTATTTTTCTTAAAGTTTTATAAAATGTTTAAAGGAGTTATCTACAGTCATATGCGTTATAAACAAAGTGATAAAAACTTTAAGGCATCTTCAATGCTTTCATTAAAATAATAGATCTATTTTAGATACATGAAAATTTTATAACTCATTATTTTATTTAGACTGTTTTATTCTTCTATTACAACACTGAAAACGTAATTTTTTTTGGAGAGAAGGTTAGCTGCAGTCAACCCAGCATTTATTGGGTGTTCGTAATATCTTGGTAAGTTTACGTTCAATAGTTTAAGGTTGCCCTATTTAGTTATTGGAACGAAGATAGTTCTCTTCCAATAGAAGGGAATATGTGTGTGTGTGTGTGTGTGTGTGTGTGTGTGTGTGTGTGTGTGTGTGTGTGTGTGTGTGTGTGTGTGTGTGTGTGTGTGTGTGTGTGTGTGTGTGTGTGTGTGTGTGTGTGTGTGTGTGTGTGTGTGTGTGTGTGTGTGTGTGTGTGTGTGTGTGTGTGTGTGTGTGTGTGTGTGTGTGTGTGTGTGTGTGTGTGTGTGTGTGTGTGTGTGTGTGTGTGTGTGTGTGTGTGTGTGTGTGTGTGTGTGTGTGTGTGTGTGTGTGTGTGTGTGTGTGTGTGTGTGTGTGTGTGTGTGTGTGTGTGTGTGTGTGTGTGTGTGTGTGTGTGTGTGTGTGTGTGTGTGTGTGTGTGTGTGTGTGTGTGTGTGTGTGTGTGTGTGTGTGTGTGTGTGTGTGTGTGTGTGTGTGTGTGTGTGTGTGTGTGTGTGTGTGTGTGTGTGTGTGTGTGTGTGTGTGTGTGTGTGTGTGTGTGTGTGTGTGTGTGTGTGTGTGTGTGTGTGTGTGTGTGTGTGTGTGTGTGTGTGTGTGTGTGTGTGTGTGTGTGTGTGTGTGTGTGTGTGTGTGTGTGTGTGTGTGTGTGTGTGTGTGTGTGTGTGTGTGTGTGTGTGTGTGTGTGTGTGTGTGTGTGTGTGTGTGTGTGTGTGTGTGTGTGTGTGTGTGTGTGTGTGTGTGTGTGTGTGTGTGTGTGTGTGTGTGTGTGTGTGTGTGTGTGTGTGTGTGTGTGTGTGTGTGTGTGTGTGTGTGTGTGTGTGTGTGTGTGTGTGTGTGTGTGTGTGTGTGTGTGTGTGTGTGTGTGTGTGTGTGTGTGTGTGTGTGTGTGTGTGTGTGTGTGTGTGTGTGTGTGTGTGTGTGTGTGTGTGTGTGTGTGTGTGTGTGTGTGTGTGTGTGTGTGTGTGTGTGTGTGTGTGTGTGTGTGTGTGTGTGTGTGTGTGTGTGTGTGTGTGTGTGTGTGTGTGTGTGTGTGTGTGTGTGTGTGTGTGTGTGTGTGTGTGTGTGTGTGTGTGTGTGTGTGTGTGTGTGTGTGTGTGTGTGTGTGTGTGTGTGTGTGTGTGTGTGTGTGTGTGTGTGTGTGTGTGTGTGTGTGTGTGTGTGTGTGTGTGTGTGTGTGTGTGTGTGTGTGTGTGTGTGTGTGTGTGTGTGTGTGTGTGTGTGTGTGTGTGTGTGTGTGTGTGTGTGTGTGTGTGTGTGTGTGTGTGTGTGTGTGTGTGTGTGTGTGTGTGTGTGTGTGTGTGTGTGTGTGTGTGTGTGTGTGTGTGTGTGTGTGTGTGTGTGTGTGTGTGTGTGTGTGTGTGTGTGTGTGTGTGTGTGTGTGTGTGTGTGTGTGTGTGTGTGTGTGTGTGTGTGTGTGTGTGTGTGTGTGTGTGTGTGTGTGTGTGTGTGTGTGTGTGTGTGTGTGTGTGTGTGTGTGTGTGTGTGTGTGTGTGTGTGTGTGTGTGTGTGTGTGTGTGTGTGTGTGTGTGTGTGTGTGTGTGTGTGTGTGTGTGTGTGTGTGTGTGTGTGTGTGTGTGTGTGTGTGTGTGTGTGTGTGTGTGTGTGTGTGTGTGTGTGTGTGTGTGTGTGTGTGTGTGTGTGTGTGTGTGTGTGTGTGTGTGTGTGTGTGTGTGTGTGTGTGTGTGTGTGTGTGTGTGTGTGTGTGTGTGTGTGTCCTTCCTGTATGCGTTCCCGAACGGTCCATCCCATTGAGATGAAATTTTGTACAGATGTTCTCACTCCCCGCGGATCCAACTGAAATAGTTAGTTAGTTTAAAATCAGCAATTTTTCCTCAAGCACGTAAGAAAAAGGCATTACGAGCTTTAGAAACAGACGACCAACGGGAACGGGAAAAGGGAGCAGGGGCCAAACGTGTACTCTGTGTGCTTAGAGAAATGCCTTTGAATGTATAATGACTACTTATATGAATTAAATGAGACGCTCCCCGCCAGGAGCTGGGCGAAGCCGGGCCGGGTCGTCTAGTTTATCATATTTATAATAAGATTTCAAACTACTTTAACCAAGTATCCTGTCTACCATGTCGATTCTATAGGTAAGTAAAACCTGAAACGTTTTATTTATGTAATTTAAATTAATTAATTAGTATTAATTAGTATTACCCGTGGTGTTTTTTTTTTTAAAGTTAAAAACGAAGACCTACCATGGCGTCAACGAGTAAAGACGTTGGACTAAAGAAGAGAGGAATCACAGAATAATTAAGAAGTTTTCAAGGCAGGTGGACTATAAATTAAAATAAAGCCCATATGCTTGATATGCAACGAATCTGTTTCTGTTTTGAAAGAGTATAACATCAAACGTCACTACGTGACTAAACATGCAAGTAAGTTTGATAAGTACAAAGAGCAATTTCGACAAGACCAAGTAGATTACTTTAAAACAACGAAAATTTCTGCACAACAAAAGATATTTACTAGAGCGGTTTCAGCGTCAATATGCGATGTAAAAGGTAGTTATGCAGTAGCCATGATACTAGCAAAAAAATCGAAGCCATTTTCAGATGGTGAAATGGTTAAGGAATGTTTGGAGAGCGCCGTTGAAATTCTGTATCCAGAAAAGAAGAAGAACGTCTCAAAAATTAGTCTGTCTCGTCAGAATATTACTAAGCGTGTGGACGACATTGGAAAACATATTGAAGATAATTTGAAAAGTCAAGCATCCAAGTTTATATTTTATGCTCTATCATTGGATGGAAGCACAGACATGGCAGATACTGCCCAACTGGCAATTTTTATCTGGAGTCCATAAAAAAAAAAACACAGAAGAATTAGCTGCAGTGTATCCACTTAAGAGGAGCGGCTGGCCGAGTGGCTAGAACGCCGGACTATCATTCGGGAGACCCGGGTTCGAATCCTCGGTAAGGTGTGGGATTTTTTTCTGTCGCGGGCAAAAAGAAAATCCTAACCTGCACAGTTCGCGGCGACTGCACTAGCCAGGCGGCCTTAATTCCTCAGGCTCAAAGACCCCTCTGCCATACACCGAAAGGTACTATATTGGCAGTAAATGACAGTTTTTTTTAAAATGACAGTATCCACTTAAGGACACTACTAAGTCACGAGATTTGTTAGAGGCAGTTACATCGACATTGAATCGCTTTTCGTTACAACTTAACAACTTATCGGGCTTAACAACGGATGGTACTTCAGCAATGGTTTAGTTAAATTGATTGAAAATGAGGCATCCAAAGTCGGTAATACTTCAATGCTAAATTTTCATTGCACTATTCATCAGGAAAATTATGTTCGAAGTCCCTTGTGGTCGTCAAAATAAATAGTGATCTTCATTAAGTCGAACGGGTTGATTGAATCACCGTCAGTTCCAAGAATTTCTAAAGTCTTACATTTTATGCAGAACTAAGATGGCTGACCAGTGCCAAATTGTTGAAAAGAGTGTTTGAGTTGCAGCAAGAAATACAATCATTCTTTGCAAGCAAGTCAAAAAGTATCCCAGAGTTTGAAGACAAAGAGTGGGTTTGCGACTTTGCATCTGATCGATATAACTAGCCACCTAAATGACATTAATACTCGTCTACATTGTAACATGATATCGTACAGGAGGCGGCGGATAAATATGCTTCTTTGATATATGACTTAAACATCGAATTTGGAAACCGATTTCAGGATTTAAAACAACCTCATGTGCTTTTTTGTGCATTTGCAACGCCACTCGCGGTAAATGTGAATTTATTACTAGGAAAATAACAAATGGAGCATTGTGAAATGTGTTGTCATACACAATTAATGGAGAAATTCCATCAAGTTGGTTTGGAAGAGTTCTATAAAACGTATTTGGACATGTGGTTTGGCGTCGCAGACAGCAGAGCACATACTCCAGGATTGCCCAAACTACAACATATCCAGGCGAACCTTCTGGCCTAGAGAGACAACAGTGGAAGATAAACTCTATGGACCGCTGAATGAACTAAAAAAGACTGTTAGATTCATACAAGAGACAGCATTGCAGTTATAAACATAATTTAGGCGAACGAAAGAAGAAGAAGAAGTATTTGGACAAGGATAAATATCCTGCATTTTACAAACATGCGCTGTCGATGATTTTGCTATTTGGAAATACTTATGCGTCTGAACAGCTTTTTAGTCGCATAAAGCAAATAAAACCACAAGTGAAAACATGAATTACCTATGTTCATTTGGATAAATGTTTGCGTGTAGCGACAACATCAGTGGAGATCAATTTTGATGCACTTAGTTCTGCAAAACAAAGTCAGATGTCTCACTTTTAAATATTTTTAAATTGTTTAATAAATATGTTTGATTCTCAGTTATGTTTTATTTCTTTCAAAAAACAAAACAAAAAACAAATAAAATAATATATATATATATATATATATATATATATATATATATATATATATATATATATATATATATATATATATATATATTGTTTACATTAAACCAGGCAAGCGTTTGACCACAATCTCACTTACTGGGAAGGGACGGTGTGGTCGAAGCTGTAGCGCGCGTGCTTTAATTTTTAAAAAAATTAAAAAGAAAAAAATTAGGTGCGTGGCCCAGCAGGAAATATTATTTCTGAAATGTGGCCCTCCTGCTGAAAAGGTTGGCCACACCTGATGTAAAGCATTCTCTGCTCTACTCCGGTAGCTGCAATCACCCTCAGTGTACTAAGTTCCTTAGCAGCCTTCACCACCAAAGCCTCCACGTGATGCTCCGTTTTCAGATGTGATTCCCAGGTACATTAATTTTCTCTCTGTACTAAGAGGATATCCATTCAATGTAAAACATAAGACATCTGGGTTCACAATAGTTAGTTAGTTAGTTAGTCGACAGATCATCCTCATTGCACATCGAACCACTCAGTCCATAAGTGCTCGGATCCCCTCTTTAGCAAATCCCGCAGCATGTAGCGGCTCACGACACCAGTTCTGTGTTGGTTTATCAGTCTTCTTTGGATTCCTGCGTAGTGTTCTTGTTTGGCCACCCCTCTTTTAATTTGCTGTTCTCTCAGTATGGACATGGTTGTAGATTCACAGTCATCACTAGGTTCTCGCAAGTCTTACTTCTCGTAGAGCATTCAGAATGTCAGCCTGGTCCATGGCGCGTCTGCCTCCACAGGAACGTTAAACCTGCGAGCCTGTCAGCCCGCTCATTCCCTTGTACTCCCGCATGCCCTGGCACGAAGATAAAACTAATCTTTGCCAGCCTAGACCACTCCAGAGACAGCAACCATTCTCTTCGGATCACCCCCCCCCCCCCTCTCTATCCTCTTGATCATGTTCATTGA
This sequence comes from Cepaea hortensis, assembly GCA_963921405.1. Taxonomy (NCBI): domain Eukaryota; kingdom Metazoa; phylum Mollusca; class Gastropoda; order Stylommatophora; family Helicidae; genus Cepaea; species Cepaea hortensis. Next base: position 52,071,079 of record OY992888.1, read on the forward strand.
GTCGCTAAGGAAACAAGCCCTAGTGAATGTCTGTGTCTCGAGCCATGTTATTGATTTACTTACTGCCATGACTTCCATGGTCAGGCTACTTGTGGTTTCAGTGAAAGCACCAGAGTCCTCCTTCACAATCCTCCCTCCGGCCCGAGCTGTAAAGGCCCATGAGTTTCTCACATGTCGGACGACCGACCCATCTGTGTAGATGACAGCGTCACCGTCTAGCGAATTCTCGAAAATCAACGCTTGTACTTCAGCCTCAACAGCAGCCGGATTTTGTCTGCATTTTCTATCTAGTTGGATGCAAACTGAAAAGGATGTGCAGAAGTCTGTTGGCAATTGCACCCACTCCTCGCCAGGTTCTAAGTCCTCAAGTGAACACACCTGTTGAAGAATGTCTTCGGTTTGACCCATCCACGACCGTCCTCTTTTTAACCTGCTGCCCTTCACATTCCTAATTTCACTATGCAGTGGATGTTGTGTGTTTGCGTTAATTCTGAGGTAGGCGCGTGCCCTGCAAACTTGTATTCTCTCTTCAATGGTTGGAAAATCAAGAAGGTAGCGCATCGCCCTGCATGCTGTATCTCTTGTACATCCAAGAATAATGCGCATAGCTTCATTCTGTATCCTTTCCATCCTTTCTATCTGCTTATGGCTGAGAGTCAGAATTGCCATTGCATACTCCAAAACAGACATGACCAGCCCCTCGTACAGAAGACATAGATGGCGCTGCTCACAGTTTGCTGCCGCCATCACCCGCATCGCTGCCAAACCTCGCTTGGCCTTTGTTATCACCTGGTCTATGTGCACATTATAAGCAAGGCTTCGATCAAACCGTATCCCCAGGTAATTCATTGCCTGCGTTCTTTCCACCGTCTCTGAACACAGATTTATAGTTGTTGTTGGAGTGTTGACAATATGATTATTCAACAGGAACCAAGTCACTGTTGCCTTTGCTGGGTTGACCATTGCCCCAGCCTTAACACACCAAGTACTTATGCGATTCAGTTCGGTTTGTAGTTCCACAGCAACCTGATCTCTATCCTTACCCTGGCAATACACTAAAACATCGTCCCCATATGACAATGTCCTGCCAGGTCAAGTGATCTGCTCACTGGTGATTCTCACAGTGTAGGCGTTGAACAGTACCGGAGATAATGGTGATCCCGGTGGTAGGTCAGGATATATTGTTGTTGGTTCCGACGTCCAACTGCCACATCTAAAAACTGCTTTCCTTTGGAAAAGGGCTGCAGCGATCCAACTAAGGAGGATTTTGACTTATTTTGTGTTCAAGAAGCTGAAGCATTAAAACATCCAATGGTACTCTGTTGTACGCGTCCTCAAGATCAATCGCTGCAGCAAAGGTTTCAATGCCTGAGTAGAAACCTTCATAGACATCATGGGCAAAAACTGCCGCATTGGTCCAGGTTTCTCTTTTTGGACGGTACCCACCCAGGGTAGGTGGGAAAACACCTAGCCTCTCTAGCTGGCTTGATATTTTCCTGGCAATTAACTTCTCCAGCAGCTTGCCTATTGTATTCTGCATGGTTATAACTCGATATCCCTGAATCTTTGTCTGGTCCTTGCCAGGCTTCGGCAAGGGAATCAGATAGTTGTGTAACTACTCCTCCTTGATGCTAGCACTCCCTATACTGTTGTTGTACATGTCTGCTAGTTCCTTAAGCTCGTTGTCGGTACACCTATTGATGTCGTTGTATCTTATGCCATCTGACCCTGGAGCGCTATTTTATTATCGTCGAAGCACAGCCTTGATTTCTTTCACTGTCACTGTGTTTTCATCCGAAGTGTTCTGTGCCTTGCTCATGTCTGACGTGACCTCCTTGGCACGATTTTGGCCTCTCATGTCTGTCTGGTTGCGCTGCTCTAGATAGCGTTCAAAGGGGGCTTTGCCCTTGTCCTCGTCAGTCCTCTGCCAGATGAGGTCAGCACCTTGGAAGTCAGAAATGCTATGTTCATTGGTGTTGCTGCCTTACCAATCCTGATGTTGATTTCCTGATCTAGGGATAATTTGCTATTTACCTCTAATCCTAGATATGTAAAATTGTCTACTATCTCCAGTTCGGCGTCGTCAATAAAGATTGATGGTGCTCCATGTGCACCTTGTGACATAATCTGTGTCTGCATTTTGTTAATTGTTAAACCAAATTCAGAACAAGCATTGGAAAATGCAGATAGTAGATGTTTTAATTCTTCATCAGAGTGGGTCGAAATTGCAGCATCATCCGCAAAAAGCAACTCTCTGATTAGTACCCTCCTAATTGTGGTCTTGACCTTCAATCTCTGAGCATTATAGAGGCCTCTATCTGAGCGTGAGTGAATGTATATACGGGCATCCTGATCATTACACAACCTTGCTTAACTCAACTCTTGATTTCACACTCTTCTGAAGTTGCACCAGCAAACTTGATTATACCCTTCATGTTTAGATTTGTCTATGGATCAACATCACGGCACACGGGTGTAACTCATAAGTGCTCCTTTCTCCTCCTAACTCAAACCTGAGTCTGGCAGCTCAGTGGGCGAACTCCGTAGCACCGGCGAGGATCCTGAAATACTTTGGGTAGATTTTTAACTGGAAATTTTGCCCGGGCAGCGCCATTAGGCTACTCTTTTTCGATTTTCAACTGCCAAGGGATATTTTACGTGCGCAACAATATACACGGGCGCCCGATCTCACTACCCAGAGACCAGGAGAAATTATATTACTAGAAGTCCACGTGAAAAAAATCCCGGTCCTCACCAGGGCTTGAACCCGGGACCTTCAGCACTCGAGGCGGGCACCGTACCTCGAGACCACACAGCCCACGCGATATATATGTATATACCCTTCCCTTTGTGGAACAATTCCACAATGAACAGAAGAGTTGATGGGCAGCCAATCTTCTTTAGTGCCTTGAACAGACCCTCACGACTGAAGTCCACGTGAAAAAAATCCCGGTCCTCACCGGGGCTTGAACCCGGGACCTCCAGCACTCGAGGCGGACACTGTACCTCGAGAGCACACAGCCCACGCGATTTATATATATATATATATATATATATATATATATATATATATATATATATATATATATATATATATATATATTGTCTTTTCAGAGCTGTCATGCACCCGGCAATGGTATGGCGGTTTCAAGTCTTAGTTCAAGCTCTAAGGTAAGGTAATAAAAATATATCACTTCTTTTCTTGTCTTCATTAATAGTATTACGCGTTTCTCCGTGCCGTTATCTGTGCTGTGTGCAGCTCGACTCATGAATATTAATGTACTGCAATCGATCGATACTAGGCGTAAAACAAGGATGAAGGTTTGTTTGTTTATTTCTCGTTCTAACAGTAATTCTTAGAATCCTGATGTAATTAGGGATTTATAGAAGTCTTTAAGTACAGGCTGTGATAATCGGCAGTTATAGTAGCAATTTGATTTAAGCATTGGCATTCTTGTGTCAAAAGGCAATATAATTAGTTTGATATCAGTTAATGATAGTCGCCAGTGCTATTATATAGCGACAGCCATTCTTTGATGTAGTAGACGGACTGTCTGGATGTAAGTCGGCAGGATCTTTTGTTGTGGGGACAAGAATTCTCTAGATTACAAAACAGTAAGACTTTTTGAAGTACCGGAGACAAATTCCCAGATGAAAGGGACAACCAGCCAGTTGTTGACATTAAGTCGGAAACGGAGAGAGACAAATAGCTTCTAGACTGTCTAGTGTCTGGACAGTTTTATGACGTCACTCAGACCCAGTATTAAAACCACTGGGATAAACAACTTTGGGGAAGTCGACCATATGTTGTGAAACAACTAAGACGTGTGTGTTATTCCGAGTTTGATTCTGGAGAGGGATTACATTGTCTTCTGTCGATTTACATTGGCGGACATGTTGCCTTTGTGTGATTTAGTAGTCCCAATTTTCAAACCGGAATAAATATATGGTAATTAATGAAATAAACCTGCATTGGATTATTCTTGGGAATCGAGTGTAGTAATGTGCGTTGATATAACGTATTATAAGAGCGTCGGCAACAGTAGCCTATCGCGTAGCTTAAAGTAGCTGGTGTGAGATATCATTTAACTCAGTGAGTTAAGGACAATGTAGTGGGATAATATTTAGAGAGATAGAGGATGGTTGGGGGGGATGGGGGAATTGTCAAATGGTAGGATCTTCCAGTAGGGCATATACTGGGTTTCTGCCCTTTTCCTCTAGTCTTTCCTTGTCTTACCATGACTCAGACCGATGTGATAAGCTCCTCGGCCTTATGACAGAGGTTGGTTCTCTGTTATATATCTGAGTGCTGCCGTCGGCCTACACTCACCTAATAAAGGTCGGAATCGGGTTGCTCTCACCAGGTGTGTTCTCTCTTCAACAGATTCCACTAGGTTTACCAAGAAGCTAGAAGAAAAGTCATGGCTCGAATATAGAAGGCAGAGTTTACTAAGAGGCTTTTGCACTGGGCCCATAACCCAGAGGGTCTGCAGGAACCTGGCCTCAGCTGAGCAGAAAACGATGGTTATTTAAGTGTGTTTCCTGAGTGATAGTTTACATCACAGTAAAATCAAGACACTGACAATAACACCTGTACCAGGAACACTAGTAGATATAAATACCGGGAAAATTAACAAGGTGTGTTACAATTGGGGAATTCCTATGAACAGTTAAATACTAACATTGAGTTTTCCAAAGTGACAGTAACAGTATTTTTAGGATTCTCTGATCACAGAACTTTTATGAACGGAGTAGTTATACTGTGTTTGTTAGATTGATGATCAATATTGGACTGTTTCCACTATTGATGACCAAGCATCCGGATTGTCCAAGAGCTATCGGAGGAAGTCGACACTTTGCCTGAGAGACACATCATTCTGGTGAGGTCTTCTGTCCATCATATATGGTGCTGTTGTGTGGCCAGTACAGTGATGAAACAGACTTTGCTCCTGATCTATTCGGTCTGACTCTACATACACACTAGATTATACGACAGACATTCTACACATACACGTTGCACATACATGACACTTTTCTCTATTAAACTTATTTGTTGTTTTTGTTAGAGCCAGTGTTGTGTAGTGTGTTTTCAGGAGCAAAGTCTTGGTTCAGTAGTAAGAGAGAGAGAGAGAGAGAGAGAGAGAGAGAGAGAGAGAGAGAGAGAGAGAGAGAGAGAGAGGGGCGATCCTGGGACTGACGGGGTGTTGTGGACAGAAAGCTGGGAGATCCTCAAGACATTGATATGTGGTTAAAAGAATGTCGGTGTTGATTCCCCTCACCCCAGGGACGACACATAGAAATAATACGACACTACCAGACCAGCGTAACCACTCACACTTTGCCCACCGCTGATTATCGGGGTAAGGGAACTGGGGTGGACTTACCCCGTCTACATGGGGTGTGATTTCATGTATAATACAAATAATACTCTTTGTCTTTCAGGAAGAAGGGGTTAACGAGGAGTTTCTCTTGGATCTGGGACAATGATCCCAGAAGAGAAACTGGTGATGATGATGGTGGTGGTGATGATGATGATGATGATGATGATGATGATGATGATGATGATGATGATGATGATGATGATGAGGAATTGTCTGGACGGGCAATTCTCTACGAGAGAAACCTATACACTTATATAAGATTTAGATGCTATGGTAATGAGTGTACACTAGGTAGAGTGAAGAGGGAGTGCGGGAGGTACCAGGATCAGGTGACAGGGGTACGGAATGACAAGACCATTACTTTCTGAAACCGTGCCTCCCAGACTAGCAATTCTCGTTGCTGCCTGACAACAAAAGCGCACTCATGCCTGAACGTCTTTTATGATGTAGATGATCCTGTAACCCGTAATAAAAGGTTACTAGTATTACTGAGGGCAGGTGCTCCTAATGTGTGCTATGTATGTCAGTGTTGCAGGGTTTGTCTTCTAAGTTGGATTGAAGATGCTTACACTGAAATGAGAGAATTTGGCACTATGCTCACTCCAGTTGGTCAACGCACTAGGAGCAAGCCAACGCTATTTCCCCCTGTAAGAGCACCCCTGATGGTGATGTATCAATACGTACCTGCTATGTCAATCTGAGGTACTTTGTAAGATCAAGGTGAGAGACTCAGTCACTACGAGCATGACCGTCTTAATGGCACGTCAAATGCTTTGCCAGACCCATGTAGGGTCTACCAAACAGATTATCGTCATGTGGGACTATACTATAGTAATCTACGAGGTGACCTACACTCTCAGCCACCAGACCCAATTGGGGTCCAACCAGGGATACCATTAGTCCCTAAGAACATTGCTTCATATCAAGGCGAGAGGAGATGGAGTCTAACATACCTTCTCCGACCCCGCACTGATCAGTCAGACACTTTTGACTCTAGCTGAGCTACTACGCTCCAACGGGTGTGCTTCGCTCAAAGATCTTTATAGGGGGACGCCTAATGACATAGGCTATCCCCAGTCAGACTGTATATTGAGACTGATCTTCGTGTTAGCTACGTCACTGGGTGACACTTCGTCAACGAACTGTGGTGGAATTAACATCCTGTAATAGGTACTCAAGATAGTGATTCCCAGTCGGTGATCACCGTGGACAATTGATGAGACGGAATGCTTTCTCAACCATCAAGTCAACACTCGCTTGGGGGAGCCAGGTGAACTAACCGACAAGACCCGACGTACCCACAATACGGAAGCTCACCTGCCTCATGATGACATCTGGATCATCACTGACTCTTCTATAATCTGTTGTCTAACTGTACATAGACTTACTCTCTATTATACTTCTGATCTGGACGATATTGTAAATACACTTCATGTGTTGTTACTATGCCTTTACTGGAGTTTATGTGTGTCTTCTGGGCTGAGCCCCCTAAAAGGTATTAATCCTTAGATTGGGAAGTGATAGACAGGTGGAGTACCGAGTCCATAGGGGTTCTGTAGATGAACTATCTTTGTGTTGTGGTCAGTGCAGCTTGGGAAGGTCGAAGTGTACACCTGCCTGTCAAAGCCCCAGGGGTCTCGGTACAGTTGGTTAGCAGGTTGATTGTGAATCCTCTTGAAGGCTAAAAAATTCTTCAATCTATCGGTGTGAGGCTAGTGCAGAAACTAATCTCAACTCGGTACCGAAGTACCATTCCCAATGAGAATATGTTGCACAGCTCTCCTTCCGTTCTTCAAGCTTATGAATCAGCAGGGTGTGCAAGACTGGTACTAACATTTCACATCTACGTAGATACATATCGTAAAGCCATCTTGCGATACAAAATAGCACACATTGACTGACTGATATTAGGCCAAGGCTGTTAAGTTTTGAGCCATTTCCTTGGCAACAGACTCCAGCCCATTGCCCAGTTACATTTGTCTTTGAGTAGAAGGCTGTATAAAAATAAAGATAACACAATTTAGTGAAACTTTATAGAAGAAAGAAAGGCTGGCATTTGTAAGTAACAAACTACCGCAAGAAATATAATTCAGTGAACTCTAACAAAACAACTTGATGATTTGGACTTCGCCGATTGAAAATAGAATTCAGTGAACTCTAACAAAACAGCTTGATGATTTGGACTTCGCCGATGACATTGCACTCCCATCACACACGTGTAGATGCAGAATAAACTAATCACAATTGATGAAGTCACAGCAATTCATAAAGGAAAGACAAAGATAATGACATTAAATCTTTTTCTTCCGTATTTCCCCAGTTATCTCTTGATAACTCGAAATATCTTATTTTATTTCGGTATTTAGGTTCCATCCATCATTTGCCAAGGCAAATATGCGTGGGCGGTCATGATTCACGATATCACTCGATCATCAGAGTCGTTTGTTTGTGCCCTTTCCCTCTACAAACCCGCACTGTTCAGAGTCGTGGATCAGCTCAGCTGTATTGTCTTGACCATACCACGTGGCCAACTATCCAGGTATTTACGTTTCCATCTTCCCCTTGTTCTCCCCCCGTCGATCTTGCCAGCTGTCACCAAGTTTTCCAATCCATTTCTTCTCATAACATGAACAAACAATTTTGACTGTCTACGTCAGTGTTTCCCAACCTTTTTTGTACCATGCCCCACGTAAGCCTTTCTAAAATTCATATTGCCCCCCCCCCCCCCCTCAACATATACATTATTTTTAATATTCAAAAATTGAAATGTTCACTAAAGAAACTTGAATGATAGGTTTTAGGAAGAAATAACTAGGTAATTATTGAGCAAACACAGTAAGTAAATTTTCAAAACATATAATGGAGAACTGAAATTCAAGTACAAAATAATTTTAATGAAAGATTTTTCTATATTATTTTAATTATTAGTAATTATTTATTATTTAAATTTAGTGAGATCCTTGCGCTTGACGCTTGCTGCAAAGAGATCTTATATCAGGTTCCAATTTAGTTAACTCCAGTCTCAAGTCTCCCCGTTTTGTTATACCCAGCCGATTTCTTCCATTTTCGAATTGCCCCCCTTAACAGTCAAATTGCCCCCCTGTGGGGCGTGGGCCCCACGTTGGGAAACACTGGTCTACGTATAATTTTTCTAATCAGTTTACGAGTTTCATTTGTTTCTTGTAGGACTTGTTCATTGGTTTTTCTGTCTGTATTTTTTTTGCATTTTCCTCAGAAACGACATCTCCAAAGCCATCAGATGCATTTCAGCCTGTTTGCTCATTGCCCACGATTCACAACCACACAAAAGAATAGGTTCTTCGTAGCAACTCAACACTATTTTTCTCGTTGTAATTGACATCTGTTTATTGGTCAGTATGTTTTTCATCTTGCAAAAGGCCACCTTCGCCATGGCAATTCATGTTCTAATCTCTTCAAGGCATCTCCTATCAGATGTTATGATTGTTCCGAGATAATTGTACCGATTCACTTGTTTATTACATTGTGGTCTTTCTTTCGTCATTGTGACACGACCATAATCTGTGTCTTCTTACAATTCAATTCTAACCCTAGTTGTTTCACTGTGTGCAACAATCGCATCTATTAAATGTTGCAAATCCTTGGTCACTTGAATCGCAACGAAAGTTTGGAGAGAACAATAATGGAGTGGTATATGCCTGGAAAGAGAGGAAGAAGCAGGCCAAACAGAAGATGGGTGCAGGTTGTGGCGGATGATCTCTAGATGGGTGTATCGGACGCGGGACATCTTGCATATGATCGAGAGGTTTCTCGGAAGGTTGTTATGGTAGCGAGGTTCTGCAAAGGACATGCTACTGAATGAATGAATGAAATCCTGCTCATTGTCTGCAATCAATACTGTATCATTTGCATATCTAATATTATTGATGGTCCCCCCCCCCCCCCCCAATAATAATTACTTTCGCTTCATGTATATTTCTGAAAATATGTTCACTGTATATGGAAAAAAGATCTCGAGACATTACGTATTCCTGTGACGGCAATTTGTTGTTTCCAACAGATGTTTTTCCAAGACTAAGGTCTTTTCAATCAATGTGTAGATCTGCAAGCATCTCTATCATGTTGACATGTCTTACTCTATCTAAAGCCTGTGTGTTGTCAATAAATCAAGGATATAGATCTTTATTTACTTCTATAGAACTTTGAATTACTGTTCTCAGCATATACACAGCATTTACTGTACCCTTGCCTTCTACAAATCCACATTGTTTTTATCTTATTTCAGGTTGTATTTTCTTCTGACCTCTTTGCATGATAATTCTTAGCAAATGCTTTGTGATCTGACTCATTATACAAATTGCTCAATGCTGATCATATTCCAAGGCACCGGATTTCTTTGGGATTGCAATAAATACAGAATTACATAATTCACGAAGTATGTCTCCAGTATCATATATTGTATTCATTGTATTTATTGTATATTGTATTCATATATTGTATATTATATTGTAGTCTGATATTGTAGTCTTATATATTGTACAAATGAACATACATGTTCTTTACTTTTATGTTCCATATTCTTCTAAAGCATTAACCATTTCTGTTGTGATGTTGTCTGAACCGCGGGTCTTGTAAGTTTTCATATGGTTAAGAACATTCTGAACATCCATTTTCAAAATCGATAGTCCTTCATTATTATATCGAATATTATATTGCTCTTCTCTGTTATCATCATAAATGTTTTTCACATAATCTGACCATACATGTAAAATCTGACCTTTTTCTAGTACGACTTTTCCATCTTTTGTTTTTAGGCCTCCTGCTGATGTACGTGTTCTTTTATTAGTAAGCTCCCGAATTCTTCTTTGTATTCATTTGGTATTTTTACCGTTGTGGTGTTTTTCAATTTCTATGCAATTTTTCTCATGACATACTTCTTTTACGTAATGTTCTGACTTTTCTGTGGATTTCTTCATATTTGGCAGTATTATTTTTGTTGTGTCTTCTTGTTTACATTAGTTGTAGAATTTCTTCAGTCATCCATTTCTTACGACCCACTTTCTTTAATTTTGGAATTGTTGTTTCTGCAGCCAAATCGATTGAATTCTACGTTTCCCATTAATCGTCCACATCTTGAAATAAGATCTCTAGATCAGACAGTGTATCAAATCTGTTCTTTACTTTTATGTTAAAATGTATTGTATTACCTTGTCATTTTCAATGTACATAGATCATATTTTGTGTTTTCTGTTGTATACCTGACTTTCTTTAACTTTACCCTCAGTGTTCTTGTAGTCAATCTGTGATCGCTGTAACAATCAGCATTTGGAACTGTTTTTGCGATTGTTAACGCATTTCTACACATTTCTGCCAATCAGAATGTAATCAATCTGGTTTTTATCCTGCTATCAGGACTCCCCCATGTCCATAATCTTCTAGGACAGGGGTGGCCAACATGTGGCCTTCGGACTACATGCGGCCCGCCGTGAGTCATGTTGTGGCCCGCGTAGCTAGATCAAATGAACATACATGTTACTTGCTTGCTTGCTTGCCTTCGCTGGCTGTGAACTCCATCGTGGAGTCCTTTAAGTCCGATGGTGATATCTTATTGTCCAACATCAGTGTTATGTCATACCGAACTGAAGTTTGCATGAGTATCCGTTGTCACATGTCTGGCTTATTGGTGTGCAGATTGGTGGTTCCTCGCCGTGCAGGCAGATACTCTTCGACTTCGACGGAAACATACATGTTAACCTTATTGTACATATCACCAAAAGAACATTACACCATGAGTCATTCGTATCATATATTTTTACATTATAGCTACGAGAAATTTGAAATATCTCGCATTTTTGGAAAAATTCATTGGTTTTGAGCTATTTTAAATATCGCGCATTTTCGAGAAAATTCATAAATTGTAGCATTTCTGGTCGATATAACTAGCTAACTAAATGACGTTAATACTCGTCTACAAGGGAAAGGGGGGGGGGGGGGGGTACGGGGTGTCAGGCATTGGTAGCACCTTTGGTAAGGGTGACTCTCATGTCCTTTCAGGACCCATCCCCCACTGGTCCAAGCCTGACACCCAGCTCGTGCCTGTGGCTCCTAGTAGCTGTCAGCATGCGACAGCGGCCACCCCCCGGGCAACAGCTGTGAGAGGCTGGCTAAACCAGGCATGGGTATCCGATTTGGTGTCAAACCAAGAGGTAAACTAGGGTATGCCTACCCAGCATGTGAAGACAGGATTCGGCAGACTGCGCGGAAGAAATCATTCCTGATTCAACGGACAAGACGGCGTTTACCTGCAAAGCGTTGTGGAACGTAATGAGCACGGCAAGGCACGTAGAGCGCCCTGGTCATCCACTGCACCTGTATTCGTCTCCAGTCGTCTCAACTTGTCTTGCCACTGGACACAGATGGACTCAGGCGAGAGAGTGAGGTCGACGAATTGCGCAACTCTTCCTCACTTTAATCCAAGTCATCGCGCAAGTCATTCTTCATCCAACGTCACATATCACCTTCAAGCCCTGTGGCGATGGGCGAGCGGCAAAGCGGCAGGCGTGGGTACGCTGGCAGCCGTAGTCGCAGACCTGCACACAGGCGGCTCAGGCCATATGGTCGTCTTCTACTGACCGGAGCAGCAGTGGGATTCGGCAGCCCCCTGAGCGACTGAGCAGCCCTCTATAGGAACACACTGCTCACCTCCATAGCACGAGGAAGGGGCTAGAAAAGGTGCCCTAAACATTGTCTGCTTCATCACTACCTAATCAGCTAGCCGCGGTTGGTGGGTACCCTAACTGCGGTCGACATACAAAGAAATATAAAACAAGCAAAGCTAAAAGAGTAAACCATATTCCCTTAACAATTGGAACTTGGAATGTACGCACCCTACTTGACAGAGACGGCGCGTCGGGTCCAGAGAGACGAACAGCACTGATTGGGAGAGAGCTGGGCAGGTACAACATCGACATTGCAGCCTTGAGCGAGACACGAATTGCAGAAGAAGGCCAAATCTGTGAAATAGGTGCCGGCTACACATTTTTCTGGAGTGGAAGGAAAAGCGAGGAAAGACGCCAATCCGGTGTGGGATTTGCCATTAAGTCGGCCCTGGTCGGCAAATTAGCTGGATTTCCAAAGGCTATAAACGACAGGCTCATGACCATGAAGTTGCCTCTGCTGAATGGAAGGAAGCACGCAACCATTGTGAGTGTCTACGCACCAACTATGACCAAAGAAGATGATGTCAAGAACACGTTCTATGAGGACCTTCACAATGTATTAACATCTGTTCCCAAAGGAGACAAACTTATACTCCTTGGGGATTTCAATGCCAGAGTAGGCACGGACACCACCTCTTGGAGTGGCATTATTGGAAAGCATGGAGTCGGAAATTGTAACAGCAATGGACTCCGCCTCCTTCAGACATGTGCCGAACATGATCTCCTGATTACGAACACAATTTTCCGTCTCCCCATGAGAAATAGGACATCGTGGATGCACCCTCGCTCGAAACACTGGCACCTCATTGACTATGTCATCGTCAGGAGGAGTGACAGACAAGACGTTCGAGTGACAAAATCCATGTGTGGTGCCGAATGTTGGACAGACCATCGTCTCATTGTCTCGAAAATGAACATCCACATCAGGCCACCACGGCGTCCTCAAGGGGCGAAAATGCAAACAAAGCTAAATGTCACCCGCCTAAACAGCAAGAAAATGCAGCAGTCGTTTGAAAATATGCTGGAAGACCGCCTCAAGCCCAATGCTGAAGCTAAACAGGATACAGAAACAGAATGGAGAGCCCTAAAGGACATAATTTACAACACTGCTATGGAAATCCTGGGTCCAGCCCCCCGAAAGCATAAAGACTCGTTTGATGAAAATTCCGAAGACATCAACCAATAGCTGGCCGAGAAACATCTTCTCCTCAAGGCACATTTGAATGACCCAAAGTCAACATCAAAAAAAGATGCTTTCAATAACATTCAGAGAGTAGTGCAGCAGAAACTTCGGCACATGCGGGACTCATGGCTGAGCAGCAAAGCTGATGAAATTCAGGGCTTTGCTGACAGGCATGATATGAAACACTTCTACAACTCACTGAAAGCGGTCTATGGTCCTTCATCACCAGGCATAGTTCCCCTCCTCAGTGCAGATGGGGGAACATTGGTCACCGATAAGAAAGAAATCCTTCAACGCTGGGCAGAGCATTTCAGCAAAATCTTAAATGCAACTTCCTTCTTCGATGATGAAACCATCAACTGCCTTCCTCAACTTCCCACCAATGAGACACTTGATGACCTGCCAACCATAGTGGAAGTAAACAAAGCCATCCAGCAACTCTCCAGCGGCAAGGCACCTGGTCCTGACTCCATCCCAGCAGAGATATACAAGGCAGGTGGGCCGGTCCTAACAGAGCAGCTTCACCAAGTCTTCACAAACATATGGATGAACGAGACCATGCCACAAGATTTTAAGGACGCGTCAATAGTCCACCTTTACAAGCGAAAAGGAAACCGCCAATCCTGTGACAACCACCGAGGCATCTCCTTGCTTTCAATTGCAGGGAAGATACTCGCCAGAATTCTTCTCAATCGCCTCACAGCCCATCTCGATCAAGGTCTTCTTCCTGAGAGTCAATGTGGCTTCAGAAAAGAACGTGGAACTGTTGACATGATTTTCGCTGCAAGGCAGCTGCAAGAGAAATGTCAGGAACAGAACTGCGAAATGTTCTCCACTTTCATTGACCTTACCAAGGCTTTTGATACAGTCAGCAGAGAAGGACTGTGGAAGATTATGGCAAAATATGGCTGTCCACGAAAGTTTGTCCAAATAGTGCGGCTATTTCATGACGGCATGCAGGCAAGAGTACAGGAAAATGGTGAACTGTCTGAACCCTTTCCTGTCACCAATGGAGTGAAGCAAGATGTGTCCTGGCACCAACACTGTTCAGCCTCATGTTTTCAGCCATGTTGATGAATGCCTTCGAGAACGACGACATTGGAATAGACATCAACTACCGTATGGATGGAAAGTTATTCAATCTCAGAAGGCTGAAAGCTAAAACCAAAATTAACAGCGGCACCGTCAGAGAGCTCCTGTTTGCTGATGATTGCGCTCTATACGCCAACTCAGAGGCGGACATGCAACATAATGTTTCAGCTTTCTCACATGCCTGTGCCAACTTTGGGCTCAATATCAACTTGGAGAAGACTGTAGTTGTGTACCAGCCAGCTCCAGGGAATAATCACACTGTGCCGAATATCAAAGTGAATGATCATAGACTAAGTGTTGTGGACAAATTCACCTATCTTGGCAGCACCGTGTCACAAGCTGCCACAATCGATGACGAAGTGAATGCAAGAATCTCCAAGGCCAGTGCAGCCTTTGGCAGACTGTACAAGAATGTATGGGACAGTACTGGAATAAGCCTGCAAACAAAGCTAAAAGTCTACAAAGCAGTTGTATTATCCACACTGCTATATGCTTGTGAAACCTGGACTGTTTATCAGCGACACGCTAGGAAATTAAACCACTTCCACACAGCCTGCCTAAGAAAGCTACTGAAGATTAAATGGCAAGACAAGATTCCAGACACTGAAGTCCTAGAAAGAGCATCCATGCCCAGTATCCACACTCTACTGATGAAGAATCAGATTCGCTGGGCTGGTCACTTGACTCGCATGCCAGATCACAGGCTCCCTAAACGATTTTTTTACAGCGAACTGCGTTGTGGTAAACGCTCCCAAGGTGGCCAGAGGAAACGTTTTAAAGACACTCTGAAAATTTCACTGAATGCTTTTGGAATTCATCATGACACCTGGGAGGCTGCAGCCAGAGACCGAAATTCGTGGCGTGCATCATTGCGCAAAGGTGCAGTCATATGTGAGGCAACCAGGACTGCAAGAGCTGTGAAGAAAAGGCAGGACAGAAAAACCACTGCAGGAAATCCTCCTCCAGAGACGTCAAGCATTCTTTGCCCACATTGTCAAAGAACATTTCGAGCCAAAATAGGCCTTATCAGCCATCTTAGAACCCACGGCTCCACACCTTCAACCCCACCGATGAAATGAATGGTCATCATCATTCTTGATGGACAAACAACAACACAAGGGAAAGATAAATTAATTAATAAGGTGTATGATCATATTTCTGCATTTCAAATGAAACTTTGATTTTGGGAACAACAGTTGAGGACAAAAACCTTTACTCACGTTCCTACATTGTCATTGCAACCAGAAGCCACACAGGAGGCAGATAAATACGCTACTTTAATATCTGACTTACACCTCAAATTTGAAAACTGATTTCAGGATTTAAAAAAAAACAACTTCATGTGCTTTTTTTGTGCATTTGCAAGCCCATTCACGGTATACGTGAATTTATTACCAGGAACATTACAAACAGAACATTGTGAAATGTGTTGTGATACTAAGTTAAAGGAGAAATTACATCAAGTTGGTTTTGGAAAAGTTCTATAAAACGTATTTAGACAAGGATAAATATCCTGCGTTTTACAAACATTGTTTGTCTATGGTTTCGCTATTTGGAAACACTTATGCATGTGAACAGCTTTTTAGTCGCATGAAGCACATCAAATCACAAGTGAGAACACGGATTACAGATGTTCATTTGGAAAACTGTTTGAGTATAGCGACAACATCAGTCAAGATCAATTTTGATGCACTTTGGTCTGCAAAACAAAGTCAAATGTCTCACTTTTAAATACTTTTAAATTGTCTAACTTTTAAATATTTTTAAATTGTCTAATAAATATGTTTGATTCTCCGTTATGTTAGATTTTCTTATATATATATATATATATAAGAAGACTCAACAAAAATAATCCTGCCAAATATGAAGAAATTCACAGACAAGTCAGAATATTATGTAGGAAGGCAAAAGAATCATGGCTTGAGGAAAAGTGCTTAGAAATTGAAAAACAACACAACAGTCAAAATACCAAATTAGTGCACAAAAGGATTCAGGAACTTACTAATAAAAGAACAAGTACATCAACAGGCTGTCTAAGAACTAAAGATGGCAAAATCATAATAGAAAAAGATCAGATTCTACATGTATGGACAGATTATGTGAAAGACCTGTATAATGATAACAGAGAGGAACAGTATGCTATTAGATTTAATAATGAAGGACCAGCAATTTTAAAGATGGAGGTTCAAAATGTTCTTAAGCATATGAAAGCTGGCAAGGCCCCCGGTGCAGATAACATCACAACAGAAATGATTAAAGCTTTAGAAGAATTTGGACTAGAGCAAGTCACTAGACTGCTGAACACATTATATGATACTGGAGATATACCTTCTGAATTATGTAATTCTGTATTTATTGCAATCCCAAAGAAATCAGGAACCTTAGAATGTGATCAACATAGAACAATTAGTATAATGAGTCACATCACAAAGATTTTGTTACGAATTATCATGCAAAGAGTGAGGAAGAAAATACAACCTGAAATAGGGGAAGAACAATGTGGTTTTGTAGAAGGAAAGGGTACAGTAAATGCTGTGTATATGCTGCGAACAGTTATTGAACGTGCTTTAGAAGTAAACAAGGATATACATCTTTGCTTTATTGACTACACAAAGGCTTTTGATAGAGTAAGACATGTCAACATTGTGGATATGCTGGCAGATCTACAAATTGATGGGAAAGACATTAGACTTATAAAAAACATATATTGGAAACAACAAGCTGCCATAAGAATTGATAATGAAGTAGGACAATACCAACCTATTAAGAGAGGTGTTAGGCAGGGATGTGTAATGTCTCCAGATCTTTTTTCCTTATACAGTGAAAATATTTTCAGAAATGTAGAAGACCTAAATGGAATCAGCATTGGAGGACGAAACATAAATAACATTAGATATGCAGATGATACAGTATTGATTGCAGACAATGCACAGGATCTGCAACAATTAGTAGACGCTGTGGTTGTACACAGTGAGCAGCTGGGGTTGGAATTAAATTGTAGGAAGACACAGGTTATGGTCGTCACTAGGAAGAACGAAGTACCACAATGTAATATACAAGTAAATGGGAATATTCTTCAGCAAGTGAATCGGTTCAATTATCTCGGAACAGTCATAACATCTGATGGCAGATGCCTTGAAGAGATTAGAACAAGAATCGCCATTGCGAAGGTAGCCTTTAGCAAGATGAAAAACATTCTGACCAATAAAATGATGTCAATTGAAACGAGAAAAAGAGTGTTGAGGGGATACATAGAGCCTGTTCTTTTGTATGGATGTGAAACTTGGACAATGTGCAGTCAAGCTGAAAAACATCTGATGGCTGCAGAAATGTGGTTTCTGAGGAAAATGCAAAGAATACCATGGACAGATAGAAAAGCCAATGACCAAGTACTACAAGAGACAAATGAAAATCGTAGATTGATTAGAGAAATTAGACGTAGACAGTCAAAATTTTTTGAACACTGAGCTGATCCACGACTCTGGTGATCGAGTGAAATGGCGAATCATGACCGCCCACGCTTTCCGGCATGGCACATGATTGATTGATATATATATATACCTATTTTTTAAAATATTAAACCAAGCAAGTCTTTGACCACGATCTCACCCACTGGGAAGCGACGATGTGGTCGAAGCTGTAGCACGCTTGCTTGTTTACTTTAATTAACAAAAAAGAAGACAAAATTAGGTGCGTGGCCCGGCGGGAAATATTATTTCTGAAATTATACCACGTGGCCAATCCATCCATGTATTTACTTCTCGGTCTTTCCCTTGGTCTCCTCCTTTCAATCTTGCCAGTTGTCACAAAGTTCTCCAAGTCATTTCTTCTCATAACATGCCCAAAAAATGTTGACTGTTGACGTCTAACGATTCTAATCAGTTTACGATCTTCATTTGTTTCTCGAAGAAATACTTCATTGGTTTTTCTTTCTGTCCATGGCATTTTTTGCATTTTCTTCAGAAACCACATCTCCACAGCCATCAGATGTTTTTCAGTTTGTCTGCTCATTGTCCACGATTTACATCCATACAAAAGTGCAGGTTCTATGTAGCACTTCAACACACTCTATATCGGTTCAATTGATATCTTTTTATTGGTCAATATGTTTTTGATCTTGCAAAAGGCTACCTTTGCAATACAACATATCTATCAGAGAGACGACAGTGGAAGATAAACTCTATGGACCGCTGAGTGAACTTTAAAAAAAAAGACAGTTAAATTCATACAAGCGACAACATTGCAGTTATAAACAAATTTCAAGCGAACGAAAGAAGAAGAATTAACCACAGTACAACATTACAAGCGGACATAATTAATTTATTAACATTTGGCGACTAAATCATTATCAAATTCCCTGCCAGCTGGTGTAGGCGTTCATGCCCTCCACAGATCTCGATCTTTGGTGTTCTGGATCAATGCTGATGATATTTCTGTATTCGCAACATTCGTCTTAGGAACCACATCATTGTTGCTTCCAGGTTTTTCCTAAATTGTTCATTTACATTCCAAGATTCACTGCCATAAAGCGAAACAGGTTTTATATAGTATTTCTGCACTCTCTTTCTTACATTCAACTATTGTGACTTATTGCATAAGATACTGTTCATATTGTGAAATGCAGATTATGCTTGCCCTATTCTAATATGAATTTCTGTTGTGTACCTATCTGATGTTATAAATGCCCCTGGGTATTTGCAATTATCCACTTGTTTAAGAATTTTCCCTTCTATTTCCATTTCAGAGTTCGATGTCACCTTTTTCTTTGATATCACCATTGTAATTGTTTTCTTGATATTCAGGGAGAGTGCTTTCTTTGTACTCACTGTTTCTACAATGTCCAAGAATTGCTATAGATTTTCTATATTATCCGCTATCAATACTGTGTCATCTGTATAGCGTGGATTGTTTATATTATAACCTCTGATTAGTATTCATGGCTTCCCGTTAATCTCTCTCATTATTACTTCGATATAGGGGAGAAGAGATCCGGTGATAAAACACATCCCTGTGGTACTCCTAGTTTTATTTGTTCATGATTGCTCTCTTTAGTTTCCATTTTAATTTCTGCTTCTTGGTTCCAGTAAATATTCTTTATCATCATGCTTTACTTTGTCGAATGCCTTGGTACGAAGCACAAATATATGTCTTGCCGTGTCTCTATTGATCTTTTTATTAGTGTTTGCAATGTGTATATTGCTTGTCTGTACCCTTTTCTTCAACAAATCTAGTGTTCTTCTCATTATAATTCTGAGCAGAAGCTTAGTGACATGGTTTATGAGGATAATTGTTCGTGAATCTTCATTTGCACATGGTCTAGCTATAAATACAGAATTCAGCATATCACTTGGTAAATATTAACTGCTGTAAATATCATTCAACATTTCGGTTAATATTTCAAAAAATTCCCATTGCTTCTAATTCTTCTATTGTGATTCCATTTGGCCCTGCTGTTTTCCCTTTCTTCATATGTTTGATAGCGTCAGCGACTTCTTCTTTAACGCAAGCGTTAAAACGCAAAAGTTAACGCAAACACACAACATCCACTGCATAGTGAAATTATGAAGGTGAAGGGCAGCAGGTTAAAAAGAGGACGGTCGTGGATGGGTCAAGCCGAAGACATTCTTCAACAGGTGTGTTCACTTGAATACTTAGAACCTGGCGAGGAGTGGGGGAAAGTGCCAACAGATTTCTGCACATCCTTTTTAGTTTGCATCCAACTAGATAGAAAATGCAGACAAGAAAATCCGGCAGCTGTGGAGGCTGAAGTACAAGCGTTGATTTTCGAGAATTCGCTAGACGGTGATGCGGTCATCTACACAGATGGGTCGGTCGTCCGACATGTGACAAGCTCATGGGCCTTTACAGCTCGGGCCGGAGGGAGAATTGTCAAGGAGGACTCTGGTGCTTTCACTGAAACCACAAGTAGCCTGAATATGGAAGTCATGGCAGTAAGTAAAGCAATAACATGGCTCGAGACACAGACATTCACTAGGGCATATTTCCTTAGCGACTCAATGAACATGATCAAGAGGATAGAGGAGGGATCCGAAGAGAATGGTTGCTGTCTCTGGAGCGGTCTCGGCTGACAAAGATTAGTTTCATCTTCGTGCCAGGGCATGCGGGAGATCAAGGAAATGAGCGGGCTGACAAGCTCGCAGGTGAGGCTACAGTGGAGGGCGGACGCACATGGACCAGGCTGACATTCTGAATGCTCTACGAGAAGTAAGACTTTTGCGAGAACCAAGTGATGAATGTGAATCTACAACCATGGCCAGACTGCTAGAACAGCAAATTAAAAGAGGTGTGGCCAAACTACACAGGAAGCCAAAGAAGACTGATAAACCAACACAGAACTGGTGTCGTTAGCCGCTACACGCTGCGGGATTTGCTGAGGAGGGGATCCGAGCACTTATGGACTGAATGGTTCGATGTGCAATGAGGATGATCTGTCGACTAACTAACTTTCTTCTTCTTCTTTCGTTCGCTTGAAATATGTCTATAACTGCAATGCTGTCTCTTGTATGAACTGAACTGTCTTTTTCAGTTCACACAGCGGTCCATAGAGTTTATCTTCCACTGTCGTCTCTCTAGGCCAGAAGGTTTGCCTAGATATGTTATATTTTGGGCAGTCTTGGAGTATGTGCTCTGCTGTCTGCGACGCCAATCCACATGTGCACATGGCTGTTTCACCAATCTTGAATTTTGTATACATGTGGTTGCGAAATCTATTGTGCCCTGTTCTGAGGCGCAGAATAATGACTTGTTCTGGTCTATCCATAACGTGGTAGTCATCTTGAGCAGGTTTTGGTGGCTTTCTGACTGATTTGATCATTCTTTTCTTTTGGTGGTATGTAACGGGCACATCAGGCTGTTCTTCTTTGGCTCCTTCCTTAGCCAATTGATCAGCTCTGTCGTTTCCGGGTACTCCACAGTGGGATGGTATCCACTGTATAGTGACCTTATGCTGACTGCTAAGTTCAGAAAGTAGTGTCCTTAGTACTGGCAATTTTCCAGACAGGAGCGCCTCGAGTACTGATTTTGCATCTGTCAATAGCACCACAGGTTGTGTACCATTGCTGGTATTTAGTAATTTCTCTGTTGCTATCTTGATGCTATCTAAGAGTGGCTATTCTGCGCTGCATACTGTTCTGTTCTTCCTTGTCAAATATTCCTCTCACTTTTGTCTGGATTTGTAATGATAGTCTATGCTAATCTTTCCGTGGAGTTCGCCCTGGAATAGTTGTTAGGGGGATACTAACTGTGGGCAGATCGGTGGTTTCTTTGCAGAGTCGTTTGGCCTGGTGGATAAAACTACTTCTTTTCAACCGCCCCATAGCTAGGTTTTCAAATCTGTTCTTCATAGGGTGGCCTGGCAAGCTGAGGAACTTTTCTGCTTGTATTAGTGTTTTCGTATCTCTGCGCTCACTCAGTGCTTGTGTCCTCCCCATGTTCTCCATTTCCACTATAGGGGTTGATCTCATCCCTCCTGTGCTGACTCTAAGTGCTTGATTTTGCACTTTGTCCAGCTCTTGTAGTGTGGTCTTTGATGCCGAACACCACGCAGTTAACCCGTATTCCAGGTGTGGTCGTATGCTCTGTTGATAAACTTTGCTAAGTTATTTTCCCACTGGCTCCCCATGTGGTTCCACTTAGTTTCTCAGGATGGCTATTTTCCTTCTGGCTTTTGCTACTGCTTTGTTGATGTGCTTTCTCCATGTCAGCCTGCCATCAAATGTTACTCCAAGATATGTTGGTTCTTTATCTTCTCTTAGGGGTGTTCCATTTATCTGGATGGTCCCTGCCTTTTGTTTTGGAGAGAGGGTAAATAGGGTGGTGCTGCACTTGTCAGTGTTTATGCTGACACACCATCTATTTGCCCATGCAACAAATGTATCTACAGCTCTTTGTAGTAATCTGATGGCCACTGATACATGTTCATTTGTGCTCCATAGAACCAGGTCATCGGCATACATTGCGGCTTTAATTCCATGCGGTAGATTAGCAACGAGATCATTGATGAAGATTAGAAAGAGTGTGGGGGACAAGACTCCGCCCTGGGGAACGTGACGCAGTAGTACTTTCTTGCTCTTTAGTCCGTGTATCTGTACTCGGGCTCTTCTGTTGTGCAAGTATGCTTTCACCCATTTGTACATTCTTCCATTGACTTTGCAGTTTATCAGTTTATTCATCAGACCTTCTTTCCAGACTTTGTCAAAGGCTTTCTTCAAATCTATCCATGCCGCAAGCACCAACTTCTTCTCTTGGAATGCATCCTCAATTTCTTGAGAGAGGTAGGTTGTCTGATCTTCCGTAGAGTAGCACTGCCTAAAGCCAGCCTGCTGTGGCACAAGGATGTTTTTACTTTCAATGTACCACTGCAGTCTGTGATTGATGATGCGCTCCAGTGTTTTGCAGAGACAGCTGGTGAGGCTAATTGGTCTGTAGCTAGAGGCAATGGAACTATCTTACCCTGGTTTTAGGAGGGGTATCATGATTGCTTCTCTCCAGGCTTGTGGAACAATGCCTAAGGTCCAACTGTTATTGAAGATCTGCAACAACTTTGCTTTGGCCTCTGTTCCTAGGTTCCTGATCATTTCATTGGAGATACCATCAGCTTCTGGTGACTTTCTCATTTTCAGTTTTGATATGGCTAGCTCCTGATTGTGATGGGTGCCTCCAGAACCTCATGTACTATTTCCTCCTGTCCTGTATGTTGCCGTTTCTCTTGAATCTCTTGTTGTTTCTCTGGACTAATTTTGATATTGTTATCTTGTGCGAATGAGTCCGCAAAATGGTCAGCTGCTTGCTTTCTTGTTAAGATGTTTCCATCTTTATGTAGTGCAATTTTTGAGTTTCTCCCTGTACCCTCATCATTAAGTTGTTTTATTAGCTTCCACAATTTCCTTGTGTCTCTTTCAAAGTTCAGAGACTCTGTTTTTTTCCTGCCAGCTTTTCCGTCTAGCCTGCAGCTTGGCCCTTTGAAATTTGACTAACTAACTGACTTCTTCTTTTATAATATGTGGAACGTTTAAATTACTTTCTGCTTTTAATTCTTTCCGTTCTCCATCATGTAATTCTCTTGTATACTCATTCCACCTCTCCGGAATAGCACCTTCCTCCAATAATATCCTTCCCTTTTTTAAAATTCAAACACCATGTGTTTATTCTTATTTTCCTTCCCGTGAGCTCACTGATTTCTCTGTACACACACACAAACACACACATATATATATATATATATATATATATATATATATATATATATATATATATATATATATATATATATTGATGGTTCCGTCGCCCTGCTGCTAAGTGAGTGCGTGGCGCGACACTGTGAGCTGTGAGTTTCGTGTGAAATGCTTTTGAATCTGCCTGAGGTTGTTTGAGGTGGCTATGTCCCAGAGTTGACCGGTTTTTGCCTTATGCAGAAATGCGTGGCTGCTGGTCTTCTGGTTGACTGCCATTGCCATCAGCGATGAATTGTATTTTCGTAGACTGTGTGGGTGAACTTCTAGGAAACATTCAGATAGGAAAATGACAGCCGATTCCATCAGAGATGAACTGGGTGTTTCGTGGGGGACTGGTGTGTTGACATTCTGGCGGCGGCATTATGCACAGTGTATTTGTGCGGGCTGTTGTTTGTCGAGACTCCTGTCTTTTCCACTTTTCACATTGGGCAGTGGGGAGCGTTTTGTGTGATATTCACTGGCACAGGAACGGAGCATAATGGGGACGACCCGTTGCTGTGAAGTTGGAACTGCGACTAAATAACTAAAATAAAATAAATATTTTTTTTTGCATCTTTAACAGAATTTCATTCAATTTTCTTGTACTGCCCGTTTAGCCAACTTTCATTTCCCGTCACACATTTATCTCTTATTTCTGTATTTCACTTTTTATTCATACTCTTGATTGTTATGTTTACTTTGTTTTATTTTTTGCATCAACTTTAAGATGTCTTCAGTCATCCATTTTTTCTTAGCTTTTTGTCCGTTACTATTTCTTAGCTTATTTGATGAGTGGACCCATTAACATTTCCTATTGTTCATTTATACTCTGTATTTCAGCTGTTGCATTGTACCTATTGTTCACAGTCAGTCAGTATTGTTCTTAAATTTTGTTATCTGCTTTCAGAACATCTTTATCGCTTAACACTATTACAGTCGGCGTCAGACATTGTCTTAACATTTACGGTATTAACGCATTTCTAAATATTTTATTAATAAGTATGCAGTCAGTTTAGTTGAGTATTTTCTTGTCAAGACTGTTCCATGTGTACAGTCGTGTTTTGTGGTATTTAAACTAGGTTTTTCCAATTATCATATAATTTATATTTTCCCATTCTGTTAGTTTCTCTCTTCTTTCATTTCTTATTCCTAAACCATAATTCCCCACAACATCCTCCACTTTTCCCATTCCCACTTTTGCATTAAAATTTCCTAGTATTATTTTTATTTCTTGTGATCTAATTTGAGACATCACTAATTTATCATCATCGGCCAGATAACATCAGATGGAAGATGCATCACAGAGATAAAGAACATTATAGGACACGCGAAAACTGCTGTCTATCAATTGAAGAACATTTTGTGCAATAAGTCCTTGTCCTTGAATGTACAAAATGAGTTATTGCATGTTACATAGAACCAATGTTAACACATGGCAGGTAATCTTGGACGATTGGGAACATTTCTAGAGAAAAAAACAACCTGGACTCCTTGGCGATTTGGTTTTATATATATGTTGAAGAATGTCTTCGGCTTGACCCATCCACGACCGTCCTCTTTTTAACCTGCTGCCCTTCACCTTCATAATTTCACTATGCAGTGGATGTTGTGTGTTTGCGTTAACTTTTGCGTTTTAACGCTTGCGTTAAAGAAGAAGTCGCTGACGCTATCAAACATATGAAGAAAGGGAAAACAGCAGGGCCAAATGGAATCACAATAGAAGAATTAGAAGCAATGGGAATTTTTTGAAATATTAACCGAAATGTTGAATGATATATACAGCAGCTAATATTTACCAAAATGAGTAGTCTAGACATTTTAGGGAAACTAAGTCGAATCACAGACATCAGAAAGAAGCACTTTGCTCAAAGTAACGTCATTTACTTTAATTTAACAGTTAGGCACAATCTGTTCCTTTGATATCACCATGAATCCTGTCTTTCTATTATTCAAGCTAAGGCCCATTTTTTCCACGTTCTAAAACCACTGTATCTATCATTTCCCGTAGTTCCTTATGACTTGTTACTATTAAGACGGTGTCATCAGCATAACGTAACTTATTTATATTATGAGGGCGAGTCAATAAGCAAGTCACACGGTTCTGTGGAATGGCAGGTAAATGTAATTGGTGTTTTCTACAGGTGTCATTAGATGACAGCAACATTGAACTTTATATTCCCGTTCGTCAGGTAGTGCTAGATGTCTTATGCGCATGCGCAGCGCATAAACAAAATGCCGACTGTACTTTCGGAGTGTACAACCAAGCAGCAACCTGCTTTTGTGCGTTTTTTATGGACAAAAGGACTGCCTGCAAAGGACATTCATAAAGAAATGTTTCCTGTTTATGCTGACAAATGTTTGACCCATAAAGCGGTGCATAGATGGGTAGAAAAATTTTTTCAAGGACGCTCTAAAATTGTTGATGAAATCCGATCTGCTCGTCCTATTGAGATTGCAACAGAAGCATCCTTGCAGCGGGTGGAGGAGATGATTAGAGGTGACAGGCGAGTAACGGTAGACTCTGTAGCATCTGCAATAGGGTGCTCACATGGTTCAGCATACAGCATAATGCATGATCGATTGAAATTTAAGAAAATGTGCTGAATGTGGGTACCAAGACAATTTAAGGAGGAACACAACATGAACCGATTTGGCCTGTCCTTACATCATCTCTGTCGATACAAAGATGAAGGAAAAGACATGCTGAACAGGATTGTTACTGGGGACGAATCATGGGTCCATCACTACCAGCCAGAATCAAAGCGTGCTTCAATGCAATGGAAACATCCTTCTTTGCCTTGTGTCCAAAAATTCAAGGTTATGCCATCAGCAGGGAAGGATATGCTGACAGTGTTCTGGGATTGTCAAGGAGTGCTTTTAACCAATTTCAAGAAGAAAGGTGACAATGTGAATTCTGAATCGTACTGTGAAGTTCTATCGATGCTTCATGATGAAATTCGAAGAAAACGTCCAGGACTGCTGACTAGAGGAGTGTTGCGTCTTCATGACAATGCCAGACCACATACGGCTTGATTAACTCAGGAGAAAATTAACCAACTAACGTGAGAAGTTCTGAAACATCCACCTTACAGCCCCGACTTAGCCCCTAGCGATTTCCACCTTTTTGGTCCACTGAAAACCCACCTTGGTGGGAGACATTTTGCGAATGAAGCCGAAGTTGAATGTGAAGTTAAAACGTGGTTTAGAAAACAGCCGTTTTTGGGATGACTGATAAAATGATGGGATAAGTGCATCAATGTTGGTAGAAATTATGTTGAGAAATAAAGGGACAATGTATGTATAAAAATAAACTGGTTTCAAGTTGTTATCGTATTTAGTTATTTTTCTACAGCCATTTGTGACTTACTTATTGACCTCCCCTCGTATATCTACCAACCTGACATACTCGTATTTCTGTAGACCTTATTATATATTCACTGTACAATGAGAAAAAATCAGGAGACATTACGGAACCCGTTCTGACGCCCTTCTTTATACACTGAAATGGTCCTACCAGGTTGTTGATTCTTATGGCCGCTGTTTGTTGCCAATATATGTTCTTTATTATTCGCAGATCTCTGCCATCAATGTTTAGTTGCTCTAGTAGTTTGATTATTTTCTCATATTTCATAATGTTAAATGCTTTTGTGTAGTCTATGAAGCATACGTAGATATGTGTATACATTTCTATAGCTATTTCTAATAGTGTCCTGATAGTATATACAGCACTGTTTGTGCCATTTCGCTCTACGAATCCACACTGTTCATCACTAATTTCTGATTTAATCTAGTTTCTTATTCTTTTCATAATTTTCTCAGCAACAGCTTTGTCTTGTGACTCGTAAGACTTATTGTGCGATGCTCTTCGCATTCTAAAGCGCCTGGTTTCTTTGGCAAAAAGATAGATTTTAATAGATCAGCATGAATGTACCCACTAGTGTAGATATCATTTCTACTTCATCGCAACAGCGTTGTATTTCTTCATCAATACTGCTTGCTGTTGGTGCACATACTTGTATAATATTTATATCTATTAGTATGTCTTTGATTTTGACTATAATAACTCTATCTGAAATAGACTAGTAATCATTAATTGACTTGGCTGATTGTTTTTTAATCAAATAGTAGTCCTACTCCTTTTTCGTGTGTATACCCTCCAGAATAAATTATTGTCTGTGTCGGTTTTAATTTTATACTGATCCTTTCCACCTCATCTCACTTATTGCCTAGGATGGAACATCTTTGCTGTATTTTGTCATTTGCTAAACCTGGTTTTCTTATGAATTTGAACAATCTAGATAAATCTTTCTCATTGCAACATACGCCTTGGACACTTGGAAACTTGCTAAACAAGCTGAACAGCGCATACATTCCTTTGAATATAAATGTTATAGACGAGTTCTAAGAATATCTTGGGTAAAGAAAAGAACAAATGCATCCATACTTCAAGAGCTGAATATTGAAGAAGGTTGGCAATTAAAGATGATAAAACAAAGAAAATTGAAATATTTTGGTCACTTGAAACGTCACGAAAGTTTGGAGAGAAAAATAATGGAAGGGTATATGCCTGGGAAGAGAGGAAGAGGAAAGCCAAAGAGAAGTTGGGTGCAGGATGTGGTGGATGATCTCCAGATGGGTGTATCGGAAGCGGGACATCTTGCTTATGATCGAGAGGTTTTCCGGAAGGTTGTCATGGGAGCGAGGTTCTGCAAAGGACATGCTACTGAATGAATGAATGAATGAATGAATGAATGAATGGTTTATTTTTAATTATCACAATTTGTCAAAATACACGAGCCAACACCCACGTGGCAGCACACGTAGCTTACCTTTGTGTTGTTTTAAATTTTTTTATACGTATAGTTCCAGTGATTTGCTTACACACTCAGATACTTCTTTGTCTAAGTGATCTTTCCTGCTAGTGTCAACCCGAATCTCGCATTTCAAAAGTCGCACAGATATACATGTTCTTGGACTTGTTTTCTCCTGCAACATGCGATTATTTATAAACAGTATTGCGTCTCTTGTGACAAAGCTGAGGGTGTTTGTTCCATGTAGTCCAACTCACCCCTTTGATTCCCACGTGCACCAGCAATGTCTGGGCAGTGGAGTTTACTTCAGCTTTTGTAGATATTATTCTGTTATCAGTTGCAATGATAAAGGGGAATAAAATTACATATATTGATCGGCACTCATAGAAGATTATGGGAAAGGCGTAAAAGTTAAGTGACACACAAACGCTATTTGCAGGACACATGTTTTACTTCTTGTGTGCACATAGCTTTCAGTGGTTTTGTTGGTTGGTGTCCTCTGGTTATTACTTCTTTCCAGTTATTTCTGTAAGTTCGATCAATAAATATGAATTTATTTCTAATGTTTTTTCAACTGAACAATGTCTGAGGCTGTCGAATACTATTTTCGAATACTTCAATTGTCGTTCAGTGGCTATAAATCAAATAGTATACACAATAAAGAAAGAATTTCTTCATTGTTAGTAAAGAAAACATTTGATATTTTCAACAATAAATTACCTATTGTGTGTTGTTGTTGTTGTTGTTGTTGTTGTTGTTGTTGTCGTTTTTGTTGTTGATCCTTGTGCTGGTGAGGGGTCTACCTACAAAACTAATTTGTTTGTAAACATATAGTAAACATGATTCGATTACATATTTTCGTTCTGATTTCATCATATAAACAAACAAGAATGTGCAATTGTATCGTGCTTTCAAATATCACCCATCTTGAATGGCCACACTTCCATAATCCTCATTCTGCGTATTGGTGTGACTAATTCCTTTGTTCTTTTCTTGTGACATTCTTTCTCTCATCTGTCGCCTCTCTTCCTGTTTCGCCCTCAATGCTTTGGCATTTCTGCGTGTCCGTCTGCAGAAAAGCACTCCAAATAACGCAGTGACAGGGATAACACACACCAGAGGCAAAGCACCAAACAAAAGTACCCAAAAAACAAAACGAGCTTGGCATTCAGTTGTTACATTACGGAAGCTGTTCCAGGAAAACCAGTCAAATTTAACTACTACATCTCTGTCATACCCCCATGGTAGCTTAAACAGACAACTTGAGGTATTGCAAACTTTCTCAGCGTTAGAAACATCAAATAGAGTATGGACGAATTCTCCTCGAAGTGTGATTCCAGCTGATGGCATATGATGGTCCGTCTGTGGTCGACCATAATATATTGCCAGAAAATACTTGTCATTTTCTTCCACTTGATAATACAGTCTGGCGCGATGACTCTCTCTATCCCTCTCTGTTTCACAAACATCATTTTCGTGTATAGTCACGTGTTTAAGAATACAGTCGCGACACTCATTATCCTTCCTCCAGCTCTGAAAATTACTGTCACCTGAAAGAAAAAGGGAGTAACAAGACTTAGTTAAGATGTGTCTAAACCAGTAAGCAACACCGGCAAGCATATTCAGCGCTATGTAAATTAATCTCGTTTTAATACTCTTCTTCTTCGGCTTCTTCCTCCCATTTTCCCCATCTTCTTACTTCTGATCCCGTTCTGCTTCTGATGCTGCGTTTGCTTCCTCCTCCTTCTTTCTCGTCAGTGTTTGCATCTGATTCTTCTTCTTCTCTTCCTCCTCTTCTTCCTTTAGTGATTTGCTGGGGCAGTATGGTGTACTTATTAAGATATTCCATTACGATGGAGGGTTTCTTTAGAAACTAAACCAACAATTGGAGGACGCGTGGTCAGATAAATATTATGGCCATTTTAGAGGCTGTACAAATTTAAGAAGACAATAGCCAGATAGAGCTATGGCACGCATGTCATCTAGAGAGGGTGTACAAATTATATGGCAAGAGATGGATAGCTAAACTATACAAATTATAGGGCGAAGAGATAGATAGAAAGGTTATGCAAATAAGAGCATAAGAGCCAGAATACGGTGTACATATTTGGGGACAAGAGTAATCTACAAAAATTGAACAAATTAATGACCAAGATGTAGATAGACGTGGTTAACCAAGAGGGCACAAATCAGATAGAGATGTCATATTAATATGAATACACAAGTCAGCTAGACAGACTGTACTAATTAGAGAACATGAGCCAGTTAGAGACGTTGTACAACTCAGAGAATAATTGTTTGGCGTAATTCTTGATTAAATTAAATTAAAATTATATAGTGATGATGGGTACACAGACAACAAAGAATACAAACATGAACGAATAAATGATGTCATCATCAGAAATTCTTTCTTATTGTACTATACTATTAGCTTTCATCTGTAAAAATAGAAACTATTAGGCGCGTTCATTTGAAATCCGTTCGTGCCACACCGCGCGTAATTGCGTATGTTGAACATGATCATGTCATAGTCATGTGATAAGTACTGACCAATGAATAAAAGAGCGCGTGCTTATCGTCCCATGATGCATAGGTTCTGTTTCTGACGGTTGAGAAAATGGCGGTTTGATCCAAAATCCATCCAAAGAAGTTCAAAGAGCTGTGATTCAGTGTCTTTCCTTTGAAGGATGTCGACCAGTGGACATGTATCGAAGAATGCAGGCAGCGTACGGTAACAAATGTGTGTCGAAGACAAGAGTGACAGACTGGGCACGAATGTTTCGGAAAGGACGTCAGTTCACTGTGACGAGGTGGCCCGAATCTCATATCTTTTTTATTACATTGGGATAGCCCTCAGCAAACCCCTGTATGTATTTCTGTATTATTTTATATTGGGTATATATATATATATTCATATATTATATATGATAGTCGTTATTCCATTGGCACCTTGCCGTCTTGACAGACGATAGTTTGTGCTTTAAAAAGGCATAATAACTTTTAACTATGGCGGTAGCGAGTGTGACTGATAAGGCCAATTTGCGCTGTAAATGTCCGTTCACAGTGGGTGCATCTGAACACGTGGTCATTTCCACCATCATGCACCATCTTACGTCTCAAACGCTTGGTGTGTGACTTTTCTGCAATAATTTTCTCCTTTGACTTTATTCCATTTCTGATATTTGCCCTCCATGCAACACGTTCAGCGGCGACTTGCTCCCAATGTGCATTATCAATGCCTGTATCAATCATGTCCCGCTTACACACATCTTTGTATCGTAGTAGAGGCCGACCCTGAGATCTCTTACCCATCTGTAATTCACAAAAAAAGATATCCTTTGGTATTCTACCATCATCCATCCTCCTAAGATATCCTATCCATCTAAGTCTATGAAGACTGAGCATGGAATAAACTGTCACACAACCTGATCTTTCCAATACTTCAGTATTTGTGATTTTGTCTTGCCACTTAATACCAAGAATTCTTCGCAAACACCGCATAACAGTTGCCTCTCGCTTTGATTCCGAGACCAGTTAAGACCAGGGATGGAGTTATTGCCTCTCCATAGCACAAAGCCTGGGCTAAAATATAGAGATCATGTGTTGCCCATGCAGCATGATCCCTCTCTCGGCCTGCCTAGTTCACTCCAGAGGAAAGGTAACACCCCTACATCTGGAACAAGACAAGCTGCAGAAGCTGCCGGATCAGCAAAGCAATGCTCTAACTGTCCGCCTGTCAGAGCTTCGATCCTAGACCAGTCGCCAACCAAGGCTTAGGGCCTGGTCTGCCCTGCCATGACAATTTTGTCTTTAGCTTGCATTTCCTCGCACCAGGGTAAGTCTTGTACCCTCCCAATTGCGCTCTTCCGCCCGAAGCCGTTGGCACAATGTGGGGTGTCGGGTTTGGTAAGCGCCGCCCAACGTTCGGCGCTAACAGAAACCAGGTAGTACCGTCTACTGTTATACGGTAGCTCAGTCATATCTGACTAAGACCTGACCTGATAGTCGTTATGTGGTGTATGTATATACATAAATATATATCTAGATATCAAATAAAAGTTATTAGAATAGTTAGAAGTCGAGGCAGTGTAGGGTTTGTTTCTACGCCAAGAAATCAAGCCAGGCTGAAAATAATATTCAGTTTGGCTTGAATTTAATTTGGCCACAGGAAGTCGAGGAGAGCTCTTCCGTTCGGGAAGAGAACTCTCCTGTAAAAACCCTAAAATCGGCCATTTGACAATTTGGCTTTCAGGTGGCAGGATCTATCACGTCAACTGGCTAAGAGAGAACACTCGCCTGTGTCTTAGACATTTTTTCTGGTTCTTGTTAAGCCGTACAACTTTCTAAAACAAAGTGAAAAGACAATGATAGTCTCCGCACCCGATAGGCCCAGTCAAAACCAAGTTGCAGGGTAGATTCAGAATAATTTTGTTGTTAACATTCCGCTGCGCGTGTCAATATGTCGGTGTAATATAAGGACCGATCGATAATAGATAATATTAATAATACTAGTGGTAAATAACTAATACTAGAATTAGTGCATGCCGAT
Organism: Cepaea hortensis; assembly: GCA_963921405.1. NCBI lineage: Eukaryota > Metazoa > Mollusca > Gastropoda > Stylommatophora > Helicidae > Cepaea > Cepaea hortensis. The sequence goes on from OY992888.1 coordinate 52,104,026, forward strand.
CGAAAATAGATACTATTAAAACTAGAGTTAGTTAACTAATACTAGAATTAGTACAATGTTTGTGTCATGCTGCTTGCCGATAAGAGACAACGCAAAGCAAGCAGGTGCAAACCCAAGTGTGGCATTAAACATGGATAAATTACATTACTTGGTTCTCGAAATTAAAAAGTATCAACATGCGGAAACGAAACCCGAGTTATTCAGTAGACGATTAGTTAAGATATATTAACTATGTGCTTAGCTTCGGAATTAGCATATGTCTCTAGATATATATATATATATATATATATATATATATATATATATATATATATATATATATATATATATATATATATATATATATATATATATATATATATTGTAGCATGATGAAACAGAATTCCTCATTCCCAGTCCGACATATTTCATAAGGATACTTTAAGTCTTAACGGGGACCATCCCAAGTATAAGGGTTATTCTTAGATCGTATGTTCTAGAACGAGTTGGGGGAGGCGGCGGTGTGCACTTATCTTTTGATTGGTTCATAAGTAATGAGCCCACGCTATTCCTGGGCCATATTTTAAAATCTAATTAGTAGGAGCGGGGATTTCACCGGGAGCGGTCGCTAGTGTGATGTGATGACCCAACAATGCCCTTAAAGATTCAATAATATATTGTTCTCTGGACAGCAGGTACCACTTTAAAACATACTTTAATGTTGTAGTTGTGCCTGGTAACGAATGAGAAGAATGTATGAGTATTTTATGAATAAAATGTGAAAGTGGAAAACCTAACTTCTGTGCGCCAGAATTCTGAACACTGCATCTTCAACCTTGACACGTCTTTCACGCTGTATGCTCCAAATGCATATCAATCCCTTGATGTGACTGGTTGCGTATGCTTGATGAATGTATGACACACTCATGCAGATTCGCAAACCCAAACCCCTGGTGCATTCTTCATGCCTGGGATGACTTATTCTTAAATCAACTGTACCTTTGCTCTCGTGCGAGTTAACAAATGGCAGTCTGAATGGGAATGAGTGATGTAAACATGTACAAGTTCCTTGGTAAAACGCTGAAAATGATGGAGTGAGTGAGTTGGTGATTTAATAAATAGCCTCTCACATCTAGTGGAAGGAAAGATGCTTCAAATATCCATATGTAAACAGGTTGTGTGTGGCACGCCAGAATTGCTAAGTCCATGTGATGCCTGGTAGCTATAAGCTCAAGAGAATACCATTTCTCTCTGCAGCATTACACTGTTACCTCTACTGTTGGATGGTTCATATAAACTAGTTCCTAAGAGAACCATAGGTGTGTGAACCTGTGTCTTAGTTGGCTGAATATAATGTATAGCTCATGCAAATTTACAAGGACTAAACATGTTTTTCCACATATGTGCTTGGTGCATATGTGAACCATTGCTATGCAATTGAGCTTCTGTTACCTGCTGTGGACATTAATCAGTGGGGAAAGAGCACATGATGATGATAAAGATGATGTACCTGTGAGACAAGTCTGGTGAAAAAGGGGTGAGGTCTGGCATTGCTGTGTGAGTGAATATGGAATAGGACATTCATGCACCAACATCACAGCCATAGGAATGGATGTCTGGTCTGCTAATTGGGTAAATGCCATTAGTTAATACATAATGCATATTGCAGTTGTAAATGCCTATTTTCCATTTCCCTTCACAATGCCTGTCCCATGTTGCTATGCCACAATGATTGCTGTACTGTGTCTGGTCCTCCTTGTGCCCAGATCTACTGTGGTTCAAACATGGTGAAACTTAGACCACATGAATGCTTGTAATTGTGTTAAGCTACCCTGTCTCAGCATATGGTCTTGTGATTACCACAGTACATCAGAGTGAAATACACTGCATCATCAAACTAGGAGAGGTGTGTTTGGACCACACCCATCCTTTTCCTCCCATCTCCAATCTGTGTCTGTTGATGTATAATAACATTATCTTTTAACATATGTAAAGAGATGTTGTGCCATTTTATATGTCGACAGAGAACAGTATGGTGGAGAGGCAATCCATATATCATCTGGGACAACTAAACAGAAGTCCTAGATCCAGATGTGACTCCCTATCAAAATGTGGGAATATCAAGAAGAGTTTTCTCTCAGCTCTTTAACAGCTGAATGCATAAATGGGAGAATAACACAATCTGAAGCACTACCAATGTGGTGAACTGGACAGTGATCTTTGAGTCAGTCAAAAGGTCAAATGAGACTAACATCAAATCTTGTTCTATGAACTACATTCATGGAGAACTGTGGAGTAACTTGGGAGTGTTTGTTTATCTAAGACAAAACTTAGAAAATATCCAGCCTGATGCTCACACAGTGATTCTTGAAGAATGTGAGGAACAGTAGGGAAGTTGATCTGGCTAAGTGAGTAGCTGCAATGTATGGGACATTCTGTATGTCATTATTGAAGTACCCAGTGACAGCCTTCACTAACAGCCTGATCAACCGTGAGATGCAGTACCATATCATCATACCAAATCTTGTCTTCAAGAGGAATGAATCTGCCATGAAGCTTATTCTGGGGAAGCTGCTAACTGGAGCTAGTCCAACATCCATGCTGATGATAAAAGGATCCAACAGACCCAGAACAGTAGTTTCTTCCTTGAGATGCCCATGGATAGGATTTCCTAAATTCCCAAGAGTCAGGAAATGATGATAGATACAGATACTGTAACGGAATGGTGTGGTGGTAATTAGAGAGGAGAGGGGGAGGAGAGTTATTGGGTGGTGGAGTAAATAAGAAGTGTTGTATCTTGTTTATCAACCTGCATGTGTGGCATATTTTATGCATTTTCTATGCAATAATTGAAGTGTTGACATGACAGGAGATGAGACAATGGTCATCACTGAACTCACCATCAACTCAATAAATTGTGTATTTAGTGAACCAGTGTCTAAGTACATGTCTCAAGAGAATGTCTTGTACAGTTGCTGTCAAGTTTTGTCTCTGGTGACTGTCTTAAGTGCTGTGGTTGGTTATACATATTGTGAAAAGTCCTGTATAGATGTTGTCAAGTATCACATGATGTCTACCTTGTACAATTGTGGTGTAAACAATTCCTTGTGAATGTATGTCCCACTTTTGGCAGGAAACTGTCATGTAGATGTCTTGTCCAACAGATGTAATGTACCGTTATTGTTGAAGTTTGTTTGCCTACAAATAAATAAAATCCTAAAGTCCTAAAGACTAATTGAACTGATATAGGTCACAAAATGACAAAAAATATAGGGAAAGATCTATGTGACGGACGAATAGCATACTGGTAACATTATGTTGAGTGAGAGGGATCCTCAGTTGTACAGGCGCTAATAGTTCAGATCTTCTCTGGCCTTGGGTGAACTAGTTTACTTCTTATATAAATTTCTGTGTGGATACATAGTGGTCTCACAGTGGGGGTTTGAGCCAAAGAAAAATGTTCTCCAAAAAGGCTATTGCGGGAATGATTAGCTCATTTGAGTGACCTCTAGACAAAACGTGCTAAATCATAACCTTTATCTTGTTATTTAATATTCAAGATATATCTCCAGAGAACACTACAAACTAGGTGCTCTGTCATCATCAAATAATTTGTCATATATATATATATATATATATATATATATATATATATATATATATATATATATATATATATATATATATATATATATATTAGCATATGTCTCTAGATAATATATATATATATATATATATATTCGTTGAAGGAATTAGTTCAGAGAGTAAATACATTACAATTAATTATTATTTATTAGTCATTATCTCGCACGTAGTCAGATTACTAACATGTGGTCCAAGATCGCCCTCTTAACTACAATCAACCATGGGGGAATTCTCCACCCCTAATATTGTTCTTGTATATAGTGAAAGTAATCTTATACCTAGCTAAGAAATCTTCCGGATAATTAACTATGTTTTAATAAATTTAAGGAAGACTATTGCTAGAATTACATTTCATGACTCTGGAAGATAATCTGTGGCGTTTCATAGATGTAATGGTTCGATCATGTACATCGTGACGTTATAGTTGTGATGTGTGTTTTTATTTGTTCCATTTAATTCATAAAATAATATGTGATGTTAATCCATCGTATGGAGTGTAGTGCGTGTGTTTCCATACTTGGAGAACGACTTGTTTTGTTTCATAGATGTAATGGTTTGTTAATGTATAGTTGTGGCGTATGAGTTTATTTCATTCCATTTAAGTCATCCGATAATATGTAATGTTAATTCATTATGTGAATTGTTGTTCATGTATTTCGATGATTACTCATGATTTAGAATATATGTATATTTAGGACTATAGTCCCTGACTGTGACTAAGTGGTTATACATGTGTGATCTAAATATAAGAAAGAATAGACTATCATTTGTGTGCTGTTTTCATGAGATCAGTGTGATGTTGTAGATCTCAGTATACGGAATCAGAATATGCAAAAACAGCCCATGATGTTTCTTAGTTGACATGAGACATGTAGGCCAGTATAGACATAGACCAGAATTAGATTGAAACTTTGTCTTGAAGGATTGTTCATCCCTTCTCGCTGTCATTCGCAGAGCCTACACCCTGATGAACAGTAGTCGTAGTCAGGACCAGTGAATGAGCTACGCACCACTCACATTGATACAGCCGAGTGTGGTGTTCATACCACTAACCAGTCAGCACCTTTCAGCTTACCATCCAGGAGTCCAAGGACCAACAGATAAGTGGCTGACAACCCGTTTGCCACTTCACAGCAATCACCAATTTATGTCCGCTATTGGCCAATATACATTTCTATGATTATGACATCCACTAGCTGATTGATACTATAATAATTTGACTAGATTGACTAGGTTAAAAAGAATTCTGTGTATCCCTTATGTGTCCGTGAGTTCCCTGTGGGCCTCATGTAGTGTTGTTAGAATTAAACATCCATGTTGTACTTGTAATTATAACCAACTGTTTCTGTCATAATCAAATTAGATCTAATAGTATCATCAGATTGTGTGACAAGGGAAAGGACTGTATATATATATATATATATATATATATATATATATATATATATATATATATATATATATATATATATATATATAATCTGTCAGCTTCTTGTTGTGAGAATGAATTAGACGGTGGGGGTTCATTATTCATTATTCATCCAGGCACGTTAGCAGAAACCACTTGACATACTGTCTTCTTTTGTAAGTACTGTTGGTCGTCATAACTTTCAGCCTGACACTGTTTAGAAGTAATGATCCATTCTGGGACTTTGAAAATCATCCTTCTAGAATTGCGAGCCTTTTGATCGCTTCTTCAGCAGTGTTTAGACTCTCTATTCGTAGAAGTCTATTTTGTATCTACTTTGATCTATTTTCTATCTTAGTAGTATACTCTATGCTACACTGGTGGCTCGGTCCGGGCATGACAATCCTATAGATTGTTAGGTTCAGTCGAGTATCCAACTTCATAGATATTTCAAATTTTCAGTCACTAACAAGAGGTAGCTACTAATCATACCAGTTAAACTAGCTAATATATATATATATATATAATAGGATAATAAACCTAGGAGTATAATATACTAACTAGGATTATAATAATATAACACACACATAGGATTAGCATAAGAATATATATAGGTTAACATAACACAGTAGTCAAGTTAGGGCAAAGGTGAATTGCTGGCAAACGGGTACGTCTGTGTTGTATCAACGTGTAACTTTGCTGTACTTGTCATTGAAAATAATACTTGCGCATATTTAGGACAAACACATTGTTGATTAAGTGAATGCGTTTATTCAGGTTTATCAACAGATACCAGCTTATTACATAACTAACACATCTTTCCAAAAGCTGCCTACTGAGGAGGAACTGCGAGAACAAGGAACATTTTTAGGTTTTGAGGGTGTAGAGTTTGGCAAATATGTAACAGAAGCAGAAAGAGAGTGGCGCAGAGAACAAAGGGACATCATCAAGGAGAGAGAGAAGGAAGAACGGGAGGAAAGAATTAGAATAAAAATCCAGATGTCATAAATTGAATCCAGAGAGAAGATGCGACAAGCTGAATTGGACAACCAGTTTAAACAGGCTGAATTGGACAACCAGTTGAAGCAAGCGGAAATGGACAAGGAATTGAAATTAGCAGAACAGTTGAGGCAGCACGAATTAGAGTCGAGGAAATTGGAACTTCACAATCCAGATACATCTAGAATCAGCAGTGCCAGCTCTCCAACTGATAGTAATGACATTTCTTCAGGACCACATATTATTCAAGGATTAATGCGTTTTCCACTGGCCCACTTCAAACCAAAGGAGGATCAGATAGATGAATTTCTTCACAAATTTGTGTTAATGTGTGAAGCACTCAATCTGCCTAAAGATAAATACAATATTAAGCTTTCCCAAGGATTCCGCGGGCCGGCTTATGAGGTGTTTGCAAAACTCCCTCCAGGTCTTGAGAAGGACTTTGTCACACTCAAAAACGCTCTCTTGAAGCGATATGAGTTATCTTTCAGTGCCTACAGGTTGAAGTTACGTACAGCCAAACGGTCACAAGGAGAATTATTTCCTCAGATCGCCTCACGGTTACAGACTTATTTTAAAAAGTGGGTAGAAATGAATGATTTTGATGCTGCTTATGATGGGCTGGGGGAACTAATACTTGTTGAACGATTTAAAGATTTTCTTCCAAAAACAGCTTCAAACATTTATCGCAAAGAATATTGGCACTCGGCTAGAGGAAGTTATCTTACTAGCCGAACGATGTTTAACTGCCCATGGCGAAGTAGGTACCAGTAAATCTAGTCATGCTTCTACTGCCCAAAATACCCCTGCAACACAGAAGAAGGGTTTTCAGCAGAACAACTCTTACGGTAAAGACACCAGTCCTCACAAAAATCCTGGTTTAAAAAAGCACAAAAACAACCAGCAAAATAAATAGTGGATGGGGTAAACCATATTGCAAGAAATGCAAAAATCATGATCACCATACGAGCGTGTGCAGCAGCAATCTCCCTACCCAATATGCTGCGTGTATGATTACGGGGGCGAGTACCCGACAGAACATATGTTTCAAGTAATGTAACTAGGCCACCCACAGTTGAGACTCTATTAGTTAACGGTAGTCCAGTAAGTGTCTCTATGACACTGGCTCCAGTGTGATGTAATAATAACTAAGTCTTCCAAGATGGCGACGCGATGTCTCGTTGTTCTTGGGGGAGACGCTGTTCAGTGTTTTTCTGTGGATTCCCTATGGAAATTCCCGTGAAATTCGTGTGGATAGTGTTTTTCCTTTGGATTATGTGATGTTATTTCGTGTTCGTTAATTGGAAGTGTTCAAAAGAAGCCACGGAAGGCAGGTGGTGGATGAAATTATGAGGGCAGCCGACAGATATTTGTTGGTTATGGTCTCGAGTTTCGCGACGGCAAGCTTTCTCTCCGGCCAGTATGGTCACTGCCATAGAGGAAAGCAACGGCAAACTACCTCTTTGAAATTGCCTAGTTTATTATGATTCGCTTAAAGACTGATCATCGCAAGACAAGGACAGAGACATTAAAATTAGGAACATGGAACGTTAGGACGTTAAACAACGACGGAAAATTAGAGAACATAACACAAGAAATTCAAAGAGAAAAAATTAATATATTAGGTATGTGCGAAACGAGATGGACAGGAGCAGGCATCAAGATACATAAAGATTTTAAGATTATTTATTCTGGAGGTGAGGATCGACATAGGTGAGTGGCAATAATTTTGGACCGGAAAACATCAACGTCTGTTCAGGGATATTGGGCCGTGTCGGACAGAGTTCTACTAGTTAAATTGAGTGGCAGACCTTTTAACATAAATGTTATTCAAGTATATGCCCCAACAGGAGAGTCCAGTGAAGATAGTGTAGAGGAATTTTATAATGACATAGAGTCTGCTATAAAGAAATGTAAAAATTCAGAAATAAACATCATAATAGGGGACTTCAATGCAAAAGTAGGAAATCAAGGGGATAGATACACAGTAGGAAACTATGGTTTAGGAGAGAGAAATGAAAGAGGATACAGACTAGTAGAGTGGGCAAAAGAACAGGAAATGATTGTAGGAAACACCTGGTTCAAGCAACACCCTAGAAGATTATGGACCTGGAGGAGTCCTGATAGCAGGATTAGAAACCAGATTGACTACATTCTCATTAGCAGAAGATTTAGAAACGCGCTAACAGTAGCAAAAACAGTTCCCAGTGCTGATTGTTATAGTGACCACAGACTACTCACAGGAACATTGAGGATAAAGTTGAAGAAAGTCAAATATACAAAAGGGAACACTAAATATGATTTGTGTACATTGAGTAATGACAAGGAAATACAAAACAAATTTAACATAGAAGTACAGAACAGATTTGAAATATTGTCTGATCTAGAGATCCTATTCCAGGATGTGGATGATCAATGGGAAATGTTAAAGAATTCAATCAATGTGGCTGCAGAAAAAACTATTCCAAAATTAAAGAAGGTTGGTCGTAAGAAATGGATGACTGAGGAAATTTTACACTTAATGGAAACAAGAAGACTCAACAAAAATAATCCTGCCAAATATGAAGAAATTCACAGACAAGTCAGAATATTATGTAGGAAGGCAAAAGAATCATGGCTTGAGGAAAAGTGCTTAGAAATTGAACAACAACACAACAGTCAAAATACCAAATTAGTGCACACACAAAATTCAGGAACTTACTAATAAAAGAACAAGTACATCAACAGGCTGTCTAAAAACTAAAGATGGCACAGTCATAATAGAAAAAGATCAGATTCTACATGAATGGACAGATTATGTGAAAGACCTGTATAATGATAACAGAGAGGAACAGTATGCTATTAGATTTAATAATGAAGGACCAGCAATTTTAAAGATGGAGGTTCAAAATGTTCTTAAGCATATGAAAGCTGGCAAGGCCCCCGGTGCAGATAACATCACAACAGAAATGATTAAAGCTCTAGAAGAATTTGGACTAGAGCAAGTCACTAGACTGCTGAACACATTATATGATACTGGAGATATACCTTCTGAATTATGTAATTCTGTATTTATTGCAATCCCAAAGAAATCAGGAGCCTTAGAATGTGATCAACATAGAACAATTAGTATAATGAGTCACATCACAAAGATTTTGTTACGAATTATCATGCAAAGAGTGAGGAAGAAAATACAACCTGAAATAGGGGAAGAACAATGTGGTTTTGTAGAAGGAAAGGGTACAGTAAATGCTGTGTATATGCTGCGAACAGTTATTGAACGTGCTTTAGAAGTAAACAAGGATATACATCTTTGCTTTATTGACTACACAAAGGCTTTTGATAGAGTTAGACATGTCAACATTGTGGATATGCTTGCAGATCTACAAATTGATGGGAAAGACATTAGACTTATAAAAATCATATATTGGAAACAACAAGCTGCCATAAGGATTGATAATGAAGTAGGACAATACCAACCTATTAAGAGAGGTGTTAGGCAGGGATGTGTAATGTCTCCAGATCTTTTTTCCCTATACAGTGAAAATATTTTCAGAAATGTAGAAGACCTAAATGGAATCAGCATTGGAGGACGAAACATAAATAACATTAGATATGCAGATGATACAGTATTGATTGCAGACAATGCACAGGATCTGCAACAATTAGTAGACGCTGTGGTTGTCCACAGTGAGCAGCTGGGGTTGGAATTAAATTGTAGGAAGACACAGGTTATGGTCGTCACTAGGAAGAACGAAGTACCACAATGTAATATACAAGTAAATGGGGATATTCTTCAACAAGTGAATCGGTTCAATTATCTCGGAACAGTCATAACATCTGATGGCAGATGCCTTGAAGAGATTAGAACAAGAATCGCCATTGCGAAAGTAGCCTTTAGCAAGATGAAAAACATTCTGACCAATAAAATGATGTCAATTGAAACGAGAAAAAGAGTGTTGAGGGGATACATAGAGCCTGTTCTTTTGTATGAATGTGAAACTTGGACAATGTGCAGTCAAGCAGAAAAACATCTGATGGCTGCAGAAATGTGGTTTCTGAGGAAAATGCAAAGAATACCATGGACAGATAGAAAAACCAATGACCAAGTACTAGAAGAGACAAATGAAAATCGTAGATTGATTAGAGAAATTAGACGTAGACAGTCAAAATTTTTTGGACATGTTATGAGAAGAAATGGACTGGAGAACTTAGTGACAGCTGGCAAGATCGAAGGGAACAGACCAAGAGGAAGACCGAGAGGAAAATACCTGGATGGCTTGGCCACATGGCACAGACGAGACAGGAACACTGAGCTGATCCACGACTCTGGTGATCAAGTGAAATGGCGAATCATGACCGCCCACGCTTTCCGGCATGGCACATGATTGATTGATTGATTTAGTTAAACCATCACAGTGAACAAAGCAAACAGTTGTAGTTCAATGGGCTGCCAGGAGCTCCCAAACTTTAACGGCTAAGATATCCAAAATACATATGACATCGAAGTATGTCACTGGAATCATTTCATCTGCAGTGACTGATGATCCTATATACCCTTTCATGCTAGGTTGTAAGTACGTATATTTAGGAGAACCATCATCACACATGATAATGGCAGCAGTGGAGACCCGGAGTCAGGTTGCACAGCCACATGAACCTGTACTCCAAAATCAACCTTCTACCTCGGGAGATTAGGGCTGCATAAAATGAATATCCAACTTTAGCATCTTGTTTTGGCAAACTGCCAAAGTGTAGAAATCTTCCTGTAGCCCGAAATTTCTATATAAATGACAAGTTGTTATACCATAGGGCAGGAACTATGGGTATCGAACACGGGCAACTTGTCATGCCGAAACAATATCGTAATCAGATACTGCATATGGGACATACTATATCCTTCAGTGGACATATAACTATAAGAGTTACTACTCGGTGTATTTCTTGCCACTATTTTTGGCCGGAAATGACTGCTGACATACGAAAATACGTCTAGTCTTGTTCGGAGTGTCAGCACAGCTCCCCCAAACAGTGGTCTATTCCTGTTAAAATAGGGGAAGGGTTAGTTTTGAACACTTTTTGAGTGAATGGCTGTAGACATTATTGGTCCACTGCCCACTTCTAAGAAGAAGAACGTTTACATTTTAGCTGTAGTGGATACAGATACGATGTGAGCTGAAGCTACTGTACTGCCCGCCATCGATGCAACTAGGGTAGCAGAGGCTCTCATAGAAATATTCACCAGGATAGTATTCCCTATTTTTAACGTAAGTGATAATGGGTCATCGTTGAATGAGAAGTTAAGGGGAGAAATCTCTCACATCTTCAGGATGCACCATGTCGACACAGATTTTAGTCTCGTCGAGAATAAGCGACTTGTGGATAAATATACAGGGACTCTCAAATTGATCTTAAAAAGTTAGCCCAGGAGAAACCAGATAGATCGGACATGTACTTACCAGCAGCAATGTTTGCCTATCAAGAAGTACCACATGTGGCCACCGGTCTTCGACGAGCTACACGATTGTTCGGACGACCAATTAAGGGACCACTTGAGACTCTTTTTAGAACCTCGACTGATGAAGGAACAGATGAGCGTGTCGTCAAATCTTCACAGTATTAGAGGAACTGAAACAGAAACTGCACACGGGATGGAAATTAGCTATTTCCACTCTCCGTCGTTCCAGAAAACAACAAGCATCCTTCTTTAATAAGCCTATTAGAAGCCAGTCTCTAGAGGTAGGAGATAAAGTGCTAGTCTTATTAACCAAGGGGGATAATAAGTTAGAAATTGCTTTGCAAGGACTATTGCCCATTAAAGAGAAGGTGTCCAGCAACAAGTACTCAGTTTCTATTCACGGGAAAACAGCAGTGTTCCACGTGAGTTTACTCAAAGGAAATTTTGAGAATAACTCGAACCCACCAGTTCATATTTTGACTCTGGCTGTGGTTGATAATGGATCCAAGGTGGAACAATCCAGAGAGGAAGACACCCCCGAAAGATGGAAGGGAGACGACGTGGCTGAACACGATCCCAACTTAGAGACGTCTAAAGGAAGAGTAAGAATGACACGCGGGAAGTATATGGATAAGAACCAATCGGATCGAGGGAGAGATGTTGGAATTGTACGGCCTTTATCAGTCACAGACGAAGGACGCCTCGACCAACGAAAGCAAAGTTTCCAGAGAAGATTTCCATGGAAACGGCATCAAGAGAGAAGAGCTCTCTGGAGATGTCTTAGGAATGAATCGGAGAATTTGTAACAGAGTTGTTCTACTGATGAAGAAGGGGACATGTCCAAATGACCCATAAATCTCAGAGTAAGTGCTGACAAAACTATATGAGAGTTCGGGCTGGAGAAAAAGTTGTTTCTCGAACTTTTTCTTTAACGGCGGGCATTTGTGACGAGGTGGCCCTAATCTCATATCGTTATTATTAGATTGGGATAGCCCTCAGCAAACCCATTTATATATTTCTGTATTATTTTATATTGATCTATATATTCATATATTATACATGGTAGTCGTTATTTGGTGTAATTATATACATAAATATATGTCTAGATATAAAATAAGATTTATTAGAATAGTTAGAAGTCAAGGCGGTGTAGGGTGTGTTTATACGCCAAGAAATCAAGCCAGGCTGAAAATAATATTCAGTTTGGCTTGAATTTAATTTGGTCACAGGAAGTCGAAGAGAGCTCTTCCGTTCGGGAAGAGAGCTCTTCCGTTCGGGAAGAGATCTCTCCTGTAAAAACCCTAAAATCGGCCATTTGACAATTTGGCTTTAAGGTGGCAGGATCTATCACGTCAACTGGCTAAAAGAGAACACTCGCCTGTGTCTTAAACATTTTTCTTCTAGCTCTTGTTAAGCCGTACAACTTACTAAAACATAGTGAAAAGCAGTGATAGTCTCCGCACCCGATAGTCAAAACCAAGCTGCAGAGTTGGTTCAGAGTAATTTTTTTGTTAACATTCCGCTGCGTGTGTCGATATGCCGGTGTAATATAAGGACCGATCGATAATAGATAATATTAATAATTCTAGTGGTAAATAACTAATACTAGAATTAGTATATGCCGATCGAAAATACATACTTTTAAAACTAGAGTTAGTTAACTAATACTAGAATTAGTACAATATTTGTGTCACGCTGCTTGCCGATAAGAGGCAACGTAAAGCGAGCAGGTGCAAACCCACGTGTGGCATTAAACATGGCTAAATTGCATTACTTGGTTCTCGAAATTAAAATGTATCCACTTGCGGAAACGAAACCCGAGTTATTCGGTAGACGATTAGTTAAGATACATTAACTATGTGCTTAGCTTCGGAATTAGCATATGTCTCTAGATTATATATATATATATATATATATATATATATATATATATATATATATATATATATATATATATATATATATATATATATAGCACAACCCACTACAGGCAACGCTGATCGTATTCTGGTATGAACCAAAGGCCTATCAACGTCAATGTGGAAGCACTAGACTCGAGTTTCGCTCTCGTTTGAATTAGTCAGTAGTGCATATCCTTGACCGGACCCGGAAACAAACCCCGGATCACTGGCGTGTGAAGCGGGTGTGTAACCACTAGACCATGCCGAACACGCTGGACACGATCAAATTATAACAACAGAATACTGTAATAATTTGGTCGTGTCCAGGGTGTGCCGCGTGGTCTAGTTGTTCTGATCAGTCAAATTCGCTACCACGATCGGTTGTAGTTACTATACCTTTTTGAAGCACAATGTAACAATCTAGTGTCTGTCACATGTAACAATCTAGCGTCTGTCAAGACGACAAAGTTCTAGATGTATTGGTAACGATAGTGATTATAATGATGACATCTATTATTATTATAACTACAATATTATTATAACTGTCGGAGGAGCAAATGGATCACCATAGTCTGGTAAGAATGAGGCAGCGAGGTGTGACGAGGGGATCCGGTCAACGCTCGACGCTCAGAGGAAAGGCGAGACGGACATCTAATCAGATTGCTTCTGGAACTAGTAGTGTCGGAACTCTTCTCTGGCTGCTGAGGATGGGGACGGGGCGCTTATGGAAATGCCTCGAATGCTGTGATGTCTGTTACTTAATCAATCAATCAATCAATCAATCAATCAATCATGTATACAAAATTCAAGATTGGTGACTCAGCCATGTGCACATGTGATTTGGCGTCGCTGGCAGCAGAGCACATACTCCATGACTGCCCAAACAACAACATATCCAGGCGAATCTTCTGGCCTTGAGATACAACAGTGGAAGATACACTTTTTGGACCGCTGAGTGAACTAAAAAAGACTCTTAGATTCATACAAGATACAACATTGCAGTTATAGACATATTTCAAGCAAACGAAAGAAGAAGAAGAAGAATCAAATATCAAATCAGAAGAATAGACCAAAAATAGATGTGATAAGGCAAACCAACTCATTGGACAAATGGCACCAATACTAAAGAACAAACATGCATCAATAACTACTAAGACGGCACTTTACATCACAATCTTCCTACCAACTATATGCTACCAATGCCAAACCTGGACAATAACAGAAAAAGAGAAAAGAAAATCACAAGAACAGAAATGAGATTCCTGAGAAGAATACTCAATGTATCAAGAAGAGATAAGATTAGAAATGGAAAAAAAATCAGGACTAAAGTGGGGGGTTATAGCTGCACTAGATTTTATTAGAAGGCAGCAAGTCAAATGGTTTGTCCATGCAAGTAGGTTACCAACTAATAGTATACCACAACAAGCAATGATGTACAGATCAGAGGGAAGCAGAGGAAAAGCCGACCTCGTAAACGATGGAAGCCGGGAATAACTGAGTCCATGGGAATACCGATACATGAAGCCCATAAGCGGGCACTCTCTTGATTACTCGCTGTTTATACTTCACCTCGATACCGCAGGGTACAAGAGGAACATGCTGAGATGAGATTATTTATATATAGGTAGTCCCCGCTATATGTCGCCTCGGTATACGTCGTTTCGCTATAACATCGTTGTTGCATAGGGGACTAACTTCACTTTACGTCGCTACGTTTCGCCATAACGTAGTTTTGAGGCTGGCAATCGGGCTGTTGATATCGGTAAAGATGATGGTTTACCTCCAACGACGGTAAGGACAATTCATGCAGGTGCTGACAAAATCAAAGAGGGTGCTAAAAACGTAACCCCTTTGAGTACTTCCAAGTACACTTGTACCAGAAGTATTCTTATGGAGAACATGGAAGCACAAATGGCCGTCTGGATTGAAGACCAGAACCAACGGAATATGCCTGTGAGCAAGATGGTTATCCAAGAGAAAGCAAAGCCTCCCTAGCTAAGAAAGCTGGTGAGAGCAGTACTAGTAGTGCCGATGATAGTTTTAGAGCAAGTCGTGATTGGTTTGAGCGCTCAGATACTGAGGAGGGTGGTTACTGTGCAGCAGACATTGGACACATGTTTTGTTCAAGCAGAGAAGAGCCAGGAAAAGAGGCAGGACGAGGTTACAGTTTCATCCTCAGATGAAGAGGCAGAATTTAATGCCTCTGCATCCCAATAACTCTACCACTCGCCATCCAACCCACCTTTATTTAGCCAATAAATATCAACAACCATCAAAATAAACATTACTGTGGTACACAATACGCTGTATTTCATTAAATTCTATGGGAAATAGTGTTTCGCTATACGTCGTTTCACTTAACGTTACGTTTTCCAAGAACGTAACGCCGACGTTAACCATGGCCTACCTGTGTGTGTGTGTGTGTGTGTGTGTGTGTGTGTGTGTGTGTGTGTGTGTATATATATATATATATATATATATATATATATATATGTGTGTGTGTGTGTGTGTGTGTGTGTGTGTCACATTCAAACCCAGTCGTATACACACGTGTTGGTAGATTGAGTAATATCTGTCATTGTTCATGTTATACGGGGAGACTTCAAATGAAAACCCTAAAAGTGTGACAGAAATTGCAATAAGGATGTCATTGTCTTGTAACCTGTCAATATTGTTGTTGTGGATGTCAAGAGAGTTAAGTACGTGACATCACGGTGCAGATAAAAACAGTGACGTCATAAGGAAATTGTAAAGGTGACGCCCCTCTTTTGACATGCACCAAAGAGGAGCAGCGTTCTGTTATCCGTTTTTTTAATCAGTAAAGGGGGACACCTATAGGCATTCATCGGCGAATGAAAGTCTATAGTCTGTTCACATTTGGGTTCCTCCATATAAACATCCATATCTCAGTAACCAACTGAGGGACACCTATAGGCATTCATCGGCGAATGAAAGTCTATAGTCTTTTCACATTTGGGTTCCTCCATATAAACATCCATATCTCAGTAACCAACTGAGGGAAAATGATGAGAAATACCCAACAAAAAAAATTTTGTTCTGGAGATTGTACAACAGATTTCAATGTTTGTTTATATGCGGTATATAATTTACAGGTCAGAGATTAAGTCCATATTTTAAAATGTATGACACCTTCACTCAGACACATCCGCGCTTTTTTAAAATTTTCTCGTGGTACACGTTATGGCACGAACGGTGAGCAGTTAAATGGGAGTGTTCAAAGGTGTCGTAAATGTTGTTTCTTTCATGAAACGTGATTATATAAATAAATCTTACCATTAATATAAAATTAATAGCTAATATTTTAAAGTGTGAATATTGTTCAATGGGATTGAATGTGAAATTTTGTACACTTTAAAGCATCTCTATGAAGTTGTACGCTTATTTTTGTCAAGAAGCTGATCGCAGGAAACTGTTTCATACTGTTACAAATCCCGAAAAAATAACAGTGCATGCATTGGGTTTGAGTAAACGGTCATTTCGCCGTTGGGTGCAAGGATTTGGAATGAAACCAACACGCGATAAGCAAGCGGTAGGTAGAAAGACAATTGTAGACAGCTTTGACAAGGATGTCATAAGGCGAGCTATTATAAAAATGCTGGATGCCAAAGAAACAGTGACTGTAAGAAAACTTAGGGTTTGGTTGAGAAAGAGCAATAACATAGAGCTATCCAAAACAACTTTGTGGAAAATTATAAGGACAATAGGCTTCACTTTTAGAAAGTACAAGGGAGGTAGAATTATCCTTAGCGAGCAACCACATTTAGGACCCATGAGAAGCAAGATACCTACGCGAAATAAGGGAAATGCGCAAAGAAAATTATGACATAGTGTATTTGGATGAGACGTGGATCAATGCGCACCACACAAGTGAAAAGGAATGGCAGTCAGTGGATGGAAAGATAAAGCGATATGTGCCCAGTAGTATAGGACAGCGTTTGGTCATAGCCTATGCTGGTAGTACTCATAATGGCTTACTACAGAATACTGGACTCGTGTTCGTATTAAAGCATACAGACAATAGGTATTATCATAATGAGATGAATGGTAATGTATTTAGAGATTGGCTCGAGAATACAGCACTTCCATCCCATGATAGATCGTCTTGTCTAATCAGGGACAATGCATCATATCACAATGTTGTTGCCCAAGAAGACAAAATACCAATTGCATCGAGCACAAAGGAAGCAATAAAGATATGGCTCCAAATAGAAAATATACCATTTTGAGGAACATATTTCAAGCTACAGTTGTTGTCCATTGTAAAACAGGCGCAAAAAAGCAAGAAATATCAAATCGACAAGTGATAAAAGAGCATGGCCATAGGTGCTTGAGACTTCCGCCATACCTGCAAAACAGGTAGTAATCATATTCCATATCTGAACAGTAAACAACAGAGTAGACAATATTTCACGAAGACTCAAAACGAATCTGTCACCAATGTGCACATATGAACAAACTACACAGACAGCTGAACAGATCCTTAAAAACTGACACATGATGACTAAACTGCTGTATCATCTAAGGTTACTCCATACGCACATTAACGCACAGCTGTTTGGAAGCCATCACGAACTTCATATAAAAAGCTAAATGCATCCTAGTAACATGACTTCTTGTGTATACATTATTAACCAGCAGCTGAAGAAACCAGAAGGAAATGAAATATAAGTTAAGAAATATATTCTGTCTACTTTCCTGTCCAATTCCATTTCGGTTCTACATTATTTACCCCATGCCTCTGTAAATTTTGTCTATTTATATTACATACACACAGCACCCACTCCCATAAGAATCTGGATACGCCTTGTGGTGTCATCCGAATTGAGGTTGCGGTACTGTAAAGCAAGTTTGTTAGCGTGAATTCACTAGTTTTTCGCCAAAACATCAAAGAAATGTCGCCGCTTTCCATGATTTAAGTTGCTTTTAGACCTATCAAAGGCATATTCCTTGTGTGGGTAAATTTAAGACGGCAGGAAAAATTTCATAACGATGCAACAGACAGTTTTCAAAATAATTGATCGTGAATGACGGCATTTATTTCTGAACAGACTATAGTAGTAGGTAAGAAATATAGTCCTTCTACTTTCCTGTCAATTTACACATTATTTACCCCATGCCTCTGTAAATTTTCTGTCTTTCCTAATATTATACGTTGCACGCCTCTCGGAAGTCTCTGTGGTGAAGTGGTCAAACCATCTGACTCGGGCTCCAAAGGTGGTGTGTTCGATTCCAGGCTGCGTCCTTCATTTAATGAGTGCATTTTTTCGGAGACTCCTGAGGGTCGTCACTGGAGCTACGGAGTTCGTGCTTTATGCGACACTTTCCGCGCTACGGAAAGAGACTTAGCCATATGGGATAAAAACCCGGTCGACGAATAAAAAGAAAAAATACGGTCGACCCTGTCGACTTTTAAGGGACTTTTTTTTTAGTTAGTTAGTTAGTCGCAGTTCCAACTTCACAGAAACTGGTCGTCCCCATTATGCTCCGTTCCTGTGTCAGTGAATATCACACAAAACGCTACCCACTGCCCAATGTGAAAAGTGGAAAAGACAGGAGTCTCGACAAACAACAGCCCTCACAGATACACTGTGCATAATGCCGCAGCCAGAATGTCAACACAATAGTCCCCCACAAAACACCCAGTTCATTTCAGATGGAATCGGCAGTCATTTTCCATCTGGATGTTTCCTAGATGTTCACCCACACAGTCCACTAAATACAGTTTATCGTCAATGGCAGTGGCAGTCAACCAGAAGCCCAGCAGCCACACATTTCTGCATAAGGCAAAAACCGGTCAACTCTGGGACATAGCCATCTACCATCGCTCCGAACATGCAGTCACGTTCCAAACAACCTCGAGCAGATTCAAAAGCATTTCACAGGAAACTCACAGCTCACAGTGTCGCGCCACGCACTCACTCAGTAGCAGGGTGACGGAACCATCAAGCCTCCTTAGTCGCCTCTTACGACATGCGTGGTAGGCTGCAGTGTTGCTATTCTTTGCTTCCCTTATGGGCCCCGGAAACACACTAATTGCACCCACTCCCATACGAATCTGGCTACGCCGTGTACTTGTGTCGTTATCCGAAACGACGTGCTTTACTGTAAAACTAGTTTGTTAGCGTGAATTCACTACATTTTGCCAAGACATCAAAGAAATGTCGCCGATTTCGATGATTTAAGTTGCCTTTGGACGTATCAAAGACATATTCCTTTAGTGAGGGTAAATTTAAGATGGCAGGAAAACTTTCATAATGATGCAACAGACAGCTTTCATAAAAATGTATCGTGAATGAAGGCATTCATTTCTGAACAGACAAGTGTCTGTTTTTTGTTGTTGCCTCAATATAAAATTGAATATCTCAGTAACCAACTGATGGAAAATAATTAGATTTAGTATATAACCTTATCATTATGTCCACCCAACAAAAATATTTTTGTTCTGGAGATTTTACAACAGAATTCAAAGTTAGTTTATATGCAGTATATTAATTATGACTTAGAGATTACGTCCATGATTTTAACAGTATTACAGCTTCACCAAGACACGTAACAGCAATTTTTAAAATTTTCACGTGATTTCCGTTTTGAAACAAACAGCGCGAAGATTCAGAGGTGTCTCCAAATGGGGGTTCTTTCATGAAACGTGATTATATAAATAAATTAGCTGACAAGGCCCGGCTTCTGGCGGGGATCTATCTATCTATCTATCTATCTATCTATCTATCTATCTATCTATCTATCTATCTATCTATCTATCTATCTATCTACCTACCTACCTATCTATCTATCTATCTAATCTATCTGCCTGCCGGCCCACCCACCCACTCACCCACCGACCGACCCACCGCCCGACCCACCGACCGACCGACCCACCCACCCACCCACCCAGTCAGCCAGCCATCCACCCACCTACCTTTCTGCCTACCTACCTACCTACCTACCTACCTACCTACCTACCTACCTACCTACCTACCTACCTACCTTTCTGTCTGTCTGTCTGTCTTGTCTTGTCTTGTCTGTCTGTCTGTCTGTCTGCAAAAGATCAAAGGAATGTCGCCGCTTTCAATTATTTAAGTTGTTTTTGGACCTTTCAAAGACATATTCCTTGGGTGGGGGTAAATATAAGACGGCTGGAAACATTTCATAACGATGCAACAGACAGTTTTCAAAATAATTGATCGTGAATGAAGGCAACCAAATGTGGACATACTATAGTAGAGATATACAAGGCAGGTGGGCCGGTCCTAATAGAGCAGCTTCACCAAGTCTTTACAAAATATGGGTGAACGAGACCATGCCACAAGATTTCAAGGACGTGTCAATAGTCCACCTTTACAAACGTAAAGGCAACCGCCAATCCTGTGACAATCACCGAGGCATCTCCTTGCTCTCAATCGCAGGAAAGATACTCGCCAAAATTCTTCTCAATCGCCTCACGGCCCGTATCAATCAAGGTCTTCTTCCTGAGAGTCAATGTGGCTTCAGAAAAGAACGAGGAACTGTTCACATGATTTTCGCTGAAAGGCAGATGCAAGAGAAATGTCAGGAACAGAACTCTGAAATGTTCTCCACTTTCATTGACCTTACCAAGGCTTTTGATACAGTCAGCAGAGAAGGACTGTGGAAGATTATGGCGAAATACGGCTGTCCACAAAAGTTTGTCCAAACAGTGCGGCTAGTTCATGATGGTATGCAGGCAAGAGTGCAGGAAAATGGTGAACTGTCTGAGCCCTTTCCTGTCATAAATGGAGTGAAGCAAGGATGTGTCCCGGCACCAACACTGTTCAGCCTCATGTTTTCAGCTATGCTGACGAATGTCTTCGAGAACAATGACATTGGAATAGACATATACTACCGCATGTTCAATCTCAGAAGGCTGAAAGCCAAAACCAAAACTTAACAGCGACACTGTCAGAGAACTGCCGTATGTTGATGATTGCGCTGTATATGTCGACTCAAAGGCAGACATGCAACACAATGTTTCAGCTTTCTCATATGCCTGTGCCAACTTTGGGCTCAATATCAACTTGGAGAAGACTGTAGTTACGTACCAGCCAGCTCCAGGGAATAATCACACAGTTCCGAATATCATGGTGAACGGCCATAGACTAAGTTTTGTGGACAAATTCACCTATCGTGGCAGCACTGTGTCACAAGCCGCCACAATTGATGACGAAGTGAATGCAAGAATCTCCAAGGCCAGCGCGGCCTTTGGCAGACTGTACACGAATGTATGGGACAGAAATGGAATAAGCCTGCACACAAAGCTGAAAGTCTATAAAGCAGTTGTATTATTCACACTGCTATATGCTTGTGGTCCCTGTGGGTCTCTATGGCTAAGGGCTTGAGAACGCGGTTTGTGAGCCCGTATACTCGGGTTCGAAACACGGCGGTGCTGGTTTTCTCGAAAAAGGTATAGTGGCCGGTCGTTCAGAAAGCAATGGCAAACTACTGAACGTAACACTTGCCTAGTACATCAACAGCAGCTGAAAATGCTGGTGTTGACTGCAACGTCCCGTAAGGGATACGCAACCAAATAAATATGCTTGTGAAACATGGGCTGTTTATCAGCGACATGCTAAGAAATTACACCACTTCCACAGAGTCTGCCTTAGGAAGCTATTGAAGATTAAATGGCAAGACAAGATCCAAGACATTGAAGTTATAGAAAGAGCGTCCAAGCCCAGTATCCACACACTACTAATGAAAAATCAAATTCACTGGGCTGGTCATTTGACTCGTATGCCAGATCACAGGCTCCATAAACAAATTTTTTTACGGCGAGCTGCGTTGTGGTAAACGCTCCCTGGGCGGCCAGAGAAAACGCTTTAAAGACACTCTGAATATCTCAATTAAAGTTTTTGCAATTCATCTTGACACGTGGGAGACTGCTGCCAAAGACCGTAATTCGTGGCGTACATCATTACATAAGGGTGCAGTCACATGTGAAGCAACCAGGATTGCAAGAGCTGTGAAGAAAAGGCTGGACAGAAAAACCACTGCAGGAGATCCTCCTCCTGGAACGTCAAGAATTCTTTGCCCACATTGTCAAAGAACATTTCGAGCGAAAATAGGCCTTATCAGCCATCTTAGAACTCACGGCTCCATACCCCCTGGATGAAATGAATGGTCATTGCCATTCGTGATGGACAAACAACAGTCACTTGTAGTTTATGGTTGTAATAGCTGTTTGGCCCATCACGACCCTACTTGCATGGTAGTATTTTAAGCAGGATAATGTACAACTATTAATGCCGAAGTGAGGAAACCATTAAATTAGAATTTTTTTTTTACCAGTGTATTGCGTATTGCATTGTTGATTGTAATGCGCATTCATTGTATGAACTGTTATGTCACTTTTGGGAATTTTCTAGAGCACAGTAACATTATATGGGTGTTGTCTTTACTTCATTTGTTTGGTTAAGTTTGTGTAGACTTAAGCCCTAAAGTTCAGAAAATGAACTTCCATTGAATGGAAACTAACACGTGCTCGAGTTGTTATTAAATACTTCCGGAAGTAGTAACGCCACCTTACCGAGGGAAAAGACCGAAGTAGTTATCTCGCATAGAACAGGCGTTATGAAAATTGATACTCTTACACGGGATATTGCCTCGTGACATCATATAGAAACAAAAAATAAAGAAGCAAAATTGAGGCTATGCGACATGTCTCTTGATGATGCTGACTACTATTACTATCTGCTGTTACATCTACTTTTCCCCGCTAATGTCGCTGGAAGTTCTATTACTGTCAATATTACTCATACTGCTTGTATTACTTAGACAGAGAGCGAAATGATAATTATGTAAACCTAAGACCTAGAAGAATACTAGAAGAATAAGCAGGCATTTGCTGTTGTTGTTTTGCTAAGAAACTGGTAACCTTCAACAATTGGGTTGTGCCGCGAGATACAAATGATTTTTCTCACTAACCACGAGATCCTCGCCCAAAGAAGACAAAGTCAATCAAACGTGGCATAAGAAATCCGCCTAACCCAGCGACATCCTACCCAAAGCAGATAGTTCAATACCCCACGACTGAGGTACTCCAGCCTCTGGACCTAACAACTATAGCACCTCAACACCACTGCTCTTATTCGCACACACCTGTAATCCTAATCCGTACCTCTAAACATGCGTGTGATGATGATGTTTCTACAATGTATGGTGCTCTTGAAAAAACTTGCTCACTAAAACCAATAATAACCCGCAATATTTTAATGTTTACGGTTTTCATTTGAAGGTAGAATTAAGGTCACTATACAACACCCACCAAGACACCCCACCCCTCTTAAGCCATAACCCTAACCCTGATTACATCATATCTACTACAACCAGTAATAATGGCTATCTTTTACTTTTTACGGTTTTTCATTTGTAACCCTAATCCGTATCCATAATATATGTACGTGTGGCATAACGCTAACCACCATTATTCATTTACCAAAACATGCCGCAAGAAGAGGAAACAACATTAAAAGAAATTGACTTCACAACCGCAAACGGAGACTAGGACTTAAAACTTAACATCGAAACTGGAACTGCATAAGTGACAGATGACGTGGATTCTTAGAAAGATTTCATCAGACAAAGCTCGAAAGACCATTGGACGAAATAGACATGTGACCCGCTTTCGCGCCAACGCCGGATTTGCATATGTTAATATTTCATCAGATCTGGTAAGCCCGCACTTTTTCCTGCAACCAGCCTGATAAACAGATGTGAGAAGCTGGTGTGACCAAATTTTCAAACATGGAATTGCGGGGTGTCTAGATCTGAGGTAAGCTTGTGATTCCCGAGATTAGACTAAGAACCCGATGTATCAGGTATCAAGTAATGGTAACCCGTGTTTGTAATGTCAATTGAAATGTATTATTATTAATTAAAACCTCTGAAATGTAAAAATGCTCGACTGTAGATTCTAACGACGCAGAGCCGTTCCCGGGCAAAATGACTCTCCAATACTCTCTTCGATGAAACTGCAATCTCTGATATTCTTAGAGATAATTATTAACTTTAAGAAGTGCATTATACTACTACCTTCTATTCTAAACAACTGTGAGAAGTGATGATTCGAAAGCAATCTTGTGCATTTTGTCAGAAACATTGTTAAAGATGCTATCACTACCTACAGCTGAAATGACAGTTCGTGTACTAGAATAAGTGCCTTGTTCTAAAACAGACTTATCTATGCCTATTTACAATCTAGAAAGCTGAAAGAGAAATCAATCTTTCCTTTCTCCTTCATCTATTGAATCAATAGGGTTTGACGGAATAAATATTTATATTTATGTCAAATTTTAATTAGATAAGAGCACTTATGAACTGCATTGCATCAGAAGAGTTGTGCTTCGTGGAACTCCATCACACGAAGTGAACTTAACTCATTACTCAACATAACTTAAAACACAACACCACTCAACACCACTCATCACCACACAACCCAACACTCAACATCACAACAACAGATAATGGGAGAGAGTTATTAGACACAAGAAGAAGAAGAAGAAGTTAATTGGGAAAACACAGAGAATTATTTATACACGCGATAAACACCATTGAGTGGAAGAAATGTTATAAATGTATGTCATTTATTTACATGCATCTTGACACCTTCTCACTCTTGTCACTATCTTACTGTACACGTTCACTGACCCCAGGTCAAATGAGAACCCACATACAGCAGGAACCAGTTGATACAAGGCGTACACAGTGTGATAAACTCTGACCACCCCAAATTAACCCAACACTAGCTTAGAGAAAAAAGGAGGGGAGGGGAACTAGTTCCTACTTCAGGAATTTAGATTTCTTCCGACCTACTTCTAGAATGTTGTATTGGTAGGAATGTATATATTTATGTGAATATTCATCAGTGATCTTGGTGGCTACATACCAACAACCACCCAACACATCAGCAAACTAACCACCTAAATCAGACCTGAAAGAGGGAAGCCGAGAGAAAGAGATGAACCACAAGTGAGATGGAGGATGACTAGGCCATGAGCAGAGTATGGGGAGGCCTTCAGAGGAGCTATACGGGCAGACCTGAAGTGGATCCATCAGTCAATGGACCCTGGCTTACCTAATCTTCCAGTCACCAGGTTACCTTTCCAATTGGTACACACCACACCCAATTTCAGGAAACTGATAGTTAATTGTTGATTCATCATCTTCACACTTAATATGTACAACATCAAAATGTTTACTATGTTTCACACTTGTTGACATCTCTGTGACGAAACGCGTTTATCTGTCTTGGGTCGTCAAGATCCCGCACTATTTTGGCGCGTCATCGGGGACTGTCCCAGCTAAAAATAGACTGAGGGAAGCCGATGGAGGACTTATTATCTAGAATCTTCTCGAAACACCGGAATTCGAGTAACCCGTGATGCTGGGTATCGCTCTAAATTCTCGTGCAGAGAGATCTAGAAACTCTAGGCGGGGAATGACGGTTTCTCGAGAAAGTATCTTTTCTCAAGAAGCACTCGCTTCTAGTGCGCATTGAGTTGGCACGAAGCGGGAAATTGGCTAAACCAGTCATTCACTTACTTTTGTTCGAAGAGAACAGACGCAGGCCTGATGTGAGCCATTTTTGTGTTGCGTCTCACCTCAACCATGATTCGGCTGACTGTTATGGAAAGGAAGCTGAGAAGCCCTTGAACAGTTCGGAAGCTGACTGGAAGCTGAGTTCTCACCATTCAGGTAGATATTTGGTTAAATCATTTAACTTTGTACGTGTGTTCCACACGCCATTGTTCTAACCTCATTACCTATGCGGATGCCCTTGCATACTAATTAGCAAACCGATCGATAACGTAGTTGACGGTGAATCGTGGGTTTGTTTACCGTGTGCTCGCGAATCAGCTGTTAGGAACGCCGTAATGTGATGTGGGCGAGTTGGGTTCCAAATATATGTACTATATATTGCCAATCGTTGCATCTGTTAGGTTGCTGTGTTAGAATAAAACATAGTTACTTGTGCCGGATGGAAACTTAGATTATGTCAGTCAGTGCTGAAGCCAGAAGAACGGTTAGAAAACCAGGTAAGTTGGTAGGTGGAGATTCAGACAAAATTGTGCTTAGTTACTAAGTAAAGGAAGAACTTAGTTCTGTGCCACCAGGAATGATGTAACTATTGTGTAATAACTTAATAGGGAATTCATTGTGTGGAACAGCGGATTTCTGTGGTAAGGTAAGTTTGCTTTGGTGATATATAATTGTGTGTATATATTCCGTCATGGCATGTGCTACTACCTGGGGTAATTCCGAACGCCGAATAGCTCGACGCGTGATAACACTGCGTGCCGTCGCGATGTAAATATGCGTTCTGAAATCTTGTCTGAGCTATCCTGTTTCTTTCATACTGGCGCTAGTGCGAGTGAACGCTAAGGTGCTGGAAGTATGGAAGGATGCAAGGAGGCTGTATGAGACTGGGGAAATATAGGATATGGGGGATGTGAAAGCAAGTTATGAAAGTATGTGTTGGTAGACCAAACCAACGATGAAGTTCAGTCCATGCCAAGGCTAAACCACTTGGGAGGACAGAACTGGAACAGTACCCTTGGAACATGTGGGGAACATGTATTCTCAAGAAGGCTTCTTGACTCTAAGGCAGAGTCTGATAAGAAGAGTTTGCTGTGGCGTGGGCAGGTGGTCCCACCAGCAAACAGGCTTGTGTACATATTGGATGTGATCATGTACTATTCCTATATCCCGAGGGATCGTATATTGATCAAGATTATGTTTCTTAATGAACATTGATGATGTTAGGAACGAGTCCAGGAACTCTTTACCTAATTGTTTAGTTCGATTAAATTAGAACAATAACAGCCTTGTATCCCTACTGACGTTAGCGACGACTGGTAGATGATTAGGGATAGGTGAGACCGATGATCAGACTCGTCATTCTGATTTCTTGCTCTGTTTGACGGGCTGTTCTGAGAGGCCAGCTGACATTTGTGAACCCATGCTTTACTACTCTCCATATAGAGATAATGCTTTGGTTATATGAATAACTAACTAGCATGACTGAGGGTTGAGTAGTTATTGGTAGGATGCATGTGGACTAATGTTTGGGCCAGTATACTCTCACCGGTCGCTCTTCCTTTTCAGGAGTTTGCCTGTTGAGGAACCAGTCAACTATAATTGTTGTTGGCAGGAAACCACTTCGTGTGACAGAGCGAAGGGTTCAGTTCTTTACTTATCACGCCAGACTCAACCACACCAGGTACCCAATGTGATTCACCATGCGTGAAGTTTGCTTCAAGACATACAACTGCCCTGAAGGTGCACGTGTGGGAAGTGATGGTTTGTGATCGTTGTCAAATAATAGAAGATACTCTGTTTTTGCCAGGAACATTTCAGCATTGTGAGTAATCATGCTCAACGAAAGGAAACACCGGTCCGTCTATTATGACGGGGGTTCTGCCTAAACGCAGAAGTAACTGATCTTCAGACACTTGAATGGTTCTGTGGACAGCTCTAGGGGCAGGTCTTGAGAAGAACTACACCAGTTATTGACTTGGGGCAGGTGTAAACCGGTGGAAGGGACTATGGATTATAGTCCAACCTGAATTGTTTCCGTGAAATAGATGTCTGATTCTATTAATGTACTGTTTCAGTATGAAGATATAAACTGTGTTCGAGTAGGACTCAGTAACATTTTTCAGTAGCCATATCTGATTCTACAAGTAGGGTGACTGTAAGAGACCATTGAATTGGTCAGTGACATTTGTTCATCCATGTTCCGGTGATGTGATGAAGGGACCATTGAATTGGTCAGTGACATTTGTTCATTCATGTTCCGGTGATGTGATGAAGGGACCATTGAATTGGTCTATGCCATATCGGTTCTGCAGTGGGACTGTGCTATGAGTGACAGACCATTCGATTGGTCAGTGACTATTTAAGTTCATCGAAGTAACGAATACTTGGAGTCAAAGCCAGGAGGATTGTCTCCCAACCAGTATTGTTCGAGAACTGTGTTAACAGTGACTCCGTGGGAGTGATATAGATGCATTTGGTCCAGTGAAGTGTGGTCCAGCAGTGACTCTATTGTTGTGGTTCCACGTTCGGGAGACGGAGTGGTCTCCAAGGTTCTAGTCATCTCACTGGAAGGAAGCCGGGTGAGTGGCGGACCGACTGGACGGGACATCTGCATCCACTCTACTTCTCAACTCGATGAAGACACCTACATCTCTAATTCTGTCTCTACTCTATCTTCTATTTGTGTAAATAGATTCTTCTATCAGGATGTTCATTTCAGTTCTATATTCTCAAGGGTAGAATAAACTTTTTGTAAGTTGACTTGCTCTTTGTATAATGATTGAGTGTGGTCTCGGACGATGCCTAAGTGTTCATTGTTCAACAGGTGTAGGTAGTTAGTGGGGGTCTAGAATCTGGAGGGGCTTGTAGACGTAATTAACTAATATGAGATCAACCACAGAGTAAAAATGTGTATCTGCTCGTCCAACCCCTGGGGCTAGAATACACGGGAGTGCCAGAGACACCTCGGGTGTGGTTCACTCTCACTACCCAAGGTGAACTCGATACACACCGTTACAGAGTGGGGGCTCGTCCGGGATTATTCCAAGATCTTTGTGGGTTGTAGACCTCTCACATAGGGATAGGGACTTTGTCTTTATCCTCTACTTCAGTCTACATAAGATTCTACTACTTCTACCTATCTCCTAACTGTCTGACGGACATTTGTGTTGTGGTGATTAGTTAGTACTATTGATTATTGATTCATTGTATTGCTTCACCCACACATACTTGAGTACCCACCTATCATAGTCAACATGTCTACCCAAGAGTTATACTTGGACAAAGTTCAGGAAACTGGACGTAAGTCTGGTCTTGAAGGAGATGCTTTGAAATCCTATGTCCAAGAGGTGGAAAGAAATTTTCGCCAAGAGGAAAGAGAGAGGAGGAGAGCAGAAAGAGAACTGGAAGCCAGTAAAGTGGCTCTTGAGGAAAAGAGGATAGCGGCTGATACTGAAATGAAACGGCTTGAGTTGGAAGCCGAGAAAGAAAAACGTGACCATGAGTATCGAATGAAGCTACTTGAGGCACAAGTGCCTGCTACAGGTGTAACTGATGGAGCTATGGGAGGAGGTGTACCTCCTGGCTCAGAGTCAGCCAGTAGACGTGACTACCAGGCTATGAAATGGCCTTTACAGCCGTTCGAACCCGATAAGGAACGGATAGACCAATACTTAGAGAAGTATGAAGCCATGTCTATTGCAATGGGGCTAGACAAACAGAAATGGTGTTTGAAACGTTCCCAGGGACTCCGTGCCGAAGGTTATGAAGTGTATGCACGCTTGCCACCGGGTTTACAGAATGATTACCCGGCATTGAAAGCGGCTCTCTTGAAGAGATTCGAGATCACCGCGCACTCATACCGACGGAAGTTTAGAACTTCAAAGCGGGAACCTGGTGAACTGTTTTCAGCATACAGTGTGAGATTGAACTCATACCTTCTTAAATGGATGGCCTTGGCCGGATTTAAGGAGGAGTATGAAAGTTTGCGTGAGTTGATGGTTGTAGATCAGATGCGAATGCAAATGTCTAAACCCTTGTGAAACTTCTTAGGTGAGAATGGGGCTGAGAGATTAGATATAGTCACCAAGTTAGCTGAAAGATACGTTGAAGTCTATGGCGAGACTGGGGACACCAGTCCAACAGATCCGAGATCGAAAGATCCGGATCAAGGTAAGTCAAAGAAGAAGTCAAAGAAGACCAAAGGTTCTGATGAACCACATAAACAGGTAGACTCTGTAGAGAAGATCTCTAACGTCAACCAAGGTAAGAAAAGCCCACCTAGTTCTCCAAAGAGGAAGTGGAGTGAACGATGGTGCAAATTCTGCAAGTCCAGCACTCACAATACGAGTGAGTGTAAGAGTAAGCCCAAGGACTTTCACTTTGCTTGTCTTGCAGAGGTTAGGGATAGATCTTGCAAGAAAGTGAAGTCGGTTGATGGGAATGGAGAAACTAGACGACCTCCAGTGGTTGAGAGAGTAGAAGTGAATGGGCGACAGGTGATGTGTCTCTACGACACAGGATTGCAATTTTCAGCTATAATTGCATCCCACCTGACAGGCCCAGAGCAACTCACCGGGGAGATGACGGAGATACAGCCAGCCAGTAGGAGTGCTGTGGCGTTACGTTGCCCGATTGCCAATGTGGAGATTCGGAGCAAGTACGTTACTGGACGCATTCAGGCGGCAGTCGTACCGGATCCTCTCTATCCCCTAATTCTTGGCCGGAAGTACGTGTTTCTGGGCGAACCAGAACACCCTAGCATCCATAAGTCTAGGCAGGTCAGAGATACAGAGGAAGAGGGTCTCGAAAAGGTAAGTCTCCGAAATACTCACCCGGATAGAATGAGTAATGCTCGGAGCAAGGATGCGACGGAGTGTCCTTGTTCGGAATGGTTGCCCAAAAATGAAAACCCGTTAACTCAGGGTAAGTTCAACTCTGATAACCACTCTCTATCCCCTAATTCTTGGCCGGAAGTACGTGTTTCTGGGCGAACCAGAACACCCTAGCATCCATAAGTCTAGGCAGGTCAGAGATACAGAGGAAGAGGGTCTCGAAAAGGTAAGTCTCCGAAATACTCACCCGGATAGAATGAATAATGCTCGGAGCAAGGATGCGACGGAGTGTCCTTGTTCGGAATGGTTGCCCAAAAATGAAAACCCGTTAACTCAGGGTAAGTTCAACTCTGATAACCAGTCACCGTTAATTCAGACTGGAACAGAGAAAAGGCAGAGGGAACGTAAGTTGGTTCCTGAGAGCTTCAGAGCTAATCTGCTGCGAACGGTACATGTCAGGTCCCCAACCGGACATCTGACTGTAGGGACAACCAGTAAATGTCTATCCCGGTACTATTGGTGGCCGGGAATGACAGGCGACGTGCGCAGGTATATTAGGTCTTGTCCGGAGTGCCGTAAATGCACACCTGAGAAACGGACGAAGACGAAGATATCCTTAGAGGTTGGAGACCGAGTTCTAGTACTCCTCCCAATCGAGGGGAACGAATTCGAAATCGGGTGGCAGGGCCCATTCCTAGTGGATAAAGTGGGGCTCCACAAGCACTATGGAATGGTGATCCTGGGAAAGTCTACTACTTTCCATTCCAGTCTCCTCATGCGCTATGAGGGGAAGCCCGATGATAAGTCCACCAGCCCAAGGGCGCAGAGATTCGCTGAAAGAACGGTTCGGGGTTCAGGTCAGGTAGCGGAAAGCCTGTCACAACATAGGAAGTCCTATATGCATGTGCAGGTACCTTCTTCGGTTCAGCCCGGTGCTCGGGGGAACATGACCGGCCAAAGGAACACCCGCAGTGCTAGCTATACTGAGAACCGTGGTCGGAAGAGGTGGGTTGTGTCGGAACGGACACAGACCCTTGGTCCCCCAATCCGACCGACTGCAGTCCAGCTGGGTCCTCGAAAGGGGAAGCTGGAGTTGCAGAAGTCCAGTAAAGTCTGGCAGGAACGATCGTTAAATCAGGTCGAGACGGGAGCTCTGGTCCGCAGGACACTGCGAGATGCCCGATCGCAGTAGCGGAGTAGGCGTTGATCACCCGTGATACTGAATAGCTTGTCACCCCACCGAATGTGGTAAAAGTATTCTATACAATATTGACGGGTTAGACTTCCTCACCCGCCATCCGGTCTCTTAGAAGGAAGAACGAACGACATAACAGCGTCTGCGTAGAAGTGGAACGACGGGGTCGATCCTCTTAAAGTGGGGGCCTATGTGACGAAACGCGTTTATCTGTCTTGGGTCGTCAAGATCCCGCACTATTTTGGCGCGTCATCGGGGACTGTCCCAGCTAAAAATAGACTGAGGGAAGCCGATGGAGGACTTATTATCTAGAATCTTCTCGAAACACCGGAATTCGAGTAACCCGTGATACTGGGTATCGCTCTAAATTCTCGTGCAGAGAGATCTAGAAACTCTAGGCGGGGAATGACGGTTTCTCGAGAAAGTATCTTTTCTCAAGAAGCACTCGCTTCTAGTGCGCATTGAGTTGGCACGAAGCGGGAAATTGGCTAAACCAGTCATTCACTTACTTTTGTTCGAAGAGAACAGACGCAGGCCTGATGTGAGCCATTTTTGTGTTGCGTCTCACCTCAACCATGATTCGGCTGACTGTTATGGAAAGGAAGCTGAGAAGCCCTTGAACAGTTCGGAAGCTGACTGGAAGCTGAGTTCTCACCATTCAGGTAGATATTTGGTTAAATCATTTAACTTTGTACGTGTGTTCCACACGCCATTGTTCTAACCTCATTACCTATGCGGATGCCCTTGCATACTAATTAGCAAACCGATCGATAACGTAGTTGACGGTGAATCGTGGGTTTGTTTACCGTGTGCTCGCGAATCAGCTGTTAGGAACGCCGTAATGTGATGTGGGCGAGTTGGGTTCCAAATATATGTACTATATATTGCCAATCGTTGCATCTATTAGGTTGCTGTGTTAGAATAAAACATAGTTACTTGTGCCGGATGGAAACTTAGATTATGTCAGTCAGTGCTGAAGCCAGAAGAACGGTTAGAAAACCAGGTAAGTTGGTAGGTGGAGATTCAGACAAAATTGTGCTTAGTTACTAAGTAAAGGAAGAACTTAGTTCTGTGCCACCAGGAATGATGTAACTATTGTGTAATAACTTAATAGGGAATTCATTGTGTGGAACAGCGGATTTCTGTGGTAAGGTAAGTTTGCTTTGGTGATATATAATTGTGTGTATATATTCCGTCATGGCATGTGCTACCACCTGGGGTAATTCCGAACGCCGAATAGCTCGACGCGTGATAACACTGCGTGCCGTCGCGATGTAAATATGCGTTCTGAAATCTTGTCTGAGCTATCCTGTTTCTTTCATACTGGCGCTAGTGCGAGTGAATGCTAAGGTGCTGGAAGTATGGAAGGATGCAAGGAGGCTGTATGAGACTGGGGAAATATAGGATATGGGGGATGTGAAAGCAAGTTATGAAAGTATGTGTTGGTAGACCAAACCAACGATGAAGTTCAGTCCATGCCAAGGCTAAACCACTTGGGAGGACAGAACTGGAACAGTACCCTTGGAACATGTGGGGAACATGTATTCTCAAGAAGGCTTCTTGACTCTAAGGCAGAGTCTGATAAGAAGAGTTTGCTGTGGCGTGGGCAGGTGGTCCCACCAGCAAACAGGCTTGTGTACATATTGGATGTGATCATGTACTATTCCTATATCCCGAGGGATCGTATATTGATCAAGATTATGTTTCTTAATGAACATTGATGATGTTAGGAACGAGTCCAGGAACTCTTTACCTAATTGTTTAGTTCGATTAAATTAGAACAATAACAGCCTTGTATCCCTACTGACGTTAGCGACGACTGGTAGATGATTAGGGATAGGTGAGACCGATGATCAGACTCGTCATTCTGATTTCTTGCTCTGTTTGACGGGCTGTTCTGAGAGGCCAGCTGACATTCGTGAACCCATGCTTTACTACTCTCCATATAGAGATAATGCTTTGGTTATATGAATAACTAACTAGCATGACTGAGGGTTGAGTAGTTATTGGTAGGATGCATGTGGACTAATGTTTGGGCCAGTATACTCTCACCGGTCGCTCTTCCTTTTCAGGAGTTTGCCTGTTGAGGAACCAGTCAACTATAATTGTTGTTGGCAGGAAACCACTTCGTGTGACAGAGCGAAGGGTTCAGTTCTTTACTTATCACGCCAGACTCAACCACACCAGGTACCCAATGTGATTCACCATGCGTGAAGTTTGCTTCAAGACATACAACTGCCCTGAAGGTGCACGTGTGGGAAGTGATGGTTTGTGATCGTTGTCAAATAATAGAAGATACTCTGTTTTTGCCAGGAACATTTCAGCATTGTGAGTAATCATGCTCAACGAAAGGAAACACCGGTCCGTCTATTATGACGGGGGTTCTGCCTAAACGCAGAAGTAACTGATCTTCAGACACTTGAATGGTTCTTTGGACAGCTCTAGGGGCAGGTCTTGAGAAGAACTACACCAGTTATTGACTTGGGGCAGGTGTAAACCGGTGGAAGGGACTATGGATTATAGTCCAACCTGAATTGTTTCCGTGAAATAGATGTCTGATTCTATTAATGTACTGTTTCAGTATGAAGATATAAACTGTGTTCGAGTAGGACTCAGTAACATTTTTCAGTAGCCATATCTGATTCTACAAGTAGGGTGACTGTAAGAGACCATTGAATTGGTCAGTGACATTTGTTCATCCATGTTCCGGTGATGTGATGAAGGGACCATTGAATTGGTCAGTGACATTTGTTCATTCATGTTCCGGTGATGTGATGAAGGGACCATTGAATTGGTCTATGCCATATCGGTTCTGCAGTGGGACTGTGCTATGAGTGACAGACCATTCGATTGGTCAGTGACTATTTAAGTTCATCGAAGTAACGAATACTTGGAGTCAAAGCCAGGAGGATTGTCTCCCAACCAGTATTGTTCGAGAACTGTGTTAACAGTGACTCCGTGGGAGTGATATAGATGCATTTGGTCCAGTGAAGTGTGGTCCAGCAGTGACTCTATTGTTGTGGTTCCACGTTCGGGAGACGGAGTGGTCTCCAAGGTTCTAGTCATCTCACTGGAAGGAAGCCGGGTGAGTGGCGGACCGACTGGACGGGACATCTGCATCCACTCTACTTCTCAACTCGATGAAGACACCTACATCTCTAATTCTGTCTCTACTCTATCTTCTATTTGTGTAAATAGATTCTTCTATCAGGATGTTCATTTCAGTTCTATATTCTCAAGGGTAGAATAAACTTTTTGTAAGTTGACTTGCTCTTTGTATAATGATTGAGTGTGGTCTCGGACGATGCCTAAGTGTTCATTGTTCAACAGGTGTAGGTAGTTAGTGGGGGTCTAGAATCTGGAGGGGCTTGTAGACGTAATTAACTAATATGAGATCAACCACAGAGTAAAAATGTGTATCTGCTCGTCCAACCCCTGGGGCTAGAATACACGGGAGTGCCAGAGACACCTCGGGTGTGGTTCACTCTCACTACCCAAGGTGAACTCGATACACACCGTTACAATCTCATGTATTGATGCTTGTTTATTGATGGTCTGTGTAACTGGTCCAATGTGCAACTTTTCTAATATTTTGTGTAAATCACAATGGAGATGTATGTACTGGCCAGAAGGCTCAGGCCCAGTCAATAAATGATTAACATGAATTGACCTTCTGTTAATTTATCAGTTCAAACCTATCTGTGTCAGCATCTTCTTTGTACATCATGTTGTCAGAATCTAATGTGATTGATTATGTGTTTGATTGTTTAAAAATAAATCTACTCATAATGACTTACTAAAATGGGGGAGAGAAGACTCTAGATCTATCAACTGCTCAATATCCATGCTTTCTTCATCTAAATCAGGCTGAGAAAATTCTCCAGACTTTCCTCAGATTTGAGAACCAATAAAAGGGGGCTCCAGAGCTACAGAATCCTTGGAGAAGGGGCAGAATCCCAGTTAGTAATCATTATTCTCACCAGGGCCATAATCTATATCTCCTAGACATACTTAATAGAACGAGGCCTGCAGATAACTCAAGGTTCATATTCTGGGGTTATTGAAGATAGAAGAGGATGGGGCTCTACTTCTTTTGTTAGAGATGGGGCATGCACTACAGTGATCTCCCACTCCCTTCAAAAATATATGACATATTGTCGGCTACGTCCTGGATGGTTCCCATATATTAACCTTTAAACAATTACATAAAACATTAACACAATTATCTTTAGATTTTGAATATTGTCATTTTCTTATATTGATTGACAGCCACATGATATGAATGACATTAACAGATAAATAAGAGTAGGTGACTGATCATTCCTCCTGAAGAAGGGGGCCATGTTCAAATAGGCTTATACTTCAGAAAGAGGTGCTCCAGGAGAAATATATAGTGTGTATCTACTCTACCAACACTACTTCTCTTCCAGAGAAGGTGTTCTTTTCCTGTGGAGTCTGAACTTAACAGCATTTCATCAACCACCGGAAAATCTTATCCGTTGGGAAAACTCTGTCTAATTTCAGATTCTTTTCTTTACTAGGAATTAAATCTGGTTTTTTCAGTGCCTGCTGCCTTTGGCTTTTCCAGCATTGACAGACAGACATAACATAGGGTGTTTTTAATATTGCACATGCTCTGTTGTATATTTGCAGATCATGGACTGGCAAGCTTACGCGGATCAGACTAACTGCAATTATATTTTTTAGGCAGAACAAAGCAATAAATTATAGGCATGGCGGAAACCGCAAAGTTTGGAGCCCAAATAACAGAAACAGGTAGGGAATGCGGGTTAGATGGCCTTGAGCTAGCTAACTATGTTTCAGATGCATTCGACAAAAGAGAAAGACTGCAAGCGGAATTGGCTCTCAAGGAAAAACAGCTTCAGGCTGAATTGGCTGTGAGGGAAAAACAGTTTCAAGTAGAATTGGAGGAGAAAGAGAAACGATTTCAAGCAGAATTGGAGGAGAAAGAAAAACAGCTTCAAGCAGAATTGGAGGAGAAAGAGACACGACTACAGGCTGAAATGGAAGATAAGGAGAGAGAGCGTCAACACCAACTGGAGTTGAGGAGAATGGAGATTGAAGTGGAGATCCGGAGAATAGAGAAAGGGAGTGGTCCTACACCCTCAACCTCATCAGGATCGCCAGTGACAGAACCACCTCCTCACGTCTCTCAACTTAATTCAGGAGCTATGTCATTTCCTCTGGAACCCTTTAATGAACTGACTGACCACATCGAAGGATTTTTATCACGCTTCGAGGCAATGGCTGTCAGCTGTGGGCTTGAAGAAAGTAGATGGGCGACGAAGTTAGCGCAGGCCTTAAGATCCACGGCGTATGATGTGTTCTCGCGCCTAACTAGAGAGGAACAACAGAACTACACAACACTTAAGACGGCACTCTTGAGCCGATTCGAAGTGGACGCCGAATCTTATAAACTCAAGTTCAAAGCCGCAAGGAAGGAACCGGGTGAGAGTTACGCGCAACTAGTCGAAAGACTGAAGTCATACATACAAAGATGGACTTGCTTGGGAGGATTGGAGGAAAGTTTTGAAGGACTCCGTGAAATGATCATCATTGATCAGATCAAGGGGAAAATGCAGAACGAAATGAAGGCATTCTTAACCCAAAACGGGGCTGACGGCCTGGAAACTATAATCATCCTGGCAGAGAGATTTGAGAAATCTCAGAAGGAGATGGGAGGAAAGGGACGTTCGAACAACACCCCCTCTCAAAACAAAACTCCACAGCCAAAAGAGGGTGAAAACACTGTAGCCACCAGGAAAAAGGGGAAATCCCAGAAAAACACTCAAAACTCAGTCCAAACAGCGCCGAAGGAGGACAAACCATTCTGTACCCATTGCAAAATTTGAGGTCACACATTTCAGAATTGCAGGAAGAGGCCACCTCCACACACAGCGGCATGTTTGGCCAACCGAAAAGAGAAAAAAGTGAGCACTGGTGAAACGTCCAAACAGACACCTCATCAAGACACATCATCACGTACTCCGGTTGTAGAATCCATCTTGCTAAATGGATTCAAAACGACCTGTTTATATGATACTGGATTATCGTATGACTGTGTTGTTTCATCATCCGTAGTTCACCCTGAACAGGTGACAGAGGAAATAGTGGAATTACAGGGACCACTGAAGAGTTCAACAAATATGTCTCTTCCAGTGGCAAAAGTGAACATAGCCTCGCGGTATGTCACTGGGACAATCAAGGCGGCAGTCTTGGACGATCCGATATATCCTGTAATCCTCGGCCGTAGATTTATCGTTCTAGGAGAACCTGTTCAACCTGTGGCGATGGCGACC
Organism: Cepaea hortensis; assembly: GCA_963921405.1. Classification (NCBI taxonomy): domain Eukaryota; kingdom Metazoa; phylum Mollusca; class Gastropoda; order Stylommatophora; family Helicidae; genus Cepaea; species Cepaea hortensis. The sequence goes on from OY992888.1 coordinate 52,142,312, forward strand.
ATGACCACTCGATCCCAGGCAACAAAAACTCCAGAAACAACTACGCCAATCCCTCGAACGGAGGAACTGAAGAGGGCACAAGAAGCCGACAGCACCTTGGAACCCTGCTTCAGAAAACTGCTAAAATCACATTTACCTCTACGTAAAGGTGATCTGTTCATGAAGTCAGCACTTCTTTACTGAAAAGCAGGACGAGCTGGACAAGAGTTTAATCAACTTGTTGTACCAACTCAATACAGGACTCAGATCTTAGAGATGGGTCATAGTCTACCATTCAGTGGGCACATGGGTATCAACGCTACTACACAGCGGATTACCACTCACTACTTTTGGCCAGGGATGAATTCAGACATACAACGGTTTGTAAAATCATGCCCACAGTGTCAGAAAGTATCACCAAAACACCGGACACCACCGGCAATGTTGGGTGAATCGCCAATCACTGGAATTCCATTTGAGAAAGTGGCTGTAGACATAATCGGACCTCTCTCAGCAACGAAGAGGCGAAACCGATTCATATTAACGCTTGTGGACACAACAGCCATGTGGGCCGAAGCAGTTCCTATGCCCAGCTGTGACTCCAAACACGTCGCTGATGCATTATTAGGAATATTCACACGTCTAAGATTCCCACAAAGGATCTTGACGGACAACGGTTCACAGTTTCGTGGTAAGCTCATGGAAGAGACCTTCAGACTTTTTCATGCACGCCATATCTTCAGTTCACCATATCACCCTCAGTCAAATGGACTTGTGGAAAGGAGGAACGGGACATTGATTAGTATCCTGCGCAAAATTGCCCAGGAGAAGACAGAGGATTGGGACTTGTATTTACCCGCAGCTTTATTCGCTTACAGAGAAGTTCCCCATCACTCAACAGGTTTTGCTCCAGCCACATTGTTGTTTGGACGACCGATCAAGGGACCACTGGAGGCGTTACTTCGAACGTGGACTGATAATACTACAGATGATACAGTCGTGACTGCATCTACATATGTTGCCGAGTTGAAAAATCGTTTACAACACAGTTGGAAACAAGCGAATGTCAATCTACGTCAAGCCAGACGAAGAATTGCTCGTAACTTCAACCGCAAGGCAAAGGATAGAGAGTTAGAGGTAGGAGAGAAGGTGATGTTGCTGCTTCCAACCAGTCAGAATAAGCTGCAAATAAGATGGAGAGGACCTTATGTAGTGACGGAGAAGATCTCACGTACCAACTACAGAATTTCAGTCAAAGGCAAGATGAAAGTATTTCACATAAACCTCTTGAAGAAGTTTCATGAAAGACCCTCAACCACCGAACCTGCACACCTGATGGCCATGAGTGTGGCTACTGAAGTCGAAGAAGGATCAACAATGGGAGTCGAGTGCCAACTGCAAGCCAAAGAGACCTTTAAGGATGTGGAAATCAATCCCAACTTAACAAAGGATCAGCAAAAGCAGATTAGGGAACTTATGGCAAAATATGCAGAAGTACTTACTGATAAGCCAGGAAGAACTGATTTGGAGGAATTTGACATGAAGTTAAATGACACAGTGCCTGTGCGAGTCAAGACTTACCCAGTTCCTTATGCAAAGCAAACGACTTTAGAGGAAGAAATACAACAGCTGCTCACCGCAGGAATATCTCACCATCTGAATCACCTTACAGTGCTAGCGTCGTCTTATTAAGAAAGCCAAGTGGAGAACATAGATTGTGCATCGATTATCGACAGCTCAATGCTATAACTGAATTCCAAGCAGAACCTCAGCCTGATCAGAATAAACTCTTCACAGCACTCAACCGAGCTAAGTACTTTACTAGGATTGATCTCAGTAAGGGATATTACCAGATTCCTGTAAAACCGGAAGTTAGACTATGGTTAGCTTTCAGCACGCCTGGAGGACACTATGAGTTCAACGTTCTTCCATTCGGATTAAGTAATGCTCCAAGCGTCTTTACACGTATGATGAGAAAATTACTTGACCCACTACAGCATCCAGACATCAGTCACTTCATGGATGACATCCTGATCGCCACTGAAACATTTAAAGATCATGTAGAAACCCTGCATCTTTTGTTCAGGCGCCTCAGAGAAGCTGGATTGACGGCTAGACCAAAGAAGTGTCAGATAGGATTCCAAGAATTGGACTTTCTAGGTCATAAGATATCTCATGGACTGATAAATCCACAAGAGGGAAATGTGGACAAACTCCAGAGAGCACCTCGTCCAAAAACAAAGAAGGATGTAAGATCATTTGTATCCTTATGTGGATTCTATCAAAAATACATCAAGGACTTCAATACTCTGTCAGCACCTTTAACGGATCTTACCAAAAAGGGGAAACCAGAGAAAGTCACTTGGTCAGCTGACTGTGAGAGAGCTTTCACAGCACTAAAGCAGGCATTAACTGCTCATCCAGTCTTACATCTACCAGACCTCGACCAACCATTCGTGCTGCGCACCGATGCCAGTAACATAGGAATTGGGGCAACGCTGTTGCAGAGAAAGGGAGATGTACCATCAGAGCTATTCCCTGTAGCCTATGCTAGCAGGAAATTGAATGCAGCAAAGAGAAATTACAGTACTATCGAGAGAGAATGTCTTGCGCTCGTATGGAGTGTACAGAAATTTCAAGCATACCTGTATGGCAAACATTTCACAGTGCAATGTGACCATCAACCACTCATGTTTCTCGCAGCATCTAAGACTCTGAATGCCCGACTTATGAGGTGGTCGCTGCTTCTTCAACCTTACTCGTTCCAGGTTGAGTATGTTCCTGGGAAAATGAATGTGGGAGCGGACTTCCTGAGTAGACACCCAGTGCCTGATGAACCAGGTCAATCAGATGCAGAAGAGAATACAAGGGAGGAAAAATGGGAACAGCTTGATAACTGAAAATGTTGGAAACATAGTTCCATACCATAGAACAATCTGGAGTGGGGCCATGTGGCATAACGCTAACCACCATTATTCATTTACCAACACATGCCGCAAGAAGAGGAAACAACATTAAAAGAAATTGACTTCACAACCGCAAACGGAGACTAGGACTTAAAACTTAACATCGAAACTGGAACTGCATAAGTGACAGATGACGTGGATTCTTAGAAAGATTTCATCAGACAAAGCTCGAAAGACCATTGGACGAAATAGACATGTGACCCGCTTTCGCGCCAACGCCGGATTTGCATATGTTAATATTTCATCAGATCTGGTAAGCCCGCACTTTTTCCTGCAACCAGCCTGATAAACAGATGTGAGAAGCTGGTGTGACCAAATTTTCAAACATGGAATTGCGGGGTGTCTAGATCTGAGGTAAGCTTGTGATTCCCGAGATTAGACTAGAGATAAGAACCCGATGTATCAGGTATCAAGTAATGGTAACCCGTGTTTGTAATGTCAATTGAAATGTATTATTATTAATTAAAACCTCTGAAATGTAAAAATGCTCGACTGTAGATTCTAACGACGCAGAGCCGTTCCCGGGCAAAATGACTCTCCAATACTCTCTTCGATGAAACTGCAATCTCTGATATTCTTAGAGATAATTATTAACTTTAAGAAGTGCATTATACTACTACCTTCTATTCTAAACAACTGTGAGAAGTGATGATTCAAAAGCAATCTTGTGCATTTTGTCAGAAACATTGTTAAAGATGCTATCACTACCTACAGCTGAAATGACAGTTCGTGTACTAGAATAAGTGCCTTGTTCTAAAACAGACTTATCTATGCCTATTTACAATCTAGAAAGCTGAAAGAGAAATCAATCTTTCCTTTCTCCTTCATCTATTGAATCAATAGGGTTTGACGGAATAAATATTTATATTTATGTCAAATTTTAATTAGATAAGAGCACTTATGAACTGCATTGCATCAGAAGAGTTGTGCTTCGTGGAACTCCATCACACGAAGTGAACTTAACTCATTACTCAACATAACTTAAAACACAACACCACTCAACACCACTCATCACCACACAACCCAACACTCAACATCACAACAACAGACAATGGGAGAGAGTTATTAGACACAAGAAGAAGAAGTTAATTGGGAAAACACAGAGAATTATTTATACACGCGATAAACACCATTGAGTGGAAGAAATGTTATAAATGTATGTCATTTATTTACATGCATCTTGACACCTTCTCACTCTTGTCACTGTCTTACTGTACACGTTCACTGACCCCAGGTCAAATGAGAACCCACATACAGCAGGAACCAGTTGATACAAGGCGTACACAGTGTGATAAACTCTGACCACCCCAAATTAACCCAACACTAGCTTAGAGAAAAAAGGAGGGGAGGGGAACTAGTTCCTACTTCAGGAATTTAGATTTCTTCCGACCTACTTCTAGAATGTTGTATTGGTAGGAATGTATACATTTATGTGAATATTCATCAGTGATCTTGGTGGCTACATACCAACAACCACCCAACACATCAGCAAACTAACCACCTAAATCAGACCTGAAAGAGGGAAGCCGAGAGAAAGAGATGAACCACAAGTGAGATGGAGGATGACTTGGCCATGAGCAGAGTATGGGGAGGCCTTCAGAGGAGCTATACGGGCAGACCTGAAGTGGATCCATCAGTCAATGGACCCTGGCTTACCTAATCTTCCAGTCACCAGGTTACCTTTCCAATTGGTACACACCACACCCAATTTCAGGAAACTGATAGTTAATTGTTGATTCATCATCTTCACACTTAATATGTACAACATCAAAATGTTTACTATGTTTCATACTTGTTGACATCTCATGTATTGATGCTTGTTTATTGATGGTCTGTGTAACTGGTCCAATGTGCAACTTTTCTAATATTTTGTGTAAATCACAATGGAGATGTATGTACTGGCCAGAAGGCTCAGGCCCAGTCAATAAATGATTAACATGAATTGACCTTCTGTTAATTTATCAGTTCAAACCTATCTGTGTCAGCATCTTCTTTGTACATCATGTTGTCAGAATCTAATGTGATTGATTATGTGTTTGATTGTTTAAAAATAAATCTACTCATAATGACTTACTAAAATGGGGGAGAGAAGACTCTAGATCTATCAACTGCTCAATATCCATGTTTTCTTCATCTAAATCAGGCTGAGAAAATTCTCCAGACTTTCCTCAGATTTGATAACCAATAAAAGGGGGCTCCAGAGCTACAGAATCCTTGGAGAAGGAGCAGAATCCCAGTTAGTAATCATTATTCTCACCAGGGCCATAATCTATATCTCCTAGACATACTTAATAGAACGAGGCCTGCAGATAACTCAAGGTTCATATTCTGGGGTTATTGAAGATAGAAGAGGATGGGGCTCTACTTCTTTTGTTAGAGATGGGGCATGCACTACAGTGATCTCCCACTCCCTTCAAAAATATATGACAGTATGATGATAGTGATTAAGTCATATTCACCTTTAACAACCAGTGGTCGCTTAGTTAGTTAGTCGACAGATCATCCTCATTGCACATCAAACCATTCAGTCCATAAGTGCTCGGATCCCCTCCTCAGCAAATCCCGCAGCGTGTAGCGGCTAACGACACTAGTTCTGTGTTGGTTTATCAATCTTCTTTGGCTTCCTGTGTAGTGTTCTTGTTTGGCTACCCATCTTTTAATTTTCTGTTCTCGCAGTCTGGCCATGGTTGTAGATTCACAGCCATCATTTGGTTCTCGCAAAAGTCTTACCTCTCGTAGAGCATTCATAATGTCAGCCTGGTTCATGGCGCGTCCGCCCTCCACAGTAGCCTTACCTGCGAGCTTATCAGCCCGCTCATTTCCTTGTACTCCCGCTTGCCCTGGCACAAAGATGAAACTAATCTTTGCCAGCCGAGACCGCTCCAGAGACAGCAGCCATTCTTTTCGGATCCACCCCATCTCTATCCTCTTGAGCATGCTCATTGAGTCGCTAAGGAAACATGCCCTAGTGAATGTCTGTGTTATTGCTTTACTTACTGCCATGACTTCCATAGTCAGGCTACTTGTGGTCTCAGCAAAAGCACCAGAGTCCTCCTTCACAATCCCCCCCCCCCCCCCGGCCTGAGCCGTAAAGGCCCATGAGCTTCTCACATGTCGGACGACTAACTCATTTGTGTAAATGACAGCATCACCGTCTAGCGAATTCTCGAAAATAAACGCTTGTACTTCTGCCTCCACAGGAGCCGGATTTTCTTGTCTGAATTTTCTCTCTAGTTGGATGCAAACTGAAAAGGATGTGCAGAAATCTATTGGCACTTGGGACCTACTCCTCGCCAGGTTCTAAGTCCTCAAGTGAACACACCTGTTGAAGAATGTCTTCGGCTTGACCCATCCACGACCGTCCTCTTTTTAACCTGCTGCCCTCCACCTTCATAATTTCACTATGCAGTGGATGCTGTGTGTTTGCGTTAGCTCTGAGGTAGGCGCGTGCTCTGCAAGCTTGTATTCTGTCTTCAATGGTTGGAAAATCAAGAAAGTAGCGCATCGCCCTGCATGCTGTATCTCTTGTACATCCAAGAATAATGCGCATAGCTTCATTCTGTATCCTTTCTATCTGCTTACGGCTGAGAGTCAGGATTGCCATCGCGTACTCAATAACAGACATGACCAGCCCCTCGTACAGAAGACATAGATGGCGCTGCTCACAGTTTGCTGCCGCCATCACCCGCATCGCAGCCAAACCCCGCTTGGCCTTTGTTATCGCCTGGTCTATGTGTTCATTATAAGCAAGGCTTTGATCAAACCGTATACCCAGGTAATTCATTGCCTGCGTTCTTTCCACCGTCTCTGAACACAGATTTACAGTTGGTGTTGGAGTGTTGACAATATGATTATTCAACGAGAACCAAGTCACTGTTGCCTTTGTTGGGTTGACCATTGCCCCAGCTTCAACACACCAAGTAATTATGCGATTGAGTTCGGTTTCTAGTTCCACAGCAACCTGATCTCTGTCCTTACCCTGACGATACACTAAAACATCGTCGGTATATGACAATTTCCTACCAGGTCCAGTGATCTACTCACTGGCGATTCTCACTGTGTAGGCGTTGAACAGTACCAGAGATAATGGTGATCCCTGTGGTAGGCCAGGATATTTTGCTGTTGGTTCCGAAGTCCAACTGCCACATCTAAAAACTACTTTCCGTTGGAAGAGGGCTACAGCGATCCAACTAAAGAGGAATGGACTTATATAATAGATTTATATAAGAAAAACCTATCGTTTTTGACGCTAGGCTCCACAAAACGCCAATACGCTCCACGGGGAACCTGTTTGTACCGAGACTAGCTTAATAAGGATATATAAGAAAAAACAATCGATAATTAAACATACCCCGCCCCTTTTAACAATCAGCGGTCAGTTTTACCCGCCACCCCACCCTCGAAAACTATGGGGCTGAGTAGCATATGCTCCGCATGGAGCCAATTTGGAATTTCATCCAGACTAGTTTACTAAGGATTTATAAGGGAAAAAACAATCGATAATTTTTGGGAGCGGCTCCACGCGAAGCTTGAGGAGGAAAATCGATAAATAGTAATAATATAACGCCCTCCACTGCCACCTCCACAAAAACCGGAGGTCGTTCTGATCCTCTACACTACTTTTATCTCCTTGATCTCTGCATAATAACCTGCACAATTGTCTGTCTTTTCTTATCTTTCCTGTTTTTGTTGCACGAGGGAAGCTAGTGTGGGGTTTTCCACTGTCCACCATGACATCTTCATCTTCTTAAAATTCTTATTATGATACGTCTATCACTTTCTTTTCCTCTATCTAAACAGCTCCTGTTTTGAACAACCCTCCCCCCCCCCCACTCCCCCACCCTCCACCCTCGCTTCAGCAGTACAAGGAAACTCACAAATTCAAACCATAAAAAGAAATAAATATGAGATTCAGTAAGGTGAAGCTAACACCACACCTCGTCAAACATTCAGCGGCAATAGCGATTAATCCTAATGTTCAGTGACGTTGTTCAAAATAATAACATAAGAAGCACCTGCGCCAGCTCATATTGCTAGTTCGATTTAGACGATGAAACCCAGGCGCAGGAATATGTATCCGAAACATTTGGCGATGATGCCTAATAGAACGATCCTGAATTAAAGAGAAACATTATTGGCTTACAGGCTGGATAAATTCCACCTCTATTTTAATGAAGCCCGGGGAAGGGAGTAAATTATACTTTATGGTGATGTGAGGTAGATAACGCCACATTTGATGCGTTCATTCCAACGAGAAAAGAGAGATAATGAGAGGAAACCTCACACCGTCCTCCAACAAGAGAGTAAAAAGAAGGAAAGGGTTCCAGAATTCTAAAGACAGAGGCTGGAAATAATCTTCATCCCCCAGCCGAATCAGTGAATTAAACTATTAGGCTATAACAGCAAAAATGCGTGCACAAACTAAACTTACACATACTAAACTAACACATCAGGAAAAACGCAAAAAGCTCTTTGTCAAATCCTGCAACTTCAGGGACAACTAATGTTCATACAAGCATTGAAATAAAAACAAAACACCAAAGACGATTGTAGGTTAGAATCAAACATTAACATTGTGTGATCACTAGTAAATAACCAGACCTCTGCCCTCTATCTATGCCACATCTGTCAGTTACATCAAGTACAAGAACCGAATGGTTAAACACCTAAACCGAGTAGAATGTGCCACTCGACAAAAACCAGACATCTTTACAAAAGATGTGAAACTTAAACAGGAAGAACTTAGACACCAACAAAAATAAGTCACCTGAATAAGAGAAACTTAGACAGAAAGAATTTCAGTACCAACAAAAATAAGACACCTTAAGAAGAGAGATTTCAACACCAAAAAAAAAAACCTGGAAAGCTCTGACAACACAGTTATTAACATAAAAGCAACATCTGACTGCCTGTGTTACAAAATCATAATGCATACATGAATCATAATGCATACATAATTAATAAATGCCTACATTTCCCATTTTCATTCTTCATGGTGATTAAATCTTCAATTGCTAAATGTAACAATCAATGTTGAATCATCAAATCACCCTTTTTACCATCTCATCCAGTTGTACCACTGCTATCATAAAACAATATTGATGTTGTTTCAACCAGTATTCACAGCTTGTCCTGACCTTCCATGCAGCACAGTACTAACTTACATAATGTCTCTAATTCAGTGGAACTATCACATACAGATTCCAAACACCCCAATGATAAAGGTTATATCTGATTTGCCCACTATAAAAAACATTTAACTATTAAATGCAACACAGACACCTATATTTCTAGTATTATGATTCTTTTAACACTTGTAGATCAGTAGAATGAATTTACCTCACCTTCTTCTACTCTTAGAAATCTAAACTTATGTGGATTTCCACGTAGCCTAGGACAACTATCTACTCCTGAAATGCCCATGACTCAATAAGGCTGCTAAACGACACCTCCAGTATTACACACAATACAGTTTGCAACATCTGATATTATGATCCAAACCAATGTCAACCAGTGGTGCCAAATCCAACATAACATAGTGCATTCTATTTTGTAGCTGGACAGCATATTCCAGTTATCTGCTCTCTTCTCCATGTCTCGTGTTCTACACAAGTCGCTCTTCATTTTGCCTCACGTTACATACCTAATACACATAAATATCTTCACAACATGTGGTACATAACATTTTACCACAAACCTTCCATCATATGGCAACCGCCACGTTGTACTTAAGATAAAACCTCACTCAAAATTATTTCCCTAACGTTTTGATACACCTTCTAGCACAAATACCACTGCATCCTTGTTATTGTTATGACACCATACTTCAATTCCTTCTCAGAATCACACATTCATTTACATTGTGATCATCTTGATGAGAATCTGTCATATGGCTATGCATGATTTTGGTTTCCTTTTCGTTTGTAAAGGTGGACTATTGACGCGTCCCTGAAATATTTTGGCATGGTTTCGTTCACCCATATGTTTGTAAAGACTTAGTGAAGCTGCTCTATAAGATGCGGTTCACCTCCTTTGTAGATCTCTGCCAGGATTGAGTTAGGACCAGGGGCCTTACCGCTGGAAAGTTGATGGATAACTTTGTTTATTTCCACTATGGTTGATATTGAGACTTGAGGAAGGCAGTTGATGGTTTCGTCATTTATGGAAGAGGTTGCATTTAATATGATGCTAAAATGGGTGGCGGGGTAGGGGTATTCCCTTTCAAAGGAGAGGTAAGGTTCTTCCTTCTCTCTGCTAGCCTACGGGACACCCTTGGGCAAGGTGGAGTACCTGTTTAGCCCCCCGATCAGGGTTACGTGAAGCCATGGGTGCAGGTGGTGGATGAAGTTGAAGAGCAGCCAACAAATAGTTGTAGGTTATGGTCTCCAGCTTCACGACGGTAGACAGAGGATCTCTTTTTTGGGAGACACTGGCTAGGGTAATCGACCAGTATGGTCACTGCTAGGAAGGAAAGCAATGGCAAACTACATACTTTACAGATGTCAAAAATATCATGCACTGCAGTCTTATCGGTAATCAGAGAAACGGCGTAAATAGGTACTCCATAGGAGCAGCCTCGCCCGTTAGGGGTAGTCATGTGCACCAGGAGACTCCAGACCGTCATCAGGAGACTGAGTGCAAAAGAATATCAACATTGAAAGTAGGAACTAGGAATGTAAGAACTATTAGTGGGGATGGAAAATTTGATAATGAAATGAGACGATTAAATATTAATAGGTAAATGTGAGACCAAATGGACATGATTGGGCATTATAACATCTGAGGATTATAGAATAATCTATTCTGGTGGAGAGAAATAACAGCGAGGAGTAGCAATTATAATGGGTACAGAGAGAGCAACATCGATCAAAGGATATTGGACTGTATCAGTCAGGGTGTTACTTGTGAAGTTGAGTGGAAGACCGTTTGATGTCAATGTCATACAAATTTATGCACCACCAGCAGACAGTAGTGATGACAGCATTGATGAATTTTATAATGATTTAGAGAAAGCCTTCGGGACGCAGGGGTGTTTCCAAGGCACCAGGACCAGGTTCCACACTGGTCAAGATCTAACACGTCCTAGCCGTGGTTCCTGGGCAACAGGTCCCTTCGGGGTCCTGGGTAACGTAGTAGGATCGCTGATTCTTCCAAAATCGGAGAGAATCTGCCTGCACTGCGAGGACCCACCATTCTGCACACCAATAAGCCAGACATGAGACAACGGATACTCACGCAAACCTCATTCGGGTATGACATCACAGGATGTCTTCATCCGACATGCAGAACTTCACGCTGGAGTTCACAGCCAGCGAACGCAAGCAAGCAAGCAAGCAAGCAGAAAACCTACAAGAAATGCTAAATTCTAAAGTAAATATCATAATGGGTGACTTGAATGACAAAGCTGGAAATCATCAGTACGGATGCATAGTAGGCAAGTATGGACTAGGGGAACAGAATGAAAGAGGTTGCAGACTTGTACAGTGGGAAAAAGAGCATGATTTGATTATTGGAAACACCTGGTATCAACAACACCCAAAGAGATTATGGCGATGGAGTAGTCCTGATCATAAGATCAGAAATCAGACTGATTACATTCTCGTCAACAGAAGATTTCGAAATGCATTAAAAGTCGCAAAAACTATACCAAGCGCATATTGTTACAGCGACCATAGATTAATCGCAATTTACATATACAATTAAAGACAGTAAAATATTCACCAAGAAACACAAAATTTGATCTACGGACACTGAAGAGTGAGGAAATAAAAGATAAATTCAACGTAGAGGTAAAGAACAGATTCGATGTATTGTCCGATATGGAAATATTATTTCAAAACGTCAGTGACCAATGAGAAATCAGTCAACCAAGCTGTAGAAACAACCATCCCAAAAATAAAGATACTTGGACACAAAAAAATGGATGACGGAAGACATCTTAAAACTCATGGAAGTAAGAAGAAATAACACAACATAACAAGGTAAAATATAAAGAGATTCACAGAATAATTGGGAAGCTATGCAAAGAGGCAAAAAAAAAAAAAAAAAAAAACACGGCTTGAGGGCAATTGCAAGGAAATTGAAAACCAACACAACACCTGGAATATCAAATTAATGCACAAAAGAATTAACGAAGAGAAAGAACAAAAGAAGGCAAAATCATAATAGATAAAGATCAGAATTTACTTGCGTGGTCAGATTATGTGAAAGACCTTTATGACGATACAGAAGAAGGACAATATGATCATCGGAATAATAATGAAGGACCATCAATTTTGAAGATGGAAGTTCAGAATGCTCTTAACTAAATGCAAACTGCAAGATCCCGGGTACAGATAACATCACAATAGAAATGATCAATGCCTTAGAAGAATATGGAATAGACCAAGTCACGAGACTGCTGAACGCAATATACTATACTGGAGATACACATCCTGAATTATGTAATTCTATATTTATTGCAATCCTGAAGAAATCAGGAGCCTTGGAATGCAATCAACATCGAACAATTAGTATAATGAGACACATCACGAAGATTCTGCTGAGAATTATCATGCAAAGAGTTAGGAAGAAGATACAACCCAAAATAGGAGAAGAACAATGTGTGTTTGGCAAGGGCACGGTAAATGCTGTGTATAAACTATATACTGAGAACAGTAATTGAAAGTTCTATAGAAGTAAACAAAGATCTACACCTTTGCTTTATTTACTACACAAAGGCTTTCGATAAAGTGAGACATGTCAACATGATAAGGATGCTTGAAGATCTACAAATTTACGGAAAAGACTTGTAAAAACCACATATTGGAAATAAGAATCTGGCATCAGAATTGATAACGAAGTAGATCAATATCAGCCTATTAAAAGGGGTGTGAGACAGGGATGTCTCCAGATCTGTTTTCCCTGTACACTGAAAATATTTTAAGAAATGTAGAAGATATGGAAGACATCAACATTGGGGGACTATACATCAATAACATTAGATATGCAGATGATACAGTCTTGATTGCAGACAATTAACAGAACCTGCAAAATTTAGTAGATGCGGTTGTTGCACACAGTAAACAACTAGGGTTAGAACTGAATATTAAGAAGACACAGATTATGGTCGTCACTGGGAAGAAGGAAATACCACAATGTTATATACAAGTAAATGGGCATATTCTTAAGCAAGTGAATCGATACAGTTATCTCGGAACAGTCATAACATCTGATGGGAGATGCATTGATGAGATTAGAACAAGAATTGTTATTGCGAAGGTAGCCTTTTGCAAGATAAAAAAACATACTGACCAATAAAAAGATATCAATTGAAACGCGAAAAAGAGCGTTGAAGTGCTGTATAGAAACTATACTTGTGTATGGATGTAAAGCGTGGACAATAAGCAGTCAAGCTGAAAAGCAGTCAAGCTGAAAGACAGCTGATGACTGTGGAAATGTGGTTTCTGAGGAAAATGCAAAGAATACCATGGACAGACAGAAAAACCAATGAACAAGTCCCTCAAGAAACAAATGAAGCTCGTAAACTGATTAGAGTCATTAGATGTAGACAGTTAAAATTTGTTTTGCGTGTTATGAGAAGAAATGACTTGGAGAACTTGCTGACGACTGGCAAGATCGAAGGGAAGAGACCAAGGGGAATACCGAGAATTAAATATCTGGATGGCTTGGCCACGTGGCATGGTAGAGAAAGGGACACGGAGCTGATCCATGACTCTGGTGATCTAGTGAGATGGCTGAACATGAACGCCCACGTTTATCGGCATGACACATGATGTATGGATGGAAAATCCTGTACCCACATTGGAGAATTTCTTTCTTATCCGTGACCAATGTTTCCCCATCTGCAATTAGGAAGGGAACTATGCCTGGTGATGTAAGTGATGTAGATGATGCTTTTTGTGAGTTCCAGACCGGAATGGCGTCTTTCTTAACTTTTCATTCCACTCCAGAAGAATTTGTAGTCGCCACCTACTTCACAGATTTGGCCCTCGCCTGCAAGTCGTGTCTCGCTCAAAGCTGTAATTTCGATGTTGTACCACAATTATAGTGTACCCACCAACCATGGCCAGCTAGTTAGGTAATGATGGAGCAGACAATGTTCAAGGCAACTTTTCTAGCCACTTCCTCTTACCACGCAGGTGAGCAGTGCTTTCCTGTAATTATTCCCAATGATACCGGCATGACTGAAAGGCATAGAGAAATTAATGGGGAGTGCCCCCCACTCGTGTGGAAATATTGTTAATGTACGTATGTTGTTAGTTGTTAGTATACATGATAGAAACATCATGTCTGGAGTTTACGACAATTCCGACAATCTTATCCCTCCAACAGTAATAGGTGGATGAGTGTGGTGGTGGATCCCGATCTTCATGATTCAATGATGTTCGGTAGAGAAGAAATTATGTTAGGTTGGTGTTTGTTATCTCACAATATCGGGATATGCTCAATTATAGAACAGAGGAATTCTTATTCTTCTGCGTTCATCCGGAGGTTTGTTATTTTCCAGACGTTATTGCGATGTGTCTCGTTATGCACCCTTGGGCCAAAACCCTTAGGCCAACACATCCGCCTTTAGCGGGCGTTTTTTAGACCAGGTTAGCTGTCCCGTGGGACCCTCACTGTTAACGTGCCGTCCACACCCCAGGTGGTCAAGTTAGAACGGTCGAAGACTTAACGGTCAGCCCTCAAGGGAAGACAGAGGCAGTCCATGGGCATTTACCGCCATCCAAGGAGGCTTCCATAATTGCAGAGCCGATACATAATGGAAAACAGTATGTAAAATGGTAATAAGATATTTCATTCTTCACTCCTCTTTTCACGGGGAATAATTAACAATGTACAGTCTACTCGTAACTCCTTCCCTTCTCTTCATTATAGACTTGATTTCCCCTGTCAATTAACTTTGACGCTCCGCCATGCGCCTTGAAATCGGCCTTCACCACCTTGCTCGGAGATGTGAGTAAAGTTACATCACACACTCTACTCTGCGTTACATCCCCTGTTACCCAGTGTCTGGAATTTGAACTGTTGTTATCTTAGCAAATACCTTTGCTTATTCACACATTATACCCGGTTGAAAACCCTACCTCACAGTCGTGATGAGGTGTTAGGCCTGGGATTTTGTCCGACCGCTGTGGCTACGTTCACACGGTGTTTCCCGCAGACTGGCTAAGCTCTATCTGGTCGTTGTGTGCTAGGTCTAGGTTGTGGCATTACATTTTATCAGAACACCAAAGTAGAGATTCCCCAGACTTAGAGTTATAGAAATGATGGCGCAAGCGTAAGGTGAAACTGTAATTTTCACTCTTTTCCTTCCTCTTGCGTTTTTATTCTTTTCTTGTGGACTTTATACATTCCTTTCTTAGTTTCTGTGTGGGATGAGAGATAAGTTCTTGTTTTGCTGAGATGTTTCACCACACCCTCCCTGAGAGCTATCTCAGGCCTGATTGGTTCCCGCAGGTACACATATCGGCATCTTAGGATCATATGGAAAATCGGGTCTGTTAAGACAGCAGCCGTAATAGTTAATTTGGCGTAATTTGGCCCCATCTTTGACATGCATCAAAGAGAAGCAGCGATCTTTTATCCATTTTATTTTACCAATTAAGGGATGAAACCTATAGAAATTTATCGGCAAATGAAGGACCAGAATATTGATGTATGCCTGTCAGCCCAGCAAGTGTATTATTGGAATAGGAGGTTTCAAAACGGCGTGACTTCTGTAATAGACTGTTTACGACAGGGTCAGACACACCGCGTAATGACCCCAGAGACGATTGTAGCCGTGGATGGCCTCGTACAGGAAAACCATGGATTAAATGTGAGTGGCATTGCCACACATACTGACATCAATCAAGGTTCCACACATAACATCATCCATGATGTGTTACAGTACCACAAAGTGTCTGCAAGATGGGTGCCACGGCAGATTATTCCAGAACTGAAACAACGACGCAATGATGCTTTTTAAGAATTTCTGCAGTGCTTTAAAGCAGAAGTTGATGACTTTATATGAGGGAAATATTACTGAAAATGAAACCTAGGTCCACTACCACGAGAGGAAACGAAGAGAGCGAGCAAGGAATGGTTGCATCCCTCCTCAACGAAACCAAAGACGTTTCGCACGCATCAGTCTGCAGCGAAGGTTATGCTGACTCCTTTGGGATGAAAGAGACGTTATTTTAGAGCACTACATGCCAAGAGGGAAAACAGTCACCAGTGAAGTGTACACATATTTCTAAGGAATTATCTTCTACCAGCAATCAAATCCTAATGACGTGGACTTCTGAGTAAAGGTGTACTTTTCCAACATGACAATGCTCGATGATGTACTGGCATTGCAACGGTTGAAAATATCGAAGATCTCCACGTTGAGTGTGTACTACATCCCCCTAACTCACCAGACCTAACCCAAAGTGATTATCACCTGTTTGGCAACTCAAAGAGTCAATGGGAGGGAAGACTTTTCGGTCTTATGAAGAGGTACAGCAGGTGGTGCATAAGTGGTTACACACGCGACCAAGATAATACTTTTCTTCTACAGGAATCCCAACACTTTATCGGCGCTAGGTGACTTGCATTTAACGCACTGGTGGCTAAATCGAAAAATGATACTTTGCTCTGTTCTTTTTCAGAATATATTCAGCAAAGAAATAACATTTAAGGTTTTAATTTGAAGCCACCTCGTTATATTTGAGCAAGCTATGCAGACCATAAATTAGTTTTATGCGGGCCTCATAAAATGAACATAAAGGTCATATTGCAGCTGATATATTAAATTTTCAGACCAGATTAAGAGGTTTAAAAAAGGCTGCAATTAATGTTTCAAGTCATTAATCCCTGATATATTAACTAATAATTGAGCAAAAAATTAGGACCATATATTTGATTTTTTGCGTGATGATAAACCGAGCATAAAAATCACATTATCACTGTAATCTTAAATGAATAGACCTGCATTAAAGTTCAAAATGGCTGTCAATTAATGTTTCAAATAATTAAACTCTGATATGTTAGTTAACAACTGAGCAAACTATGTGAAGCAAACATTTGCTATGTGAGAGTTTGTAAAACGAACTTAATGGTCAAAAGAGACTTTAACATTAAATATTCTGCCCTGCTTAAACATTCAAAATTTTATTATTAAGCTCAAAGAAATATGTGATTGGTTCACTTCGCTGACTCCCAACTATTGTGTCATGCATTACATTACTAATAACACGCTTAAGATATATTCCCACTTAGTGGCTACAACTGTTGTGAATTGTGTTCATTTATATCTAAGTTAGTTATATAAGTTATACTCACTTATATATAAGTTATAAGTTACACTGTTTATTCAATATGGATTATTTCAACGACATAAAAGAAATAACAAGTAATCGACACATGTGTATACAGTTCTCTCTGTCCTGTTCATCTGTCTTTTAAACTTGTCTGCTTAGTATACATTTTTAACCTGCCTGCCTTTGTCAGTTCTGCCTGTCTATAATGGAGACTCTATATGGAGACTCAGATGGTGAGATTATTCCTGACGAGAGCATTTGCTGAATTTCTTCCTTCAAAGCATTTTGCTTGGCATAGGGACTTGTTATGTTTTGACTCGCATAGGAGTGGAATCAGCTTTAGCTTCATGTCGAATTCCACCAAATCAGTGTGTCCTGGCTTGTCAGTGAATACATCTGCGTGAATACATCTGATGTGTGGATGGGTAGGAGATGTGTGGATAGATGTGTGTGTGGGTGAGGGATGTGTCTTTGGGATGTGTGTGGGTGTGGTATTGTGTGGGAGGGGAGCTGGGTGTGGTTAAATGATGTTTGTGTGGGTGGGTGAAACTGTGGTTGGGTTTGTGGGTGGGTGAAGGATGTGTGTGAGGGTGGGGGATGTGTGCTTTAATGGGTGGTTGGGATGTGTGAGTGTGGGTGGGTAGATAGGAGATGTATGTGTTGTTGAGTGGGTAAGGGATGTGTGGGTGTTAGTGGTTGAGGTATAAGTACGTGTGTCTAGGGATGTGTGAGGGGATGAATGTATGGGTTGTGTGTGCGTGGATGGGAGGTGTGTGTTTGTGAATGGGGAATGTGTTGGTGGGTGGGGATGTGTATGAGGGATGTTTGTATGGGTGGGGAGATTGTGCGTGGGTGGGGATGTGTGTGTATATGGGTAGGGGTGTGTGGTTAAGGGATGTGTGGCTGGGGGAATGGGTGGATGGAGGATGTGTGGTTGGGTGGATGATGTGTGGTTGGGTAGAGGATGTGTGTGTGGGTGATTGTATATGAGTAAGGGTGTGTAGTTAAGGGATGTTTGGTTGGCGGATGGGTGAGTAGAGGATGTGTGGGTGGGTAGAGGATATGTGGGTGGGTGAGTGTGTGCAGGTTAGGAGATGGTGGGGGATGTTTGTAGGTGCGGGCTCGGGATCTGTGAGTGGGCTGGGGGAGATGGGAGATTATGTGGGTGAGTGCGGAATTTGTGTGTGGGTAAGTGTGGAATATGTGAGTTGACGGGGAGACATGTGTGTGGCTGAGGAATGTGTGTTTGGTTGGGTGGTTGGAGGTGTGTGGGTGGAGGAGGATATTGGGTGAGTGATTGTTGGTGGGAAATGGGACGGGTAGAGGATATGTGAGTGGGTGGGGAGATGTGTGTAGGTGGGGGATGTGTGGGTTATTGAATGTATGTGTGCTTGGGGTGTGGGTGGATGGGATGTGTGGTGGGTGAGAGGTGTGTGTGGGTGGGGAGATGTGTAGGTGTAGGGATGTGGTGGATGGGTGGGGGAATGTATTGTATGTGTGTGTGGTTGGGTGGGGAAGTTGGAGTGAATGGGGGATGTGTGGGTGGGTGGTGGATGTGTCTCATAACATAGTAATATGCATTGTTTATGTTTACAAAATTCATGTGACAATGTTTTTTTCCTATGCACTGTTGATGAAAGAAAGATGAATGATTGGAAGGGCCGAATGTAAGACGGGCCTGAGTGCCCAATTTGTTACCCTTTGAAAATAAAGTCTGTTCGTTCGTTCGTTCGTTCGTTCGTTCGTTCTCTCTCTCTCTCTCTCTCTCTCTCTCTCTCTCTCTCTCTCTCTCTCTCTCTCTCTCCTATTTCCCCCATTCATTCACTCTGTCCATCTTCATTCACTTTATCTCTAACTCTCTTTCTCTCTCTCTCTCTCTCTAACACTCATACACAGACAGACACACACCCTCACGCTATCACTCAATGTTTCACTTACCCTAGCGCACTCACTCACTCTTTTACTCTCTCTCACTCACACACACTCTAACATTCATTCACTCACTCACACACACTCTCTCACTCATTCAGTCCTCACTCATTCACTCACTTACTCTCTCACACACAATCGTTCACACACACACTCATTCTCTCAATCACACACACTCTCTCTCTCACACACACACACACACACATACACATACACATGAATGCACACACGCACACACTCCCTCACTCACTCTCATACATTCACGTACGAATGCAGAGAGACGAGGTGTCCATAAACTGAGGGAGTGTGGTGGACGGAATCTAGTGGATTCTCCAGGATAATGATAGGGGGTTAAAATATAATGTGGGTGTTGATTTCCCTCACTCCAGGGACGACACTAAAGGTAATCCACGACAACGGGACCTACTAAATTCCATTATCTCCAGCAAACACAGGCTGTTAATCTTCACGCAAGCATTCAAGAAAATCCCATACTAACCTTTACTACATCCTTAAATGAAAGATAATTTTACCATCAATATAGCATGGACTTTATGATCTCCTGGTGGCGAGCTTCCCTGCCGACATTGGCATTTTTCAGTGACAACCTCCTTTGAAGTCACTTGACATGCCGCGAAGTGAGGGCCCTTAGCCTTCGATTTGCAGTCTCTAGTATTGTGAGAGGGTTACTTACAAATTGAACACCATTTCTCCGACCACGGTCGTTTTGGTGTAGAGCTCGAAGTGCTCTTGCTTCCCTCCTTCTTCTTCTCTGAACTATCCTCTGAAGTTTTTACATGAGGTTCTCCCTTCTTGGTTCCTGAGTTTTTGGTTTTCTTCCTTTCAGGTTTCTCCTGACTTTTGGTGAAAGGTTTTCCCCTGCCTCCCCATGTACCTCGACGAACCGTTCTGCCAATTTCGTCACGATGTCAATACGTTCCGCCCCTAGTTCTCCCAGGAATGTCCTGATAGGTTTCGACATTTGCTTCCGCAACTGGTCGACTACCATGAGCTCTTCCAGACTCTCATAGTCATGCGCGAATCCAGCCAAATCCATCCACTTATGGAGATAGGATTTCAGACGCAGACTGTAGGCGGCAAACAACTCTCCCGGTTCTCGTTTCGCTGCTCGAAATTTTTTTCCGGTAGGTATGTGACGTAACATCGAAACGTTTCAGCAGAGCGGTTTTCAACTCTTCGTAATTGTTCTCATGTCCTGGTGGCAGGCGAGAATAAACCTCGTAGCCGGTCCCACGTAATCCCTGGGACAGCTTAAGACACCATTTGTCACGATCCAGACCCATAACAACAGATATGGCCTCGAAGCGTTGTAGGTACTGGTCAATCTTCTCTTTGTCTTCTTCGTAGACCACCTGAGGGAACTTCATAGCATGGTAACTATGTCCACCTACCAAAGGATCCCCCTGTCGAGAGATCCCGTTGTCCAAAGATCCCGTTTACAAGAGATCCCGCTTACAAGAGATCCCGCTGTCCAAAGATCCCGTTTACGAGAGATCCCGCTGTCCAAAGATCCCGTTTACAAGAGATCGAGCTTTCAAGAGATCCCGCTGTCCAAAGATCCCGTTTACGAGAGATCCCGCTGTCAAAAGATCCCATTTACGAGCCCCCAATAATGTCGTGGATTACCTTTAGTGTCGTCTCTGGAGTGAGGGGAATCAACACCCACATTATATTTTAACCCCTATCATCCTGGAGAATCCACTAGATTCCGTCCACCACACTCCCTCAGTTTATGGACACCTCTTTCTCTCTCTCTATCATCAATGGATCATGCCCCCTCTCATTCTTCCCCAACACAACATACTCAACAACTCTAGCTTCTAAAAATTAATAACCATTAATTTATTAAAAGAAAAGTGTAATGTATGTGAGAAGTGTATGCGAAGAATGTGTGTCGTATACTATAATGTGTGTAGAATCGGACCAGCAGATTAGGAGCCAAGTCAGATCATCCTAGCAAGGTTACACAACAGCACGTTAGCTCAGCACATAAAGACCTCACCGAGCGATGTGTCTCTCCTGCCAGTCGCTGACTTTCTCTGGTAGCTACTAGGTAATCCATATACATGATCATCCGAAATAGATACAGTCTATAGTTTAACACTGATCATGGATCGGTTACACACTGCATACTATAAGTCCCTATAGTTCTTAAATGTACCAATCCCTGTACTGTGAAAATAGGTATCACTGTTATTGGTAACACACTTGATTCTATCTATTGTCTAGATTATCACAAACACAATGTTCCTTGTAATATTCCACTGGAATCTACAACTCCATGTGAATGCTACGTTTAGTGTTCCTTTTTAATCCCTAGTATTCATTTGATATGTGGTGTAAAAAACGAACATCACCCATCCTAGGTGAACCCTATCACACAGGAATAGTTTATATGGTTTTGCTCAACTGAGCCATGTTCTGGTGGACCCTCCTGATCATGGTCCCAGCATAAACACTATTGTATAAACTTTCTTCTCTGAAGTTGTTCATCTTATTAAAACATTGACTGTTCATCTCGTGTTCTTCCTACCAGGAGTAGAACTTTATCAAAACCAGTGTAGAGCTTCCTCGTAACTGGCGGGGAACCTGTTAGAGAAATAACACATCTGGTGAGAGCATTAGTCACTGACCTTACCAGCTGAGTGTAGGCCTACGGCCTCGCTCAGATATTTATCAGCGAACTAAACTATGTTATGGAGCAGAGGAGCCCATCACCTTGGTCTGAATTAGGATAAGACAAGGAGTGCAGAACCCCAATAGGCACCCCACTGGAAGATCCTACTAATGGACATTTCCCCTATCTCCCAACCCATCCTCAATCTCTCCAAATATCACCCCACTACACTATTCTCACTAGCAGAGCTAATTATCACCTCACTACCCTATTCTCAACTAGCAGAGCCAATTACCATATCACCTTAACTAGTTTTTACAATGCAGCTGCCTACAGTCACCGACACTCTTTTACTGCCTAACCACAACGCAACACATTACGTTGAAGTCCTAAACTCTAACTATCACCAGTCTATCATACATTAATTATACCTAAATACAATCTATGGAGTACCTTATGTAACACTGCTTTACTCCTGAATCACATCTACATTTTGCCATGCCAGGCACGTGTATATTAAATTTAATTAATCCCGAACACGGTAGATGTTTTCCAAATTCATACAGAGCTAGCGAAACACCGTCCGTCTAGGCCAACTCTCTTGTTTACAATCGCTGCAACAAGTTTGTTTTTCATACAGTCTTGGATTGTTCTAGTGACGTCCTTTAATGTCAACACCAGATGGTACCAAGGGCAGACTATCCATTTCCCTAACATCACAAGAATTATTGTCTCCCTTATCTCAACTACAGCACCCGTCTCTCTTTTATCCTGCGAGTCGGCAAAATAACCTCGTCATATTTTCCATCTCCCAGGGAATTCTCAAGGACGGCTGTACCGTTTAATCTCACCGCCGCCAGTAACAAACAACTTGCAGCTGTGAATCAGGCTGTCTCTGTTATTTGTATCATCTGATCGTTAACTTCAGTGGTTTTCGTGACACCCATCAGACTGAGTTGCTATAGAACCGCTCCGGGATAACAAGACATTGTGATGACTGTTCCAACACTCGGACACCTAGGTTGAGCTTTTCCATATACATTCCAGACAAATCAGTTTGGTACGGCAATCACAAACAGACACCATTTCTCCTCTGTCTGGCAAGATAAACATAATTCACCCATACATATGTTGTTAAAACATATTGTCATGGTGAAGTAGTAGGAATGAAAAAGGGATAAGGGAAGGAAGGAATGAGAAGAATAAGAATAAGGCAGCACCTAGAGGTGAGATCTATAGCCCCTTTCTCTCCTCGGTGTTGAATCCATTCTGACTGCGGATGGGCACAATAATTATCTGTATTGTTAATCTTTTCTGGTCCTTGCTGATGATAATGGTCTGGATGTGCCAGGGGTCTCACAGGAGATGAGTACATCAGATGAGCAGACAAGAACATCAGACGTCTGACAGGGAAATAGATGAGCAGGCAGAGTCATTAGAATTAGGACACGGCATTAATGATGGTAGGATGACATCAATGATGACATAAACATCAATGTTAGAAGCTCCTTATCCCATGTCAGGGCAGTGTAAGATAGTTACTTGCCTTTTGCAGGTCAGGTTCGATTCCCGAGTTCCATTACTTCTCTCTCAAATCATCGTTAGCTCATTTGCCCTTCTTAACTGGGGTGGTATAATCTGAACAAATCCCCCCCCCCCCCACAATGTTAGAAGTTTCAATGAATTAAAATCATTTGAAATACTTTGGGTAGATTTTTAAATCCAAATTTTGCAGCGCTGTTAGGCTACTCTTTTTCGATTTCCAACTGCCAAGGGATTTTTTTTCGTGCGCAACAACACACACGGGCGTCCGATCTCACTACCCAGAGACCAGGGGAAATTTTATTACTGGAAGTCCAGGTGGATTTTTTAAATAAATTCCGGTCCTCACAGCGGCCTGAACCGGGGACCT
>OY992888.1:52168523-52213523 GCA_963921405.1 Cepaea hortensis
GACAGCAGAACCAGTCAGCAGGTATGCACTCTTCACGTTAAACACTCTGAACGGTAACTGGTGCATCCATACAGGTGTGTACTCAACATCTGAAGTATTAACCACAGCTCTTCGGGGAAGGAGGTAGACGTGGCCAGGTCCAAACATAGTTACCTGTTTGGTATCAGACATTGCAGATTTGATAATTTACATGCTTGCCTATCATAAGTCATCTTGACCTCATAACTCTAGAAAGGGAAAAGCCGAGCAACACCTCCAAGTGGTAGATGATGAAATACACGCCATTATGTGGCAAACATATCTCTTAAGACATAATTCACCGGATAAGTTGACACCTCTGCAGCTAGGCAGAGCAGAGTATTCTCACATCCTGACAGTCGGAAATGGCTGTCAAAGGCAGAGGTAAAATATCCCTATGTGGATTCTGGACGACAATGTGAAACTACCACACGTATTTTAGATCAACGTCAAAGTCAGAAAACGACAATAATGGTTGCCATAGGATAGTCAAGTTCGGTAAGGACTATCACGCTACAAAAGTGACACCAGACCGTCATCTAGCACTGATGGTAAAACTAAAATCAGTACTAAAATGAACAAGTTTTAAACAAAAGCATCGTCGCATGTTAGGACAAGGAAAATTGGAGTAGCTATGTATGGCGTTAACAGCTATATTTTCAGGATCAGATCCTGAAAATTGATTGGATGTATCCTTATATAACCCTTGCTAGATGACCCCTCTAACGTTCCCATTAGGTCACAAATTGACTCTTCCAAATCAATAAGTAAGGGGAGACAACCATTGTTTGAACTATATATATATATATATATATATATATATATATATATATATATATATATATATATATATATATATATATATAGTTCAAACAATGGTTGTCTCCCCTTACTTTTGGATATTATATTTTATATATATCATGTGCCATGCCGGAAAGAGTGGGCGGTCATAGAAACACGATGGAATATCATTACACGACTTAGATACAAAATACAAGAATTAAGAGTCAACCACATCATCAATCATCCAGACCAGCAAAAACCAGCTTTATACTACATAGCACACAAGATACTAAAACTGAGAACAATACATAACACAGGAGCATATTTTGATGACATATTACTGATTTTCTACAACACATGCATGAAAGCAGTACATGGAAAGGAAGACGACTACCACGTTATGGACAGACTAGAACTGGTCATTATTCTGCGCCTCAGAACAGGACACAATAGATTACGCAACCACATGTATACAAAATTGAAGGTTGGTGACTCAGCCATGTGCACATGTGGTTTGGCGTTGCAGACAGCAGAGCACATACTCCGGGACTGCCTAAACTACAACATATCGAGGCGAACCTCCTGGCCTAGAGAGACAACAGTGGAAGATAAACTCTATGGACCGCCGAGTGAACTAAAAAAGACTGTTAGATTCATACAAGAGACAACATTGCAATTAAACACATATTTCAAGCGAACGAAAGAAGAAGAAGAAGAAGAAGAAGAAGAAGAAGAAGAAGAAGAAGAAGAAGAAGAAGAAGAAGAAGAAGAAGAAGAAGAAGAAGAACAAAACGAACAAACTTTATTTTCAAAGAGTTAAGAATTGGGCACACAGGCCCGTATAACATTCTGCCCTTCTATCACTCTCTTTCATACGAAGATGATGATGAAGAAGAAGAAGAAGAAGAAACACACAAGAGATACAAATATTTAATTACTAAATAAGCGCCAACACTACTCCTACTACTACTACTACTACTACTACTACTACTACTACTACTACTACTACTACTACTACTACTACTACTACTACTACTACTACTACTATTACTACTACTTCTACTGCTCCTACTACTCAGACAGATAGCCTAATGTTAATTATGCAGACGCAACACATGAGAGCCAGAAGAACAACGTAACTGTATATAACTCGCAAACAATTAACACATATACACATACACACTGGGAATCAAAATATACGAAGAAATTTTAATAAACACAATACTTACAACTATAACACACACACACACACACACACACACACACACACACACACACACACACACACACACACACACGAACACACACGCGCGCGCGCGCGCGCGTGTTCTTAGCATTATCGCACTTCAGTCACCTTGAGTTAAGAACCGACATCACTGCACTCAGGACATTCCCATACGTGTTCCATCCCCTCATTCAACTGTCAGCCAAGAGTCATACTACTAATCGTTCCCACCGCTATCTGATTAAAAGACTCTTCCTTCTTAGTTTTAAGATTCTTCCAGAAGCCCTGCTGATCCCCCGCAATCTCATTCTGTCCACGTACAGGTTCTCAAATTTTTTCCCCGCCTTCTCCACCTGGTCCCACAAGCGCACGACCTCCTTCCCCTTGTCCATAGGCAATCTACCACCAAGAGGTGCATTCCCTGCCAGCCTATCAACCTGTTCATTCCATTGAACCCCCGCATAGCCAGGGCAAAATATCCATACAATTCTCACAATCTGTGACCTCTGAAGCGACGATAGCCATTCCACACGAAAAATTTCTTTCTCCGCCTTACTAAGCATACTCTTTGAATCCGTAATTAATACAATGTGTGCTGCAGTGGTCTCATCTAACCAACGGAATGCCGCTGTTACTGCTTCCACGTCCATTCTCATGCTAGAAGTCAAAGTCGCATATGCCAGAATCTCCTTTTTCAAGACTAGCCCATTAGCCTTTGCAATAAAAACACCTAATATGGTCTAGCCGAAAGTCAGCCACTTACAATCAGCACAGAGTCAATATCGCCTCACCCTACATGCCTTGCGACGTAGAGGCAGAATCGATTTCTCACACATTACAACACAGCGGACAATTTTATAATAAACACTACGCGGCCTGGTACCAAACAATTACTATTGATTACAACGCCACCACACCCCACTTCCCTGTACTCACGCCCCACCACTTGAGACCAGTCACTCCCACATGCTCACACCCCATCACTGGGCAAGACCAAAGAAGAAAAATCTAAACTCTCATAATCTAATTTTACACACACACACACACACACACACACACACACATATATATATATATATATATATATATATATATATATATATATATATATATATATATATATATATATATATAGAGAGAGAGAGAGAGAGAGAGAGAGAGAGACACACACACATACACGAGGGCGAGTCAATAAGTAAGTCACACAGTTCTGTGGGATGCAGGTAAATGTAGTTGGTGTTTTCTACAGGTGTCATTATGTGACAGCAACATCGAACTTTATAGTCCAGTTCGTCAGGTGGCGCTAGGTGCGCATGTGCAGTGCATTAAAAAAAATGGCGACTGTACTTACGGAGTGTACAACCAAAGAGCAACGTGCTGTTGCGCATTTTTTGTGGGCAAAAGGACTGCCTGCAAAGGACATTCATAAGGAAATACTTCCTGTTTATACTGGGGACGAATCATGGGTGCATCACCACCAGCCTGAATCAAAGCGTGCTTCAATGCAATGGAAACATCCTTCTTCGCGTTGTGTCTAAAAATTCAAGGTTACACCATCAGCAGGGAAGGTTATGCTGACAGTGTTCTGGGATTGTCAAGGCGTGCTTTTAACCAATTTCAAGAAGAAAGGTGACAATGTGAATTCTGAATCTTATTGTGAAGTTCTATTGATGCTTCATGATGCAATTCGAAGAAAACGTCCAGGACTGCTGACTAGAGGAGTGTTGCGTCTTCATGACAATGCCAGACCACATACGTCTCGATTAACTCAGGAGAAAATTAACCAACTAAGGTGTGAAGTTCTGGAACATCTACCTTACAGCCCCGACTTAGCCCCTAGCGATTTCCCGAAGACATTTCGGGAATGACGCAGAAGTTGAATGTGAAGTAAAAATTTGGTTTAGAAAACAGAGCGCGCAGTTCTATGCAGCAGGTATAAAACGATGGGATAATTGCATCAATGTTGGTGGAAATTATGTTGAGAAATAAAGGGACAATGTAGGTATAAAAATAAACTTGTTTCAAGTTGTTATCATATTTAGTTATTTTTCTACAGCCATTTGTGACTTACTCATTAACTTATCCTCGTAGATTAGCGATTCCAGTGAACGTCTGCGGTTTTAATAGTAAAGAAGGAGAACTTATAGAAGCAATGGAAGAGAGAAAACTGCACGGATGGGAATAGCGGACACCAGAAAAAAAAGGGGGGGGGGAGTGCAAGGGGATGCACCACAGTTACACGTTTGTCTACTCTGGAGTGGAACAGCAAGAAAGGGCAAGACATGGTGTGGGAATAGTCAATGAACCACGGCTAGTAATAGGAATACTAGATATAAAATATATATCAGAAAGAATCATAACAGTGAGAATAAAAGAACAAACAATTACAAAATATGTACAAATATACGCACCATGTAATACAAATAATAATGAGCAAGAATTTCCGGTAAAATGGCCACGACGTAACGTTCATTCTTCGGGAGACGCTGTTTTTAGTGTTTTCCTGTGGATTATGTGGTGTTATTTCGTATTCGTTTATTGAAAGTGTTCACAAGAAGCCACGGAAGGCAGGTGGTAGATGAAACAATGAGGGCGGCCGACAGATAGTTGTTGGTTATGGTCTCAAGTTTCGCGACGGTAGGCAGAAGATCTCTTTCACGAGACAATGGCTGCGGTCCCCGGCCAGTATGGTCACTGCCAAGAAAGGAAAGCAACGGCAAACTACCTTTTTTAATAGTTCCTAGTTTATTATGATTCGTCTAAGTACAGATCACTGCAAGACAAGGACAGAGACATTAAAATTAGCAACATGGAATGTTAGGGCGTTAAACGACGACGTAAAATTAGATAACATCAAACAAGAAAATGAAACAGAGAAAATTAATATTTTAGGGATGTGCGAAACGCGATGGACAGGAGCAGGAATTAAGATATATGAACATTTTAAGATCATTTATTCTGGCGGAGAAGATCGACAGAGAGGGGTGGCAATTATCTTGGATCGGAAGACATCAAAATCTATTCAAGGATATTGGGCGGTGTCAGACAGAGTTCTACTAGTTATATTAAGCAGCAGACCTTTTAGCATAAACGTTACCCAAATATATGACTCAACAGGAGAATCCAGTGAAGATAGTGTAGAGCAATTTTATAATGATTTTGAGACTGCTTTAAAGAAATGTAAACATTCAGAAATAAACACCATAATAGAGGACTTCAATGCAAAAGTAGGAAACCATGGTTTGTGAGAGAGAAACGAAAGAGGATACAGACTTGTAGAGTTGGCAAAAGAGCAGGAAATGATTGTAGGAAACACCTGGTTTAAACAACACCCTAGAAGATTATGGACATGGAAGAGTCCTTATATCAGGATTGGAAACCATATTGACTACATTTTGATTAGCAGAAGGTTTCGAAATGCGTTAACAATTGCAAAAACAGTTCCCAGTGCTGACTGTTATAGTGACCACAGATTACTTACAGGTACGTTGAGGATAAAGTTAAAGAAAGTCAAGTATATAAAAGGAAACACTAAATATGATCTGTGTACGTTGAGAAATGACATGGAAATACAAAAAAAAATTCAACATAGAAGTAAAGAACAGACTTGATGTATTGTCTAATCTAGAGATCCTATTTCAGGGTGTGGATGATCAATGGGGGAAATGTTGAAGAATTCAATCAGTTTTGTAGCAGAAAAAACTATTCCAACATTAAATAAGGTGGGGTGTAAGAAATGGATGACTGTAGAAATTTTACAACAAGAAGACTCAATACAAATAATCCTGCCAAATATGAAGAAATTCACAGACAAGTCAGAATATTGTGTAAGGAGGCAAAAGAAGCATGGCTTGAGAAAAACTGCATAGAAATTGAAGAACAACACAACAGTCAAAATACCAAATTGGTGCACAAAAGAATTCAGGAACCTACTAATAAAAGAACAAGAACATCAGCAGGCTGTCTAAACACTAAAGATGGCAAAACCTTAATTGAAAAAGATCAGATTCTACATGAATGGTCAGATTATGTGAAAAACCTTTATGATGATAACAGAGATAAACAGTATGATATTCGATTTAATAATGAAAGATCGCAACTTTTGAAGATGGGGGTTCGGAATGTTTTTAAACATATGAAAGCTGGCAAGACCCCCGGTTCAGATAACATCACAACAGAAATGATTAAAGCTTAGGACGAATATGGAATAGGTCATGTCACCAGACTGCTGAACACATTATATGATACCAGAGATATACCTTCTGAATTACGTAATTCTGTATTTACGAGGGTAAGTTAGTAAGCATGTCAGAAATTCCTGTAGAAAAATAACTAAATATGATAACAACTTGAAACAAGTTTATTTGTATACATACATTGAACTTTATTTCTCAACATAATTTCCACCAACATTGATGCACTTATCCCATCGTTTTATCAGTCCTCCCAAACTGGCCGCATAGAACTGCGAGCTCTGTTTTATAAACCACGTTTTCACTTCAAATTCAACTTCGGCGTCATTCGCGAAATGTCTCCCACCAAGGTGCGTTGTCAGTGTTTATGCTGACAAATGTTTGTCCCGTAAAGCGGTGCATAGCTGGGTAGAAAAAGTTACAAGGGCGAGTAAATAAGTATGTCACACAGTTCTGTGGGATACCAGGTAAATGAAAAAAGCACGCAGTTATATGCAGCCGGTTTGGGAGGACTGATAAAACGATGGGATAAGTGAATCAATGTTGGTGGAGCTTATGTTGAGAAATAAAGGGACAATATATATATAAAAATAAACTGGTTTCAAGTTGCTATCATATGTAGTTATTTATCTACAGCCATTTGTGACTTACTTATTAACTTACCCTCGTAGTGCAATCCCAAAGAAATCAGGAGCCTTGGAATGTGATCAGTATAGAACAATTAGTATAATGAGTCACATCACGAAAATTGTGCTACGAGTTATCATGCAAAGAGTGAGAAAGAAAATACAACCTGAAATATGGGAAGAACAATGTGGGTTTGTAGAAGGAACGGGTACAGTAAATGCTGTGTATATGTTGCGATCAGTTATTGAACGTTCTATAGAAGTAAACAAAGATATACATCTTTGCTTTATTGACTACTCAAAGTCTTTCGATAGAGTATGACATGTCAACATGGTAGATATGCTTGCAGACCTACCAAATGATGGGAAAGACATTAGACTTATTAAAAACATAACTTGGAAACAACAATCTGCCATAAGAAATGATAATGAAGTAGGACAATATCAGCCTATTAAGAGAGGTGTGAGACAGGGATGTGTATTGTCAATAGATTTTTTTTCCCTATACAGTGAAAATATTTTCAAAAATGCAGAAGATATACATGGAATCATCATTGGAGGACGAAACATCAATAACATTAGATATGCAGATGATTCAGTAGTGATTGTAGACAATGAGCAGGATCTGCAACAATTAGTAGATGCGATTGTTGCACACAGTGAATAACTGAGGTTGGAATTAAATTGTAAAAAGACACAGATTATGGTCGTCACTAAGGAGAAAGAAGCGCCACAATGTAATATACAAGTAAGTGGGAATATTCTTCAACAAGTGAATTGATACAATTATCTTGGAACAGTCATAACATCTGATGGGAGATGCCTTGAAGAGATTAGAACAAGAATTGCATGGCGAAAGTAGCCTTTAGCAAGATGAAAAACATACTGACCAATAAAAAGATATCAATTGAAACGAGAAAAAGAGTGCTGAAGTGCTATATAGACCCTGTACTTTTGTATGGATGTGAAACTTGGACAACGAGCAGTCAAGCTTAAAAACATCTGATGGCTGTAGAAATGTGGTTTCTGAGAAGAATGCAAAGAATACCATGGACAGAAAAAAATGACCAAGTACTACAGTAAACAAATGAAAATCATAAATTGATTAGAGAAATTAGACGTAGACAGGCAAACATTTTTGGACATGTTATGAGAAGAAATGAATTGGAGAACTTGTTGACAACTGGCAAGATCGAAGGGAAAAGACCAAGGGGAAGACCGAGAAGTAAATACCTGGATGGCTTGGCCACATAGCATGGTCGAGACAGGAACACTGAGCTGATCCACGACTCTAGTGATCAAGTGAAATGGCAAGTCATGACCTCCCACTCTTTCAGGCATGGCATATGATGGATGGAATGAGCAAGAATGCGAGGAATTTTACGAAGACATCCATGGCGTTCTGAATTAAATAGATAAGCAGGACAACATCATAGTTATAGAGACTTCAATGCACGACTAGGACACAACAGAACGGGCATAGAAAAACATCTTGGAAAATTTGGAAACTTACATAATGAAAGAAATAATAACGGAAATTGACTGATAGAGCTATGCAGCCAACACGACCTCTATATAACAAACACATTCTATAAACACACAGACTCACAAATATACACCTGGTATAAATGGAACGATCTAGATACTAAAAGCCAAATTGATTTTATATTAACAAGAAATAACAGAAAGAGAAATATATTAGATGCAAGGGCAGTGCCCAACTTAATTATAAACACAGACCACAAAGCAGTCGTTGCCACAAGAAGAACCATCAGTAGAAGAAAGTAAAGACCAGGAAAATACATGCCGTGCAAATCAGTGAACATAAACAACCTCAAAGACGGGGCAGTGAAGGAAAATTATGAGAAAAAACTAACTGAAATCTTTGTAAAATTACCTATAGAAAGAAAGACAGTGGAAGAAGAATGGGAAATGTTCAAATCAAGCATTTAAAATACTGCAAAAATAACATGTGGAACCATGAAAAAACGCAAAACACGGATAAAGAAAATAACAAGTTGGTGGAACGCAGAAGTAAAGAAAGCTGTAACAGACAAAAAGGAAAAATATAAAAAGTGGTCGAAGAGCAAACAGGAATGCTATTACATAGAATATATAATAGCGAGGAGACATGTGAATAGAATAGTAAAGAGAGAAAAACAAAAAGACTGTGAGGAGAATGGAGAAACTCTAAATAAAAACTACAAGGAGGCAACTAGAAACTTCTACAAACAGAGAAGTGCAATGAGAACCAGAGGAGAACCCTTTGACTCAACTGAAATAATTAACAGCGAAAATGGAGAACCAATAAGTGAACAAAAAGAAATCATAATAAGATGGAAACAGTACTTTGACCAACTTCTCAACATCCCATCAAATGTCACAGGAATTCAAGAAACCGACACAGATGCCACAGAAGAACTAGAACCAGACATAATGAAAGTATAAATTATAGAAGCCGTCAAATTAGCCCCATTGAACAAATCACCAGGACAAGATGAAATAACAAATGAACTAATTAAAGCAGCAAAAGAAGTAGGAACAGCATGGCTACATAGACTATTCAACCATGTTTGGGTAGAACAACAGACACCACGAGACTGGGGAAACGCCATAATTATCCCAATTTGGAAATACAAAGGCAGCAAAAGAGACTGCACACAATACAGAGGCATTCTACTCTTGAGTCATACTGAAAAAAATATTTTGCAAAATTCTTAAGAAACGATTACGAACTACTATAGAACCCCAGCTAAGCGAAACACAACTTGGATTTAGGAAAACAAAGGATGCACAGATGCCATTTTTGCTCTTAGACAACTTATAGAAAAATCAGCCGAATTCAATGAAACACTCTTCTTAGCCTTTGTCGACCACGAAGAGATAGAGTAGATAGAAACATGCTGTGGGAAATCCTTAAACAATATGTAGTGACTACACATCTAACAAATCTATGTAGACGATTATACAACAGCAGTGAATGCATAGTGAGAGAAACTGGAGGACACTCAGAACCCTTCACTATAAGATCCGGAGTACGACAAGGTTGTGTCATGTCCCCTTTCTTGTTCATAACATATATACAACATATGTAAAGAAGCCGGACAAACAGAGACCACAAGAACACCGCATGACGATAACGCAGAAGAAGAACCATCTGCAAATCTAACCATTAGAGAACTCCTGTTTGCGGACGACCAAGCACTAATAGCATAATCAGAAGCTGAATTACAAGACCACATGAACAGTCTAAACGAAATGTGTAGGGAACAGAACATGAAAATTAGCACAAGTAAAACAGAGGTAATGACTGTAACTAAAGAAGAAAAAGCAACAACGATTCACCTAATCGAACATCCCTTGAAACAAGTTAAGAATTTCAAGTATCTAGGAAGTATAATATTATCAAAAGGCAAATCAGAAGACGAGATCGAAAATAGATGCAATAAGGCAAACCAACTCATTGGACCAATACTAAAGAACAAACATGTATCTATAACTACTAAGAAATCACTTTACAACACACACATTGGCACCTTGCCGTCTTGACAGACGATAGTTTGTGCTTTAAAAAGGCATAATAACTTTTAACTATGGCGGTAGCGAGTGTGACTGATAAGGCCAATTTGCGCTGTAAATGTCCGTTCACAGTGGGTGCATGTGAACACGTGGTCATTTCCACCATCATGCACCATCTTACGTCTCAAACGCTTGGTGTGTGACTTTTCTGCAATAATTTTCTCCTTTGACTTTATTCCATTTCTGATATTTGCCCTCCATGCAACACGTTCAGCGGCGACTTGCTCCCAATGTGCATTATCAATGCCTTTATCAATCATGTCCCGCTTACACACATCTTTGTATCGTAGTAGAGGCCGACCCTGAGATCTCTTACCCATCTGTAATTCACCAAAAAAGATATCCTTTGGTATTCTACCATCATCCATCCGCCTAAGATGTCCTATCCATCTAAGTCTACGAAGACTGAGCATGGAATAAACTGTCACACAACCTGATCTTTCCAATACTTCAGTATTTGTGATTTTGTCTTGCCACTTAATACCAAGAATTCTTCGCAGACACCGCATATGAAAGCTGTTTAAATTGTTCTCTTGGAGTGAGTAAGTTGTCCAGGTTTCACTGCCATAGAGAAGAGTACTAAGGACACAGGCTTGATAGACAAGGACTTTTGTTTTGGCAGTAAGCTTCCTGTTCTCCCAGACTCTTTTTCTTAACCTGTTCATTGTTGTTGCTGCCTTTCCAATCCGGATGTTGATTTCCTGATCTAGGGATAATTTGCTATTTACCACCGATCCCAGATATGTAAAATGGTCTACTATCTCTAGTTCGGCGTCGTCAATAAAGATTGATGGTACCCCATGTGCACCTTGTGACATAATCTGTGTCTTCTTTTTGCTAATTGTTAAACCAAATTCAGAACAAGCATTGGAGAATGCAGATAGTAGACATTGCAATTCTTCCTCAGAGTGGGTCGTAACTGCAGCATCATCTGCAAAAAGCAACTCTCTGATCAGTACCCTCCTAATTTTGGTCTTAGCCTTCAATCTCTGAGCATTGTAGAGGCCGCCATCTGAGCGTGAGTGAATGTATATACCACCATCCTGATCACGAAATGCATATTTCAGTAGAAGTGAAAAGTATATTCCAAAGAGGGTGGGAGCTAGTACACAACCTTGCTTAACTCCACTCTTGATTTCAAATTCTTCAGAAGTTGCACCATCAAACTTGATTATACCCTTCATGCCTGTGTGGAACGATTCCACAATGGACAGAAGAGTTGGTGGGCAGCCAATCTTCTTTAGTGCCTTGAACAGACCCTCACGACTGACCAAATCAAATGCCTTTGTGAGGTCGATGAAGGCAATAAACAGTGGTTGATTCTGTTCACGGCATTTTTCTTGCATTTGTCGCAATGAGAATATCATATCAGTGGTAGACCGGTTCTGTCGAAAGCCACACTGTGATTCGGGGTAGACTTGATCTCCTAGGACTTGAAGTCTGCGCAGAACAATTCTGGCAAATACTTTTCCAACAATACACAGAAGTGAGATACCCCTATAGTTGTTGCAGTCGCTCCGATCACCCTTGTTCTTGTACAGTGTTATGATGCTTGAATCTTTGAAATCCTGTGGGACTTGTCCTTCACGCCAGCATAGCTCTATTAGCTGGTGGATCTGTATAGTGAGTGTGTCTTGCCCACTCCTGATAACCTCTATTGGAATCCCATCCTTACCTGGAGCCTTGCCAGATGCAAGTTCATTTATAGCACACTTAACTTCTGTTATGGTGGGAAGTGTGTCCAGGTGGTCAAGAGTTGGTAGAGCCTCTATGGCGTTGAGGGCATTATCCGCTAGTTTGGTCTCACTTGAGTAAAGCTCCAAATAGTGCTCTACCCATCTGTCCATCTGCTGTTTCTTATCAGTGATGACTTCTCCAGTCAAGGTTTTCAATGGTGCACTTCTTTTGATCACTGGACCACAGGCTTTCTTTATTCCTTCATACATACTTCTTATGTCTCCTTTATCACTTGCGATTTGAATGGACTCACATAACTTGATCCAATAATCATTTGCACACTGCCTGGCAGCCTTTTGCACATCCTTCCTAGCTTGCCTTAGCTCACTCAGAGTGTTACGCGTTGGTCTTTCCTTGTTTCTTAAGAGAGCTTTCTTCTTCTTATCAATCAAGGGCTGCAGAGTCTCGCTGTTGGCCGCAAACCAGTCCTGCCTCTTATGATCCACAGTGCCGTAAACCTTTACGGCAGTTTTACGAAGAGTTTCCTTAAGTTTATTCCATTTATCATTTACTGTACAATTTTCTGGTGTATCAGTGAAAGCGTCTTCAAGTTGCTGTTGAAACTGAAAGCACTTTTCAGGATCATGAGTGTTAATAATATTAATCCTGGGGCTAGATTTGTGTTTAGCTGTGTAGATTCTCTTTGGTCTCAGTCTAACCCTTGCAACAACCAAAGAATGATCCGTATCACAGTCAGCACTGTGGTAACTACGAGTCAATGATATATGGTTCAGATGTTGTCTCCGTGTGATGATGAAGTCCAGCTGGTGCCAATGGCCGGATCTTGGATGTTTCCATGTGACCTTATGCATCTCTTTTGTTTTAAAAAAAGAGTTTGTAATACATAGGTCATTACTGGTGCAATGCTCCAGCAGCCTTTGCCCATTTTCATTCATGCGACCGATGTTGTATTTTCCAAGGCACACTGGCCATGAACTCGAGTCCTTGCCCACACGAGCATTGAAATCACCGAGCATATAAATGTAGTCGGATTTTGGAACTGCCTTGATCACAGAGTCTAACTCCTCATAGAACAAATCCTTCACATCATCAGAGGAATCGAGTGTCGGTGCATATGCAGTAATAATGGTGGCAAACCCACAAGAGGTTGCCAAGCGCAGGGATAATAGTCTTTCATTTCCTCCTGCTGGAATTTCAATCATTCCCAGTAGCGAATTCTTCACTGCAAAGCCCACACCGTGTTGCCTTTTTTCTGCCTGCCCTTTACCCTTCCAGAAAAAGGTGTAGTTGTTTTCCCTGAGTGACCCTTCCTCAGCGAGGCGAGTCTCCTGCAGGCCAGCAATATCAATGTTAAGACGATTGAGTTCGGCATCAATCACAGCCGTTTTTCTCACATCGTCAATATTGGTCAAGTCAGTGGAAAATCCTGGACACATGGTTCTCACGTTCCAGGTTGCAAGCCGTAGCTTGAGGTTTCTATTTATATTTTTGTTTGTACCTGGTGCATTGGTTTTACAGCCTGCGATTCAGATTTTGTCCTAGCCCCAAGCACCCATTGAAGCAGGCAGGCTGTGGCGGATCAGCACCCAATTGGCTGGGGGCTGCCCAGCTTGAGGCGGGCGGTAGCTGATCAGTGACACCTATAGGTGTCTCCCACCGTCAGAGGCAACGCGTGGCGCCCCATGTCTACGCCAACTGACAAGGACTTATAACCCGTAACAGTTGCCTCTCGCTTTGATTCCGAGACCAGTTAAGACCAGGGATGGAGTTATTGCCTCTCCATAGCACAAAGCCTGGGCTAAAATATAGAGATCATGTGTTGCCCATGCAGCATGATCCCTCTCTCGGCCTGCCTAGTTCACTCCAGAGGAAAGGTAACACCCCTACATCTGGAACAAGACAAGCTGCAGAAGCTGCCGGATCAGCAAAGCAATGCTCTAACTGTCCGCCTGTCGGAGCTTCGATCCTAGACCAGTCGCCAACCAAGGCTTAGGGCCTGGTCTGCCCTGCCATGACAATTTTGTCTTTAGCTTGCATTTCCTCGCACCAGGGTAAGGCTTGTACCCTCCCAATTGCGCTCTTCCGCCCGAAGCCGTTGGCACAATGTGGGGTGTCGGGTTTGGTATACGCCGCCCAACGTTCGGCGCTAACAGAAACCAGGTAGTACCGTCTACTGTTATACGGTAGCTCAGTCATATCTGACTAAGACCTGACTGCTATTTACAACACAATCATCCTACTAACTCTATGTTACCTGTGCCAAATCTGGACAATAATAGAAAAAGAGAAAAGAAAAATCCCACCAACAGAAATGAGATTCTCGAGAAGAATACTCAATGTATCAAGAAGAGATAAGATCAGAAATGAAGAAATCAGGACTACAGTGGGGGTTGTAGTTGCACTAGATTTTATTAGAAGGCAGCAAGTCAAATGGTTTGGCCATGTAAGTAGGTTACCAACTAACAGCATACCAAAACAAGCAATGATGTAAAGACCAGAGGGAAGCAAAGGAAGAGGCCGACCACGTAAACGATGGACGCAGGGAATTACAGAGTCCATGGGAATATCGATACATGAAGCTCATAAGCGGGCACTCTCCCGCTGTTTATACTTCACCTAGACATCACAAGGTACAAGAGGAAAATGATGAGATGAGATGAGATGAGATGAGATAGAGAATAAATATTGTGTATGATGAGATGAGATGAGATAGAGAATAAATATTGTGTTTAATACTAAAAACAAGAAAGTAATATAAATATAAAAGACTAATTTTTTTTTTCCGCGTTTCCATCCTGTTTTCAGGATATTGCGGTCAACACCAGCATCTTTCAGCTGTATGTTGATTCCTAGGCTAGATTACGCTCATCAGCACGCCACGACTTTCTGAGCGACCGGCTCCATACTCTCATAAGTCACTTTTGCGATTCGAACCACTGCTAATTCTCGTCACATTTAACATGGCATTTACCTTTCTGGAGACTCTTCTTGGAAGACGGCCAGGGGGAGACAGGGGTACATATATTATTGGTTAGAAGGGGAATCCCCCTCCGTAAGGACCTTGGGTATCAAGGTACCATCTCGGGTCATTTCTCTTCTTGGTCTTCTTGTCTTTTGAATGCCAATCCGCCTCTTGAGTTTTGCTAACGATCCTCTGCTGGCCTTAAATCCTTAAAGTACACAAACACTCGTCCCAGGTATTGTCTGAGATCGACATACAACAGTATTCATATATATGATTGCCTACTAAACAGAATCGACATCTAATTGTTTTTGATTTATCCAAACTAATAATTTGTGAATAATTTCCGTCTTCAACTCAATCGTGTTCCTGGCCTTCTTCTTCTAAGTACTACTGGCTCTGGAAACTTTCTTTTGTCCCATAATGGAGGAATAAGGAAAGGGTTAACTTATTAGCAAGTGATGCTCACACAAAGAGAAACAACGCCAATCTGAGCAGAGTAACGCGTGGGTCCCTTTGTTTTCGAAAAATTAGCAGCGAAGCCGCGTGGGCACGCCAATGAAATCCGAGGCAACCGACAAAAACCGAGACACATTTTTCGAGAAAAGAATCGACGAGCTCTGAAGTCAACGAAAACCGAGGTTTGTGTGTGTGTGTGTGTGTGTGTGTGTGTGTGTGTGTGTAACAAGTATGAGTTTTGTTGTTTCTCTTCGAGTATAGGTCTGTGGCAAGATTATGATGCTGTTGTTTATACATACTGAAAGCTCTTAGGACACTAAAACAATAAACCACGCCCACAGAATGCAATAATACACCCACACGCCACCTTTTTTTTAAAATAGATTGTTCTTACAAATCTACTACTACTACTACTACTACTACTACTACTACTACTACTACTGCTACTACTACTACTACTACTACTACTACTACTACTACTACTACTACTACTACTACTACTACTACTACCACCTTATTGATTTTATAGGAGTCATCTGTGACGTCATCAGTACGTTAGCGGGGTCAGCTTACAAGGCTTATATAAGCATAAATACTATCGATTTTTCAGGATCTTATCCGGAAAATATACATGTAAACGCCATATGACTACTAATTGGATAGTGTAAATAAGGATATGAAAAATATGAATATCATAGGCATGTGTGAAATGAGATGGAAAGAATATGGGAAAGTATTAACTAACGAACACTAATTTAGTTAGGAGGAGATACACATGATTAAGGACTCATCATCATCATCATAATCAGCTTTCTTTTCTGCCGTCAAGCGTCATGGGAAGGAATAACTGACCTTCCAGCGCTCGGTGGATGGCACTGGATAGTGTCATTCCGTGTGATAGTACAATGTCTCTGATGTCGCCAATCCATTTTCTTCTTGGGCGTCCTCTTCTTCTCGTCGCAGATAATCTTCGATGTAGGGCCAGCGCTGGTAGTTTATGGTGTTGCATTCTAACGAGATGGCCAAACCATTTGATCATCTGGTTTTCGATAAATGTGGCACAAGGTGTTGATCCCACACTGTCTGTCTGATAACAACATTTCTTATTCGGTCGCGGATTGTTGACAGCTCTCATCAGGCATCTCATCTCACAGGTGTTGATTTTGCATAAGTATGATTTGGATAACGTCCAAGTCTGAGATTGGTAGCACAGGGTTGGTGTGAGTATGTTGTTTATTATCTATCGTTTTGCGGACATAGGTATGTTTTTATGTTTCGGTGTGGGTGATCGTTGTTATAAGTGCGCTTTTCGATTTCTCTATCCAACCTGCCATCTTCTGTGATCATACTTCCAAGATATTTACATTCTTGTTTCATAGATGTGCCATTTATCTGTATACTTAGTGTGCCAGGAGATCTGTTAACTTGCACTACTTTGGTTTTGGTTATATTTATACTCATATTGTATCTGCTGCATGTTAAACTCAGATTATTAATATGATTTTGCAGTCTCCCTTGCCACATAACGGAACATGCGCCACCAAGTATAAAGAAGAGACCTTACTGGATTTTCCCAGACAGTCACAAAACTGGACGACAAATATGAGAAACCAAGGAAAGGAAAACAACGACATTGGACGGCAACGGGGGACGCTGTGAATTCGTGGATTCTAAAGGATGTGTTTATAAAAGGCTCCGTGTGAAGGTGACACCTGGAGGCGGTAATTTCGTGATGAAGCAGCTGGGAGTCCGGAGAGGAATGTATTAAAGACAACACAACAGTAGAAAGACCGGGTGCGGATACCTAGACTTTTATTTAATCAGTTGAACTGAGGATTTGGATAATTAAGCCTCAAGGGCAGCAAGCTGGACTTAGAGCTCGTAGGTAGATGTTATTTAAGTGAGCGCCGATCCTGCGTATAGGGATCAGCTCACGTTTCTACAAGAGTATATACTTTGTCCTGCGGCGGAATAAAAGTACGTCTTTCGCTTGCTCGATTTGAGTCTGCCATATGTTCATGATCCTGTTGGTAAGATAGAACATGTTTTGTTGTTCTGATCTGTTCTTGACGAGTTCAATTTGAGTTACTTTGATTGTACGGTCCCGTGGGATTTAGAGGACAGGCACTTCGAGACATCCCTCGTCGCTATAAAACAGGCACTGATCGTCTGCAAATAGAAGTTCATTTATTGCATGTGGATATGTTGTTTCATCTGAAGTAAAGTGTTCACAATTTTCTGAATCTGTTCTGTCAAAGCTTGCTTCTTTGGATATTCTGTCAATGTAGATATTAAACAGCAGAGGAGAGAGCACACATCCCTGTCTCACTCCTGTAGTGACTTTAAACAAATGTGATATACCTTCTTGTGTTCTTATTGCACTTAGGCTCGAGTAGTAAATGGCTAGATGTTTTCTAGCAATTGGCCTTGTATCCCATAGTTTTCAAATATGGTCCATAATGTGTATCTGTCTATTGTATCGAAAGCCTTTTACTGATCTGCAAACACAATATTCTGCTGGTTACTATATTCGATGTTGTTTTTTTTCCACAGATTTGTCTAAGTGTGAATAATGCATCAGTGGAACTTTTACCTTTCCTGAAACCAAATTGTACTTTGCTTAACTGTTGTTCAACTATGAGTCTAGCTCTTTGTTCAATAGTTTTGCGTACATTTCCCCTAAATGACTAAGGATTGTTATGTTGTTTGTCCATCAAGAATGATGATGACCATTCATTTCATCCAGTGGGGTTGAAGGTATGGAGCCGTGGGTTTTAAGATGGCTGATAAGGCCATTGTGGGCAAAGAATGCTTGACGTCTCTGGAGGAGGATTTCCTGCAGTGGTTTTTCTGTCCTGCCTTTTCTTCACAGCTCTTGCAGTCCTGGTTGCCTCGCATATGACTGCACCTTTGCATAATGATGCACGCCACGAATTTCGGTCTCTGGCTGCAGCCTCCCAAGTGTCATGATGAATTCCAAAAGCATTCAGTGAAATTTTCAGTGTCTTTAAAGCGTTTCCTCTAACCACCTTGGGAACGTTTACCACAACGCAGTTCGCTGTAAAAAATTCGTTTAGGGAGCCTGTGATCTGGAATGCGAGTCAAGTGACCAGCCCAACGAATCTGATTCTTCATCAGTAGAGTGTGGATACTGGGCATGGACGCTCTTTCTAGGACTTCAGTGTCTGGAATCTTGTCTTGCCATTTAATCTTCAGTAGCTTCCTTAGGCAAACTGTGTGGAAGTGGTTTAATTTCCTAGCGTGTCGCTGATAAACAGTCCAGGTTTCACAAGCATATAGCAGTTTGGATAATACAACTGCTTTGTAGACTTTTAGCTTTGTTTGCAGGCTTATTCCAGTTCTGTCCCATACATTCTTGTAGTCTGCCAAAGGCCGCACTGGCCTTGGAGATTCTTGCATTCACTTCGTCATCAATTGTGGCAGCTTGTGACACAGTGCTGCCAAGATAGGTGAATTTGTCCACAACACTTAGTCTATGATCATTCACTTTGATATTCGGCACAGTGTGATTATTCCCTGGAGCTGGCTGGTACATAACTACAGTCTTCTCCAAGTTGATATTGAGCCCAAAGTTGGCACATGCATGTGAGAAAGCTGAAACATTATGTTGCATGTCCGCCTCTGAGTTGGCGTATAGAGCGCAATCATCAGCAAACAGGAGCTCTCTGGCGGTGTCGCTGTTGATTTTGGTTTTAGCTTTCAGCCTTCTGAGATTGAATAACTTTCCATCCATACAGTAGTTGACGTCTATTCCAATGTTGTCGTTCTCGAAGGCATTCATCAACATGGCTGAAAACATGAGGCTGAATAGTGTTGGTGCCAGGACACATCCTTGCTTCACTCCATTGGTGACAGGAAAGGGTTTAGACAGTTCACCATTTTCCTGTACTCTTGCCTGCATGCCGTCATGAAATAGCCGCACTATTTGGACAAACATTCGTGGACAGCCATATTTTGCCATAATCTTCCACAGTCCTTCTCTGCTGACTGTATCAAAAGCCTTGGTAAGGTCAATGAAAGTGGAGAACATTTCGCAGTTCTGTTCCTGACATTTCTCTTGCAGCTGCCTTGCAGCGAAAATCATGTCAACAGTTCCACGTTTTATTCTGAAGCCACATTGACTCTCAGGAAGAAGACCTTGATCGAGATGGGCTGTGAGGCGATTGAGAAGAATTCTGGCGAGTATCTTCCCTGCAATTGAAAGCAAGGAGATGCCTCGGTGGTTGTCACAGGATTGGCGGTTTCCTTTACGTTTGTAAAGGTGGACTATTGACGCGTTCTTGAAATCTTGTGGCATGGTCTCGTTCACCCATATGTTTGTAAAGACTTGGTGAAGCTGCTCTGTTAGGACCGACCCACCTGCCTTGTATATCTCTGCTGTGATGGAGTCAGGACCAGGTGCCTTGCCGCTGGAGAGTTGCTAGATGGCTTTGTTTACTTCCACTATGGTTGGCAGGTCATCAAGTGTCTCATTGGTGGGAACTTGAGGAAGGCAGTTGATGGTTTCATCATCGAAGAAGGAAGTTGCATTTAAGATTTTGCTGAAATGCTCTGCCCAGCGTTGAAGGATTTCTTTCTTATCGGTGACCAATGTTCCCCCATCTGCACTGAGGAGGGGAACTATGCTTGGTGATGTAGGACCATAGACCGCTTTCAGTGAGTCGTAGAAGTTTTTCATATCATGTCTGTAAGCAAAGCCCTGAATTTCATCAGCTTTGCTGCTCAGCCAGGAGTCCCGCATGTGCCGAAGTTTCTACTGCACTACTCTCTGAATGTTCTTGAAAGCATCTTTTTTTTATGTTGACTTTGGGTCATTCAAATGTGCCTTGAGGAGAAGATGTTTCTCGGCCAGCAATTGGTTGATGTCTTCGGAATTTTCATCAAACCAGTCTTTATGCTTTCGGGGGCGGGGGGGGGGGGGAGGGGGGGGGCTGGACCCAGGATTTCCATAGCAGTGTTGTAAATTATGTCCTTTAGGGCTCTCCATTCTGTTTCTGTATCCTGTTTAGCTGCAGCATTGAGCTTGAGGCGGTCTTCCAGCATATTTTCAAATGACTGCTGCATTTTCTTGCTGTTTAGGTGGGTGACATTTAGCTTTTTTGCATTTTCGCCCCTTGAGGACGCCGTGGTGGCCTGATGTGAATGTTTATTTTCGAGACAATGAGACTATGGTCTGTCCAACATTCGGCACGACACATGGATTTTGTCACTCGAACGTCTTGTCTGTCACTCCTCCTGACGATGACATAGTCAATGAGGTGCCCGTGTTTCGAGCGAGGGTGCATCCACGATGTCCTATTTCTCATGGGGAGACGGAAAATTGTGTTCATAATCAGGAGATCATGTTCGGCACATGTCTGAAGGAGGCCGGGTCGTGGTTTACTCTTTTAGCTTTTCTTGT
Source organism: Cepaea hortensis (assembly GCA_963921405.1). Classification (NCBI taxonomy): domain Eukaryota; kingdom Metazoa; phylum Mollusca; class Gastropoda; order Stylommatophora; family Helicidae; genus Cepaea; species Cepaea hortensis. The sequence continues at coordinate 52,189,489 of OY992888.1, forward strand.
TTTATCTTTGTTTGTACGTCGACCGCAGTTAGGGTACCCACCAACAGCGGCTAGCTGGTTAGGTAGTGATGGTGCAGACAATGTTTAGGGCACCTTTTCTAGCCCCTTCTTCATGCTATGGAGTTGAGCAGTGTGTTCCTATAGAGGGCTGCTCATTCGCTCAGGGGGCTGCCGAATCCCACTGCTGCTCCGGTCAGTAGAAGACGACCATATGGCCTGAGCCGCCTGTGTGCAGGTCTGCGACTACGGCTGCCAGCGTACCCACGCCTGCCGCTTCGCCGCTCGCCCATCGCCACAGGGCTTGAAGGTGATATATGACGTTGGATGAAGAATGACTTGCGCGATGACTTGGATTAAAGTGAGGAAGAGTTGCACAATTCGTCGATCTCACTCTCTCGCCTGAGTCCATCTGAGTCCAGTGGCAAGGCAAGTCGAGACGACTGGAGACGGATACAGGTGCAGTGGATGACCAGGGCGCTCTACGTGCCTTGCCGTGCTCATTACGTTCCACAACGCTTCGCAGGTAAACGCCGTCTTGCCCGTTGAATCAGGAATGATTTCTTCCGCGCAGTCTGCCGAATCCTGTCTTCACATGCTGGGTAGGCATACCCTAGTTTCCCTCTTGGTTTGACACCAAATCGGATACCCATGCCTGGTTTAGCCAGCCTCTCACAGCTGTTGCCCCGGGGGGTGGCCGCTGTCGCATGCTGACAGCTACTAGGAGCCACAGGCACGAGCTGGGTGTCAGGCTTGGACCAGTGGGGGATGGGTCCTGAAAAGGACATGAGAGTCATCCTTACCAAAGGTGCTACCAATGCCTGACACCCCGTACCCCCCTAGGAGAGAGTGTAGGAAGGAGTGTTATACCTCTGAATGTTTCGCACTCTCTCATATTGACTTTCTTTTTCCATATTAGTACTATTACTGCCTATTGTCAATAGTCTGGAAATTTTCTTACTTCCAACTCTATATTAAAAATCTTGTCAGCTATTAAACTCCTGTTTTCCCACATTTCTGAATTTCTCAAGGAATATATCAAGGACTTGGACTACTATTTAAAAAAAAGATGATGTAAATCAAGTAATGGTTATTGGTGTATTTCAGATGGAGTTATTATAGTCAAAATCAAAGGCAAACCAATAGATGTAAATATTCTACATGTACATGCTCCATCAGTAGTGATGAAGAAATACGAATATTGTATAATGAAATAGAAATGGCGATATGTTCAGGCAAATCAGAAGAAACCAAAATACTACTTTCCGATTTCATGCATTGGGGCTTTTTGATTTAGGAACAAGAAATGAAAGAACAGTAAAATTGATATAACGCGCAAATTAGATAACAACAAGCAAGAAATGGAACGAGAGAACATTAATATATTAGGAATGTGGGAGAGGAGATGGAAAGGGTGTGGGAATTAAGACAGGGGAGGATTGTAAGGTTATTCATTCTGAGGGAGAAGAACGACAAAGAGTTGTAGCAATTATCTTGGATCGGCAAACATCACACTCTGTTAAAGGATTCTGAGCTGTGTCCGACAGGGTTCTATTAGTAGAATTAATCGGCATACCTTTTAACATACACGTCATTCAAATATATGTCCCAACAGGAGAATGCAGTCATGATAGTATAGAGGAATTGTATAATGACATGGAGTCTGCTTTGAACAAATGTAAAAATTTAGAAATAAATATCATAATGAGTGGCTTCAATGCAAAAGTAGGAAATCAAGGCGATGGATGCACGTAGTAAACTATAGTTTGGGAGAACGAAACAAAAGAGGATATATAATTGTAGAATGGGCAAAAGAGCGGGAAATGATTGTAAGAAACACCTGGTTTAAACAACATCCTAGAATATTATGGACATGGAGGAGTCATGACAGCAAGATTAGAAACCAGATCGATTACATACTGAGAAGCAGATTGCACAAACAGTTCCCAATGCTGACAATTACAGTGATCACAGACAGATTACAGGTAAATTGAGGGTAAAGTTAAAGAAAGTCAAGTATACAACAGGAAACACTAAATATGCTATGTTTGCATTGACAAACGACACGGTAATGCAAGACAATTTTAACAAGGACATAAAGAACGGATTTGATATATTGTCTGATCTAGAGATCAAATTTCAAGATGTATGTAATCAATTGGAAGTGTTGAAGAATTCAATCAGTTTGGCTGAAGAAACAATTATTCCCAAATAAAAGAAAGTGGGTCGTAAGAAATGGATGATAGGAGATATTTTAAAAATAATGGAAACAAGAAAACACAACAAAAGTAATCCTGCCATATATGAAGAAATTCACAGAAATGTCAGAACATTATGTAAAGAGGCAAAAGAAGCATGGCTTGATAAAAATTGCATAGTAATTGAAAAACAACACAACAGTAAAAATACAATATTAATTCACAAATGACTTCAAAAGCTTACTAATAACAGAACACATACAATAGCAGGATCCCTAAAAACAAAAGATGAAAAAATCACAATAGAAAAAGATAAGATTTTACATGTATGGTCAGATTATGTGAATAACCTTTATGGTGATCACATAGAAGAAAAGTATTATATTCGAAATAATAATGAAGGACCATCAATTTTGAAGATGGAGGAAGACATGATTGATTGATTGATTGATCGATCGATCGATCGATTGATTGATTGGTTTAGGAACCGACATCACAGCATTTGGGGCATTCCCATAATCGCCCCGTCCCCATCCACAGAAGCCAGCGAAGAGTTCCAAGCCCAATAGTACCAGTAGAAATCTGATTATATGTGCATCGGTCAGATCCCCTCGTCACTCCTCGCTGTCGCATTCTTGCCAGACAATGGTGATCCATTTGCTCCTCCGAGGTTACACGTGCTCCCACAAGGCCGCAACCACGCCTGCCTTATCATGCATCAATACTCCACCAAGTTTTGCAGAGCCAGCCAATCTGTCCGCCTGTTCATTCCCCAGCACACCAGCATGCCCCGGAGAAATGATCCAGACGATGCTTGCCACCCGTGAATTCCGAAGCGAAGCAAGCCACTCTGCACGAAGCTTGCCTGTCCTCACCCTACTCAGCATGCTTTCTGAGTCAGTTACAATCACGATGTGTGTGTGTGTGTGTGTGTGTGTGTATTGTATTCTCCATCCAGCGGAAAGCTGCACTGACTGCCTCCACCTCCATTCTTAAGCTAGGTGTTGTGGTATCATATGCCAGGCTCTCCTGCACCAAACTTGGCCATTGCCAAGAACCCCCAGGCACTTCTACTACCTCTCAACACCGAACCATCTGTGCAGAAAATCACATCACCCGGGCTAGCATTATTCTGAATTAGTTGCTGGATTTCCACTCCCTGCACTCCCGGCTCAATGTGATTATAACTCTGCACAAGTGTCACTTGTCGTCCCTGGGGGGAAAGTGGAGTCAACAAGCACACCTTTAAATCCTTTTTTTTAATTTGAGACTACTGTATTACCTTTTTCTACATACCCCCCTTTTTATCTTCTGATCTCTCTCTCTCTCTCTCTCTCTCTCTCTCTCTCTCTCTCTCTCTCTCTCTCTCTCTCTCTCTCTCTCTCTCTCTTCTTATTCCTTCATAACATACCCCGACAACAGTTTCCTCAAACAATTAATAGAATATTTAATGCAGAAAACTATTTTAGGTGGGTGTATTGAATGTGTATATGTCCTCTGTGGTGTATTCTATTGTGTGTGCGAGATAGGACACTTTATGTCTATGTTCAGCATCCCATCTCTCCTCATTATACGGCCATTCGACAACACACCACACATATTTGGATTGATCTCACCCCGGGATGCTTCTCTCCGACTGATTCTGGACGTGTTCCAATATCTTGAAATTTTTCACAGTCTGATCACCACGGAATAATGGGATTACTGTAAGTCCTTGAATTCTACACACTCACAATTCAGGAAGTTAATAAAATCCATTGCTGAATGCACATCAACACTGTCTATCACTGTATCTATATATGTTCGACACAATGTCGCCAGTTAGTCAATTAACTATTCTTGTCTGCATGGAAACTGTTAGTGAGTTCTTCAGTTTTCATTTATATTTTTACAGTGTTCAAATATCTTTAGGTTATTTCGCTCTGCCTTCAGAGAAGTAAATTCCTATCCACTGATTTCTTAGACTTGAGGGTATTTATCTTCAGAGTTCCTATTGTTTAGGTAATTTATCTCTGCACAAGTGAAGTGCCTTTTGATTCTTCTCAGGGTATGTCAATGAAACGAGGGCACCAACACAACACATATGGTTTAAAAGACAAAAATGGGAATATGATAAATACCAATGAGGAAATGTGCAATACACGGAGAGAATATTTTGTTGAATTACTAAATTGTGAAGCTCCAAGTAACACTTTCCCACATGAAGAGGTCTTAACGTGGAAACCACAAATTGAAGAACCTGCATTTGAAGAAATCCTATATGTAATCACACGACTAAAAAAAAAATAAGGCAACTGGGGCTGATGGAATTGCTGCTGAATTTATAAAGGCAGGTGGCCATGCATTACATCTAAAGCTATACGAATTATTAATAAAACTCTGGAGGACAGAAGAATTACCCCATGACTGGAAAGAGTCATTATTGATACCTATCTTTAGTTCCAATGTGAAAATTATAGAGGAATATCACTACTCTCCACAAGCTATAAGATACTATCCGCAGTATTACTAAATAGACTAAAACCATATTCAGAAGACATATTAGGTGACTACCAGGCGGGTTTTAGACACAACAGATCAACAATAGATCAGATATTCATTTTACGACAAATAGCCGAGCAAAATTGGGAATATAAAAGAGATCTCCATAACATTTTTGTGGATTTTAAAAAGGCTTATGATAGTGTCCGTAGGAATAGTATATGGAATGCTATGCAGGAATTTGGAATACCAAGGAAGTTAATCAATATGACCAGACTATGCATGGAAGATACTTATAATATAGTAACATATAAAGGCAGGAAATCAGACCCCTTCCAAATAACATCTGGCTTGAAACAGGGTGATGCACTATCGCTACTCTTCAATCTGGCTCTAGAGAAAGTCGTAAGGAAGGTAAAGGAGGAATGTGATATTGGAGGAACATCCAAGCTGCTTGGTTATGCAGATGATATAGAAATTATAGGGGAAAATGAACAAAAGACATTAGAAATATTGACTCACTTAAAGCCCAACAGATGGGGCTGGTTATCAACAAAGATAAGACAGAATATATGGTAATTTCAAGAGAAGGAATGGCTAAAAGCTCTGGCTACATACAAATAGATAATATGACCTTTAAAAGAACGGAAACATACAAATACCTGGGTACAATCTTCAACTGCTCCAACATCATAAGGGAAGAAATACAAACTAGAATCAATTCTGGAAATAAGATATACTATGCACCGATTCCGAGTGACCGAACCAGCAGTTACCTGGGCATTTCATATTACCACTCTTGGCACTCCTCTCGTACGCAACATAGTGTGCACCCGTAATGAAATCACTACTCCCCCCGGACCCAATAATCCCCCCCCCCACCAGTTAGCAACTACACTGTATATGCGGTCGTGTATGCATGCGCATAGACACAAGTACATATGTGTATGTATGTGCACAGATATATATGTCTCTCTCCCTCTCTCTCTCTCCCTCTCTCAATAATCTTACACCAACCCTCTCTCTCTGCCTCTCTTTCTCTCCCCTCTCTCGCTCTCTCAAAAATCTTGCTTCTCTGTGTCTACCTATGTCATGTGTATTGCTGGTGGTCGGATCTTATACAGCCCCACTAACACAAGCACTGAGTGATTTGATCCTCAAATACGTTGTATAATAATCAACCTTACTAACTCTATTTCATAGGGAACAGTACGAGTGAAGCCTCGTATTTGTAGACCGACCTACTCCGCATACTTCATGTGGTATGTCGCAGGCACTATTCCTCTCTCTCTCTCTCTCTCTCTCTCTCTCTCTCTCTCTCTCTCTCTCTCTCTCTCTCTCTCTCTCTCTCTCTCTCTCTCTCTCTCTCTCTCTCTCTCCAAACAATCTTGCTTCTCTGTGCCTACCCACATCATGTGTAGTACCAATGGTTGGATCTTATACAACCTAAATAACACAAGCATTGGGCGATGTTATCTTATATTACGTGGAATAACAATCAACCTTACTTACCTTATTTCAAAGGGAACAGTATGAGTGAAGTCTCGTATTTGTAGACCGACCTACTCCGCATACCCCATGAGGCACGTAACATGAGCAATACCCACCTCTCTCTCTTTCTTTCCCTCCACCCCCCCCCTTCTCTCTCTCTCTCTCTCTCTCTCTCTCTCTCTCTCTCTCTCTTCTTATATATACCTTGCACATGCCCATATACACTAGCATTATGTCTGTTGAGCGGTGTATGTACTCTTACAGAGTATGTATGTGCGTTCACGCATATCAGTCCACCCAGACTTTAGGACTCGCCTCATAATAACATATATGAGTATAAAATGGGGCTTTGGTTAGTACCACCATCATGCTTGCGCTCCTCATGCTTCGTTAGTACATCCACTGAGATTGCTCAAATATCCCTACCAGACTAGTTACCGTCCTGCCCTCCTGTCTTCGCCCCTCCTCCCTCCTCTTTCAATGTGCTCACTCAACCGTAACATCTATCACCGGGTATTAAAAGAATACATCGGAGATTTTCTGAGTTGCTTACAGATCGGAACTGTGAGGTGAGCATGAACATTTTTTTCAGTTCTCATTTTCTCTTCATTCCTTTCATTTTTTCATCCTTTTGTTCTTCTCGTCCTGTCGTCACCTTCTGATGTAGTCACAGGAGATCTCCTTGACTGTATGTTGTGTTTGTGAATGTGTTTGTTTGCTGATGAAGGCTAATCGCCGCAACGTCCTGTATGTGTCTTAATTCTGTTATGTAAAGCTGCACTACTTTGTGTCATTTTATATTGTATGCACTACAACATCTACTAAACTCAAATGCTCTATCTCGTAACACCAAAATCACAATATACAAAACACTGATCTGACCAGTTGTGCTGTATGGCTCTGAAAACTGGAGTACAACGAAAGGAGACGAAGCCTTGTTACAAACCTTTGAGAACAAAGTTTTGACGCATCTTTGGACCCATTAGGGATACACAAAGTGGAGAGTGGAAAAGAAGAAGTAACAAAGACATTTATGATCTGTTTAATCTACTAATCTAATCTAATCACTGGTGTCATGAAGGCTAATAGACTACAATGGCTGGGGCATATAGAAAGAATGGAAGACAATAGGGAAACAAAACTCGCTTACACTCAGGAAATAAAAGACCGTAGATCCAGAGGTAGACCAAGAAGACGGTGGAGAGATAATATACATACAGACCTACAAGCACTTGGAATCAACGACTGGCAAGAGAAGGTCAACCAGAGAGACGAATGGAGATGGATTGTATCTGCAGCAAAGAACCTCAATGGCTCGGAACGCTGAAGAAGAAGAAGAAGAAGGAGAAGACGAAGAAGAAGAAGAAGAAGAAGAAGAAGAAGAAGAAGAAGAAGAAGAAGAAGAAGAAGAAGAAGAAGAAGATGAAGAAGAAGAAGAAGAAGACACGTTAAAGAGCACCGGTGAGATTGCGGATCCCTGTGGCAGTCCCGGGGTTAAAATATGTGGCTCTAAGGTCCATGCACCCAGACGGAGAGCAATCCGACGAGAATGTAGGACGGCCGCTATCCAGTTCACCAACCAGGGATTGACCCTCTTCTCCATCAGTGCGGTCATCAAAATATCATATCGAACTCTATTGTACACATCCTCGAGATCAAGCACTGCCGCCATCGTTTCTTGTCTACTCTGGAACCCCTCATAAACGTCAAAGGCAAAAGTGGCTGCATTTGACCAGGTATTTTTACCTGGCCTGTAGCTCCCCGGGCCTCTTGGAAGAAGCTTCCTCCTTTCCAAAAACTCTTGCATCTTGACAGCGACTGTCTTCTCTAAAACCTTCATAAATGTATTTTGAAGGGTGATGATCCTAAAGCCGCTAAGCTTTGAATGATCCTTGAATGGCTTTGGGAGAGGGATCTTATAACTGTGTACCCAATCCTGCGGTACTGATGCTGTCCTAATGCTCTGGTTAAAGCAGTCGGTCATCCCCTTCAGGTCTACATCGCTCAAAGCCTTCATGTGGCCATACCTGACCCCATCAGTCCCTGGTGCCGTGTCTTTTGCGCCTTGAAACATGAAAAACTGGCGAGCGCCCCCCCCCCCTCCCCGCCCAACGGTAAAAATACCAAATGAATACAAAGAAGAATTCGGGAGCTTACTAATAAAAGAACACTTACATCAGCAGGAGGCCTAACAACAAAAGATGGAAAAATCGTACTAGAAAAATATCAGATTTTACATGTATAATCAGATTATGTGAAAAATATTTATGATGATAACAGAGAAGAGCAGTATAATATTCGATGTAATAATGAAGGACTATCAATTTTGAAGATGGATGTTCAGAATGTTCTTAACCATATGAAAACTTGCAAGACCCCCGGTTCAGACAACATCACAAAAGAAATGGTTAATGCTTTAGAAGAATATGGAATAGATCAAGTCATCAGACTACAATATAATATACAATATCTTGTATCTGCCAACAAAAGATAGTTAGTAAGTTAGTTAGTTAGTTAGTCAGTCAGTCAGTCAGTCAGTCAGTCAGTCAGTCAGTCAGTCAGTCAGTTAGTTAGTTAGTTAGTTAGTTAGTTTGTTTGTTTGTTTGTTAGTTAGTTAGTTTTTTTGACAGAGCATCATCATCGCACATCGAACAGTTTTGTCCATGATTGATTGATTGATTGATTTAAGAACCGACATCACATCATTCGGGGCATTCCCATAAGCGCTCCGTCCACATCCTCAGCAGCCAGCGAAGAGTTCCAACACTTATAGTCATCATCATCATCATCATCATCATCTTCCACTTCTGCCGTCAAGCGTCGTGGGGAGGAATAATTTGCGTTCCAGCGCCCGGTGGACGGCACTGGATAGTGTCATTCCGTGAGGTTGTACAATGTCTCTGATGTCGTCAATCCATTTTCTTCTTGGACGTCCTCGTGGTCTCGTCGCAGATGATCTTTGATGTAAGGCCAGTGATGGTAGTTGTTGATGTTGCATTCTAATGACATGGCCAAAGCACTTGATCTTCTGTCTGTCAATAAATGTGGCACAAGGTGTTGATCCCACAGTCTGTCTGATAGTAGCATTTCTTACTCGGTCTCGGATTGTTAAGTTGGCAGCTCTCCTCAGGCATCTCATTTCGCAGGTGTTGATTTTGCGAAGGTGTAATTTAGATAAAGTCCAGGTTTGAGATTGGTAGCATAGGGTTGGTGTGAATATGCTGTTTATTATCTGTCGTTTTGCGGACATGGGTATGTTTGGATGTTTCAGTAAGGGTGATAGTTGATATGTAAGTGCACTAGCTTTTTGACATCTGATGTCAATTTCTCTGTCCAATCTGCCATCTTCTGTGATCATACTTCCAAGGTATTTGAATTCTTTAACTTGTTTCAGAGGTGTGTTATTTATCTGTATATTTAGTGGGCCTGGCGATCTGCTAACTTGCATTACTTCGGTTTTGGCTGTGTTTATACTCATATTGTATCTGCTGCAGGTTGAACTCAGATTAGTAATATGATTTTGTAGTCTGCCCTCATCTCTGTAAAACAGGTACTTATAGTACCAGTATAAATCTGATTATATGTCCGTCTCGCCTTTCCTCTGAGCGTTGATCGTCGGCCTGATCTCATCGTCACCCCTCGCTGTCGCATTCTTGCCAGACCATGGTGATCCATTTGCTCCTCCGAGGTGTATACGTGCTCCCACAAGGCCGCAACCACGTCTGCCTTATCATGCATCAATACTCCACCAAGTTTTGCAGAGCCAGCCAATCTGTCCGCCTGTTCATTCCCCAGCACACCAGCATGCCCCGAAGAAAAGATCCAGACGATGCTTGTCACCCGTGAATTCTGCACGAAACTTGCCTGTCCTCACCCTACTCAGCATGATTTCTGAGTCAGTTACAATCACGATGTGTGTATGTATCGTATTCTCCATCCAGCGGAAAGCTGCACTGACTACCTCCACCTCTATTCTTAAGCTAGATGTTGTGGTATCATATGCCAGGCTCTCCTGCACCAAACGTCGACCATTAACTTTTGCTATAAAAAAAAAAAAAAACCAGGCACTTCTCCTGCCTCTCAACACCGAACCATCTGTGTATATAATCACATCACCCGGGCGAGCATTATTCTGAATTAGTTGCGGGATTTCCACTTCCGTGGCCCCTGCACGGATTCCCTCCTAAGTAATTCCCGCAGCATGTAGCGGCTAACAACACCAGTTCTATGTTGGTTTATTAATCTTCTTTGAGTTCCTTGTTTGACCACACCTCTTTTAGCTTGCTGTTCTCGCATTCTGGCCATGGTTGCAGATTCACAGTCATCACTTGGTTCTCACAAACGTCTTATTTCTCGTAGAGAATTCAGTACATTTGACTAGTTCATAGCTCGTTCACTTTCAGTCCTGTATGTTGCCGGGGCCCATAAGGGAAGCAAAGAATAGCAACACTGTAGCCTACCATGCATGTCGTAAGAGGCGACTAAGGAGGCTTGATGGTTCCTTCGCCCTGCTACTGAGTGAGTGCGTGGTGCGACACTGTGAGCTGTGAGTTTCATGTGAAATGCTTTTGAATCTGCCTGAGGTTTTTTGGAACGTGACTGCATGTTCGGAGCGATTACAGATGGCTATGTCCCAGAGTTGACCAGTTTTTGCCTTATGCAGAAATGCGTGGCTGCTGGGCTTCTGGTTGACTGCCACTGCCGTCGACGATGAACTGTATTTCGTGGACTGTGTGGGTGAACATCTAGGAAACATCCAGATAGGAAAATGACTGCCGATTCCATCAGAAATGAACTGGGTGTTTTGTGGGGGACTATTGTGTTGACATTCTGGCGGCGGCATTATGCACAGTGTATCTGTGCGGGCTGTTGTTTGTCGAGACTCTTGTCTTGTCCACTTTTCACATTGGGCAGTGGGGAGTGTTTTGTCTGATATTCATTGGCACAGGAATGGAGCATAATGGGGACGACCCGTTGCTGTGAAGTTGGAACCGCGACTAACTAACTAACTAACTAACTCGTTCACTTTCACATTAGCCCTACCTGTCATCCTGCTCATGTCCTTGTACCATGCACTAGCACGAAAATGAAACTAATCTTTGCCAGTGGTGACCACTCCAGAGACACCAACCTCTATCTTCGGACCCACCACATGTCTACCTTCCTGAGCATACTCATTGAGTCACTAAGGACACATGCCCGAGTGAAGGAGTGTCTCGAGCCATGTTATTGCTTTACTTACTGCCATGACTTCTATAGTCACACTACCTGTGGTCAAAGCAAAAGCACAGCATCTTCCTTCATAATTCTTCCTCCAGCCTCATCTGTAAAGGCATATGAACTTCTCACGCCGTGTTGAACGACCGACCCATCTGTGTAAATGACGTCATCACAACCTGAAGAATTCTCGAAGACCAAAGCCTGTACTTCCGCCTCCACAATCGCCTGATTTTCTCGTCCGCATTTTCTGTCTTGTCGGATGCAAATTGAAAACAAAACGTACATAATAACTCTGTTGGCACTTGTACCTACTCCTCGACGGGTTCGAGGTCCTCAAGTGAACACATCTGATGAAGTATATCTTCGGCTTGACCCGTTCATTACTTTCCTCTGTTCAACCTACTGCCCTTTACCTTCTTACTTTCACTATGCAGTGGATGTTTGTGTTTGCGTTGACCTTACAGTAGGCACGCGCACAGCAAATTTGAATTCTGTCACCCATGGTTGGAGAATCAAGAAGGTAGCGCATCGCCCTCCATGTATTATCTCTTGTATACTCAAAAATAATACGCATAGCTTCGTACTGTATACTTTCCATCCATTCCATCTGCTTATGGCTGAGAGTCAGGATCGCCACTGCATGCTCAAAAACATAAAGGACCAGACCTTCGTGATTGATTGATTGATTGATTGATTTAGTAACCGACATCACAGCATTCGGGGCATTCCTATAAGCGCTCCGTACCCATCCTCAGAAGCCAGCGAAGAGTTCCAACCCCAATAGTACCAGTAGTAATCTGATTATATGTGCATCTCGCCTTTCCTCTAAGCGTCGATCATCGACCAGATCCCCTCGTCACTCCACGCTGTCGCATTCTTGCCAGACCATGGTGATCCATTTGCTCCTCCGTGTGTATGTGTAGAACACATAGATGGCGCTGTTAACAGTTTGCAGCCGCCATCATTCGTATCGCAGCCAAACCTCCTTGTCCTTTTTATCACCTGGTCTATGTGCTCACTATAAGCAAGGCTTCGATCAAAACGTATCCCCAGGTATTTATTTAATTGCCTGCGTTCTGTCCACAATCTCTGAGAACAGATTTGCAGTTGGTGTTCGATTGTTGACAATATTATTATTCAATTAAAACCATGCCATTGCTGCCTTGGTTGGGTTGACTATTACACCAGCTTTAACACACCACGTGATTGTGCGATTGAGTTCTAGTTGTAGATCCACAGCAACATGATCTCTATCCTTACTCTGACTATTCACTAACTCATCGTCGGCATTCGACAATGACCTCCCCCATCCCATGATATGCTCACCTGTGATTTTCACAGTGTAATCATTGAACAGCACTGAAAATAATGGTGACCCATATGGCAGACCAGGTTATATTGTTGTTGGTTCAGAAGTCCAACTGACACATCTGAAAACTACTTTTCGTTGGAAGAGGGCTGCAGCGATCCAATTAAGGAAGAATGCATCTATCTTAAGATAAAGAAACTGAACCATTAAGAAATCCAACGGCACTCTGTTATACGCATCCTCAAGATCAAATTCTGCAGCATATGTTTCAATGCCTAATTGGAAACCTTCGTACACATCATGGGCAAAAACCGCTACGTTGGTCCAGGTATATCTGTTTGCAAGGTACCCTCCAATGGTAGGTGGGGGGAAAAGACATTGACTCTATAGCTGGCTTTATATTTTTTTCTGGCAGTTAATCTCTCCAGCAGCTTGCCTATTATATTTTACATGGTGATTACCCGATATCCTTGAATTGTGTGGTCTTTGACCAGGCTTCGGCAAGGGAATCGGATAGCCGTGTAACTACTGCTCCTTGATACTAGCACTCATTATACTGCTGCTGTACATATCTGCTAGTTCCTCCAACTTGTTCGGTACTGGTGCGCTGTTTTTTATTCGTTGTAGCCGTCTTGGCAAAATTACATCCTCTCATGTCTGTCTGACTGCTCTGCTATAGATATCGTTCCAAAAGTGCCTTGGCCTTATTCTCGTCAGTCCTCTACCAGGTGAGATCAGCACCCTGGAAGTCAAGTATACTTTTATTCTTAACTACACCATTAATACTGCTACGTAGTCGCCAGAACAATTTAAGTGACTTGTCTTTGCTTATTATTTGACACAACTCTACCCCTTTTCACGTTTTAACCACTTTAACCAGTTTTTAGAAACAGCTAGCTTTTGTATCCATGTCTCTTTCCAAGTTCAAGATAAAACTAGGATGGGTAACTGTCCGTTTTGGCGTTTTACCATTTTCATACACCACCACGCTTATCTACCCAGGCCTTTTCCACCTCATAATTCCACCAAGGGGGTTGCTTACAGCTGTTTTTTTATTGCAATGTTGACTTCTGCGCTTGTAGTGCCTTATTTTACCCACCACATCTTGCCCTGTACTATCATACTCGAAAGTCTTGACCTTTGACTTGTGCTGCCTGGTTCTGCCTTTCTCTATCAATATGCTGCAAGGGTGGTGGTCGCTGCCATTGTACCCTTAGACACCTCATCTACACACTATTGTGAGTGAAGGAGAAACCATCGCTATGTCAATAACATTGTCCTCATCACCTGGTCGATTTACTGTTCATGTGACACAGCTACTATTGTTACAAACAATGTCAGAGGTTTCAAGTGCGGCCTAGAGCTCTTTGTGCGTTGGAACAAATGTTTTTCCATTACCAACCTTTGTCGTTGAAATCTCCACAGAAAATAACATTTTTCTCGTGACATAATATTTCACTCAAGCACTGCCAACTCTGGGAATCCACACTCGCGTTGGAGACATAAACACTAACCGACAGTGATGGTTATCTGGATTGACGTCTGATAGTCTGTATTTGTATTTCGTCACTGTCCCACCTAGACATATGCATATCTGCAGCCACTTTACTATCTCGAATAAGAAATGCCATTCCCAGGTGTCGCCTGTTTACAAGCATTTGACACCGGCTATATGAAGTGCGTTAACTCCTAGTCGCATCTCCTGAAGTCCTACAATAGTAGTAAGGGCACCCCCAATGTGACATGAGGCATAGAAAATACTAAGAATAAAGAGGGAGGAGCGGGAGGACACGTGAGGAGCGGTCGTTTTTTTTTAGTAAGCGCAAAGAAGGAAGTGCGGGGGTCTGTTATATGATCTGTAGAGGGTCGTAGGCGCTTATAGACTATCATCATACAATTTCAGAGCTTCAAATGAAAACATTAAGAAAGTGAAGATGGATGACTTAGTGACATTCCTTGTGGTCAAGTGACCCCTTAAATTGTAGAGTAAGGCACGTGTAGTGATAAGGTGGTGGTTAAAGAGCTCTATGATATGGTTAAGGGGTGGTCAAGTGGGCAATTGGGTGGTCAATTACCCCTAAATTGTAGGGGAAGGTACGTGTAGTGGCGTGGTGGTAGTTAAAGTGAACGATGACGTGGTCAAGAGGTGGTCAAGCGGTGGTCAAGTGGTCAGGGGGTGGTCAATTACCCCGTAATATGTAAGGGAAGGTACGTGTAGTGACGTAGTGGTGGTTAAAGTGAACGATGACGAGATAAAAAGGTGGTCAACGGTTGTCAAGTGGTCAAGGGGTGATCATTTTACCCTAAATTGTAGGGAATGTATGTGTAGTGACTCTGGTGATTAAAGTGAACGACGAAGTGGTCAAGAGGTGGTCAAGCGGTGATCAAGTGGTCAAGGGGTGGTCAAGTGACCCGTGAATTGTAGCATAGGTACGTGTAGTGACACGGTGGTGGTTAAAGTTAACGATGAAGTGGTCAAGGGGTGGTCAAGTGACCCGTAATTTGTAGGGGAACGTAATGTAGTGACTCGGTCATGGTTAAAGTGGACGATGACGTGGTCAAGAGGTGGTCAAGCAGTGGTCAAGTGGTCAATGGGTGATCAATTCACCCCTAAATTATAGTGGGGGTACATGTAGTGACTCGGTGGTGGTTAAAGTGACGAGGAAGTGGTCAAGAGGTGGTCAAGCGATGGTCAAGTGAACCCGTAAATTGTCGAGGTGGTACTGTAGTGACATGTGGTGGTTAAAGTGAACGATGAAGTGGTCAAGAGGTGGTCAAGCGGTGGTCAAGTGGTCAAGGAGAGGTCAAATGACCCGAAAATTGTACGGGTAGGTATTTTAGTGACTCGGTGGTGGTTAAAGTGAGCGACGAAGTGCTCAAGAGGTAGTCAAGCGGTGCTCAAGTGGTCAAGAGTAGGGGAGGGTATTATAGTATCACGGTGGTTTAAAGTGAGCCCAGTCAAATGTTATAGTTTAGAGGCTAAGAGGTTACCATCAACAATTTCGATGTACATTTACGGATCCGATCGTCAGAAGTCCTTGGATTTTCCCATTATATAGCTATTGTAAGTAATCGATTGTATAGTATAAGGGCGGTTACTACTGTCTTTGGTGGATGGGACTTAAACACTATCATCATACCAAGGGTGAGGTGTAAGAGATACAAGACTCGTCCTCTGGTTGTATTATGGGGTATGGCCAGCCACACATGTGACATAACTAAAGAATAAATCCGAGACGCGTGATTAAGAGTCGTCATAAGGTCACCAAGTAACAGCAAAGAACATGAAACTACCACTACCAAGGCATAAATACCGCACAAGGCAGATTCTAATATAGTATACACAACTATAACCAGTTCAGCACAGTGTCCGACTAACCCTTTCTCATAGACATAGAGAAGAGATGTGAGCACCGATGCCAGTCGGGGAAGGCGTACCTTTCACTTAACAGCTAGCGGGTCATACACCGACGACGATTTTATCACCTGTATAATATTACACACGAACACAACAAACTGTCCCGGCTCAACCTTAGGCGTCTCATCAAACATGACATGTCACGATCTTTCCTGACCAGATAAGACATGTACACTTTCATTAATTCTTCTGTCTTTCCATAGAGGTCTTTGCGTCTTTCCCCAGAAACACATCTCCAATGCCAATATATGTTTTTGAATGTGCCTGCTCATTGCCACGTTTCACATCCAGACCAAAGTATAGGTTCTATGTAATACTTCAAAATTCAAATAATAAAATATGTTAGCCAAAAGAGGAAAACTTGTTGACCAAAGCAAGAAATAGCTCAACAAAACTCATTAAAAAAATAGGAAAACATATTAACCAAACCAATAAAATGATAGCCAATATAGGAAATATCTGAAACAAACTTATGAAAACTAGGAAACTTTGTTAACAAAATGTGGGAAAATGCTAGCCATAAAGAAAGATATCAACAAACTTATAAAACGTAGGGAGACAAATGTAGGCCGAATTAAGAAATATTTCACTCAAACTTATAAAGAGTAGGACAAAAATGTTAGCCAAATCAACTAAAAGGCTGACCAAACTTATAAATATCTCATCCAACCTAATAAAAAGTAGGAAAATTTGTAAGCCAAATATGCAAAATATTGGTCAGATACAGAAAGGTCTCAACCAAACTTACAAAAAGTAGGAAAATATGCCGACCAAAGTAGGACACTTTGTTAGCCAAAGATGGAAAATAGTGGTCAAGTAAAGAAATATTTCACTCAGACTTATAAAAACTTTGAAAAATTTGTTAACCAAATGGTAAAAAGGTTGGCCAAATACAAAAATATCTGAACCAAGCTTATAAATATGGCAGCCAAGCTTATGAAAAGTAGAAAACTTTGTTAACCAAAAGTGAAAATTTATTGGTCAAGTTAAGAAAAATTTCAACCAAACTTATAAAAAGGTAGAGAAAAATACTAGTCAAAGTAAAAAAAAAATGGTGGCCAAATACAGACATATCTCAACACAACTTATAAAAAGTAGGAAAATTTTTAACCAACCTGACATAACTGTTGGTCAAAATAAGAAATATCTCGACCAACATTATAAAAAAAGGTAAATTCGTAAACAAACTAGTTAAAAATGGTATCCAAAATAGGAAAATCTCGACCAAACTTATAAAAAGTAGGAAAATTGTAAGTCAAATGTGAAAAATATGGGCCAAATAGGAAATCATGTTAGCCATACAGGAAAAATGTCGCTCAAACTTATAAATATCACGTCCCAACTTATAAAATGTATGAAAATTTGTTAGCCATAGGTGAAAAATATTGAAAAAGTAAAGAAATATCTCATCCGAACTTATAACAAGTAAGAAAATATGCTAGTGAAATCAAGAAATATGTCAACCAAAGTAATACAATAGACAAAACTACGCTTATAAAACGTATGAAAATATATTGGTCAACTAAAACATAACTCATCCAGACTTATACAAAAGTAGGAAAAGGTGTTAGCCGAATGGGGAAAATATTGGTCAAACTAAGAAACATATCGACCGAAGTAGGAAAATACGTGATTCAGAGTATAAAAACGTTGGGTGAATACAGAAATATGTCGACCAAACTTATTAAACGCTCCGCCAAACTTATGAAAAGTAGGATACTTTGTTAATCACATGTTTAAAAAAACTATCGACCAATCTTTTAAATTCTCCGCTAAACTTATTTAAAAAAATGGAAAATGTGTTAGTCAAATGGGCAAAATATTGGCCAAATACAGAAAGATCTCAACAAATTTATAAAAAGTAGGGAAACAAATGTTGGCCGAATTAAGAAATATTCACTCAAACTTATCAAGAGTAGGATAAAAATGTTAGCCAAATCAACTAAAAGGCTGACAAAACTTATAAATATCTCATCCAACCTTATAAAAGTTAGGGAAATATTAAGCCAAATAGGCAAAATATTGGTCAGATACAGAAAGATCTCAACCAAACTTACAAAAAGTAGAAACGTATGTCGACCACACTTATACAAATCTCGGCCAAACTTTTAAAAAGTAGGAAACATTGTTAACCGAATGTGAAAAAATATCGGCCAAAGAGAGAAATATCTCACCCAAACTTATAAAAAGTAGAAAAATTTGTTAGCCAAATGGGGAAAATATCGGCCAAATAAAGAAATATCTCCACCAAACTTATAAAAGTAAGAAAATTTGTTAACCAAATGAAAAAAAATATATTGGCCAAGTAAAGAAATAACGCATCCAAATTGACAAAATGTAGGCAAATTTATTAGCCAAAGGTGAAAACTATTGACCAAGTAAAGAAAGTTCTCTTCCAAATTTATAACATGTAGGAAAATTTGTTAGTCAAAAGTAAAAAATATCGGTCAAACTTATAAAAAGTAGGGAAAATGTTAGCCAAATCAACTAAAAGGCTGACCAAACTTACAAATATATCATCCAAACTTACCAAAGTAATAACAACATTGGGTAAATAAAGAAATATGTCAACCAAATTTATAAAAAAAAATCTCCGGCAAATTTATGAAAAGTAGGAAACTTTGTTAACCATATGAAGAAAATTATTAACCAAAGTTAGAAAAATGTCGACCAAAGTAGGAAAATTTGTTAGCCGAATGGGACAAATATTGGCCAGGTAAACACATATTTCAAGCAAACTTATAAATATTTCATCCAAATTTACAACAACAACAAAAGTAGGAAAATGTCTTAACCAAATGGGGAAAATAGCGACCAAGTAAAGAAATATTTCAACCAAACGTATAATTAGCTCGTCCAAACTTATAAAAATTAGGAAAATTTGACAACCAAAGTACGAAAATTTATTACCCAAACTGAGAAAGATATTAAGCAAAGTGAGAAAAATAGCAACCAAACTAAGAAATGTGTAAAGTAAGAAAAAGGTTGGGCAAAGTAATAAATACGTTAGCCAAATGAAGAAAAATATTAACGAAAATGAGAAAAAAATGTATAGCAAAGTACGAAAATTGCTCTCACAACTTGTCGAATTGCCCTAACAACTACCCCATTTACTCTCACAAATTATCGAATCGTCCTATCAACTTGACCAATTAACTTCACAAATTCCCCACTGACTCTCACAATTTGACCACTTGCTATTACAACGTGTCGACGCCCTCTCACAATTTACCCACGGGGGTTTACTATAGAAATTATATATCCACAATCAAGGGCTCTCACACTTACAAGAATAACAAAATACTGCGATTTAAACCCGTTTTATATTCAACTTCTTTGTTTTCAGTCAAAGTATAGAAATTCTGCCAACCAGCTTGTTGTTGAAGTATCCAAGAACTTAGTTTATCAGCCATATATTCGCATATATATATATATATATATATATATATATATATATATATATATATATATATCCGCCTACAGATTTAGCGAAGCGCTCCTCTAGGTCTTGGATATTCACATCGGCGTTGTAAGAATTATCAGCCAGATGCTTACCCAGACGCATGTCAAAGGTAAACAGTATAATTATTCTCCCATAGTTGATGACGTTATCGCCATAGAGTTCATCACTGACTGAAACAAAGACTTGGAAAACATGTTCGGGCTTGATTGATTGATTTAAGAACGCTATCACAGCATTCGGGGCATTCCCATTCGGGGCATTCTCCGTCCCCATCCTCAGAAGCCAGAGAAGAGTTCCAACGCCAATAGTACCAGTAGCATGTTCGGGCTTGATACTGCCTTCTAGTCTCGTGAAAAGCACATCGTGTTGTTTGGCTACTTGACCTACTAAACTAGACACTGTCGAGTTATTTACCATTGTGGAATTGTAGGAACTAATAATAGTCAACGACACATTCACCAGTCACTTGTTTCAAGTTAACCGTGCTTGTGTCATTATTCGACTGATAGCTAATGTGCATCAAAAGATGTCTAGCAGTCAAACCGCTGATCCACTAGTGTGAAACTTGGTGCAAAGTGTTCAAAGGGGGCTAATAATATAATACTTGTATAAAGTGATAAACTTGTCTCTTCTAATTGGTCAAATTTCCTATCCTACTGGAGATAAATCGGTTGTCACCGAACCCACTAGACGCGTGTTTTAGACAATGAATATGGTTAATGACCAGTATGGTCACTGTTAATTAAAATTTAAAAATTAAATTTCGACAATAAAATTTAAAAATTAAATTTAAATTTCGAAAATAAAATTTAAAAATTAAATTTCTCTGTATTGTTTCCAGTTTGACGGTTTCATGTATCTCCTTTTTTGTACTTACTAAAAAAAAACGACCTCTCCTCCCTCTTTATTCTTAGTATTTTCTATGCCTCATACCACATAGGGGGTGCCAAGAGCTCTTCCCTTACTACTTACAATTTCGTTCTTGTATGCCACGTTTTCCAGAATGCTGCTTCGTTGTTTTGTGCTGGCGCAATTTCAATATAGAATGCAAGTATTACTGAGGTCCCAACGGAGGTACTGGAGCCATGTTCTTCTGGCTCCAGCGCTTTTTCCTTGTCTTGTACGCCGACCCCGTCGACTTCGAAGTTTGTTTGCACGAGGTTGTACGCTGCACAAACGATGGTTCTCCATGATGGAAAACCACCCACACAACACAGTTTCGGTAAACCCACGCGCTGCAAAACAAATATCATCGATAGATTTGCTCAGATGCACAAACTCAGTAGCACGGGTGAAAATCTTGAGGGGAAAAAAAGGTAACTCCTGGTGTACATCCAGGCACAAATTATTACACGCAAGAGATGAAACTTTTCAACTCCTACATGAAAATGTGGCGGATTACAAAAAATCACAACTGCCTGCCGCCACCTTGACCGGAAGCTCAACAACAGATTAAAGAGAGGAAAAACGGAGATTAAGAACATGAAATTTAATAAAGATGTTCTAAAAGCAGGTAAAGAAATTCAAGAACGTTACACAGCAAAGAAGAACAGTATGGATTTGTGGAGGGAAAGGGCACAAACAATGCAATATATACATTACGGACACTAATAGAAAGGTCAATAGAGAAACAGAGGGACATATATTTGTGATTCATAGATTATACTAAGGCATTTGATAAAGTAAATCATGATGAACTGAATAAAATGTTGGAAGATATCAACATTGATGGTAAAGATTTAAGAATAATAAAGAATATTTACTGGAACCAAGTAGCAGCAATTAAAATAGGAAATAAAGAGGGTAGTTACGAACAGGTACAACAGGGGTGTGTCTTGTCACAAGATCTTTTCTTCCTATATAGCGAAGTAATAATGAGAGAAATCAAAGAGATGCCAGGAATACTAGTTGGAGGTTATAATATAATTAATATACGCTGTGCAGATGGCACAGTATTGGTGGCTGATAAATCAACAGACCTACAACAATTGTTGGACACTGTAGTAACAGAGAGTGCAAGGAAAGGACTCTCTCTCTGAATATCATGAAAACAGTAACAATGGTGATATCAAAGAAAATGGTGACATCAAAATGTGACATAGAAATAGAAGGAAAAATTCTTAACCAAATGGATAATTTTAGATACCGAGGGGTATCAGATGGAAGATGTACAACAGAGATTAAGAGCAGAATAGGGCAAGCAAAAGCCGCATTTCAGAAAATGAAGCTTATCTTATACAATGAGTCACTAGCACTGAATGTAAGAAAGGGAGTGCTAAAATGCTATGTAGAACCAGTTTTGCTGTATGGCAGTGAATCTTGGAATGTAAATGAACAAATTAAGAACAAATTAGAAATAACAGAGATGTGGTCTTGAGACGAATGTTCCGAATTCCTTGGACTGCCAGAGTAATTAACAACGACTGCCTAAAACAGGCTAATGAAACTAGAACATTATATATAACAATAAGAAAGAGACAAACATCTTTCTTCGGTAATGTGGTGAGAAGAGAGGCATTGGAGAACATCGTGACAACTGGAAAGATCGAAGGGAAGAGAGGCAGAGGCAGACCAAGAGAAATGATTCTGGATGGATTAAGACGGTGTCATGGAGCAGAAGTTCCCAAACCATGGCCCGCGGGCCACTTGTGGCCCGCCAGCTGTAAGAAAGTGGCACGCGAGGCCTCATTGTTTAATATAATATGTTTTAATAATTGTTTTTAATGCAGTTAATCGCCCGCGTGCGATAATTGTGTCTACTCATTGTTGTTATGCTTATATATTATCGAATGCGCCTGTTCAGTTCACAACGAAACGTTATGAAGTTCTTGTATCCTAGCCTTGTCTACCAATCAGAGTGCGCAAGGCGCCATGTTGTCGTCTGTTACAACTGTTAACAGAGTCGGTAGTATTGTGTTGAAATTAGATTTTGTCAAATAAAAATTTACCGTTAAAGCATATGAACATGAGTGTGGAAAATCTAAAATCAAACAATGGTAAAAAGTGAAAATATGAAGATGTTGCTTGTCGTGAATTCAACGAAGAGTGGACGGAGAAATTTATGTTTATGCCTAGCCGTAGTTGTAAACCAATTTGCCTAATCTGCGGATTTTGTGTTTCTGTTATTTAAAAAATTTAATCTGGAATGACACTTCACGACCACACATTCAGACATAAATGATCTATTGATCAATTCTATCCGATCAATTCTATCCGATCAATTCGGAGTTAAGAAACGATTTCATAGAGTACGTTCTCTGACCAGGCAGTAGTCATTTTTCATCAGGGCTAACGAACAGAACATACGACATCCCTCTTCTGTTGGCTCGCAAAAAGAAGCCTCTCACCGATGCAGAAGAAAAATCAAGCCTTCCCTTAAAATTTCTGCTAGAATGCTTGGCGATAAAAAGTGTGAAACAAAATTTGATCAGATTCCTTTGTCTAATAATGCAATGGCCAGGCGAGTTGAAGAATTGGCCAACGATGTTGATCTTCAAGGAGCACACATATGAAAAATTTTAAATTTTTCTTTCATTGGCAGTGGATGAATCCACTGACATTTCTGACACAACTCAGGTCGCAGTTTTTGTTCGAGCAATAAACGATAATTTTGAAGTCATTGAAGAACTTCTAGGACTTGAATCAATGCATGCAAATACCAAACGGACTGATCCGTTTGAATCTCTGAAGTTGCGTGTAGAGATAAACAACGTAGAATGGACCAAATTGGACAGTGTATGCACAGACGGTGCTCCGGAATTGACGGGTAAAGAGTCTGGATGTCTGGCATTATTGGAACAGTTTCTTGGCAGCACTATATTAAAATATCATTGTATCATTCGCCAAAAAAGCTCTGTCTGGAACGACTTTAAATCTGAAACATGTCATGGATGTTGTTCTGCGATGTGTGAACAAAATTCGAAGTAAGGCGCTGAACAGGCGCTAGTCACAAATTTGTGCGATGACATTTCTTCATTTAAAATGAGACAACGACTGTTTATCGGACAGCTGACTGAAGGGACTTTAGAGGTGTTTCCAACTTGTGATGTAAAAGAAATTTGACTTGTTACAGTACAAAGTAAAAGTTTAAAGTCTTCTGGATATCTTTCAGTCGAGATTTCAAGAGTTTACAATAGAGGTGGATAATGTTGACCTCTTCATAAATCCGTTCGTATTTCCTATTGCAAAGCTCTGTCAATTACAGCAAAATCTTCAGCACGAAGTAATTGATTTGAAATGCAATTCTGCACTGGGATGTAAATTTCTGGAGCTGCCTGCTTCGCCTAAAGCTGATCATATGATGTCATTCTGGCGACTATTGCCTGTCGAACAATTTGAACACTTGTGCTCATTCGACCTGGGAGTCTCTGTGGCGAAGTGGTCAAGCCGTTTGACTCGTGCTCCTAAGGTTGTGGGTTCGATTCCGGGCCGCACCCTTCGGTTTACGAGTTAAATGTT